>NC_051167.1:83567297-83920010 GCF_013339725.1 Rhipicephalus microplus
TGCCACGGCTCTTACGATTTTCGTTACGTTGTGTTGGTGTTAGCACCGTTGATTTTATACCGAATACAATTTTATACATTTAAAAAAAATGCATAGCGTGCTGCTTTCTGATGTTACAAATGATATTCGTAGTGTATGGCCTCTGGATATTCAAACCATCATTTTCGTTTCAGGAGCGAAATTTATCCGAATGTTACCTATTTTTTTTGTAAATGAAGTGTCCCCAAATTCCATCCATGCGTGTTCTCAGCACTCTCAACGATCTTGTAGTGAAAGCGTACAAGCTAACTGTGATCGACCGCTGATCTTCAACATACTGAGCCTTGCGGCGTCGAAATGTCAGGCTTCTAAAGATGACCGTAACTGTGACAGTTTTTTTGGTGCAGCTTTATAACTCAACAAGACGAAAGTAGTCGTCTGCAAAACAAACAATGTTGCACGTACAAAACCATTTCAAACCGCGTCGTATGTCATAAAAATGACGTGAAGAGATTCTGCGCTGAACAGCGTTTATAAATTGTGCAGAGATTACCCGCGTATTCTTCTAGCATGAGCACCTAGCTTCGAAAAAGTATAAAGCATAAGGCCCGAAGAAACGTAATTAACGACGTCCCCAAAAATCGGCAGCCCCGGTTTCGGTCTTCTAACAACTTCGAAAGCAGTTGCGACGTGGTGGTGCAGGACTTTTAATATATAAAGAAATAAAAAACAAAGAGGTCATATAGGGTTCCTGTTTGTGCATATAGCTCAAGGTAATCTAGGAGAAATATAAGTTAGCGAGATGGAGCATGCAAAATACGTAGCAACGATTCTGTTATAATGAAGAAATACGGGAACAGGAAGACCAGCTACAAATGTGACATTTGTGCTCGCACGAACTCTGAGCTTTGTTTGTCTGCCCCCCGGTTACGAATAATTAATTGAGGCTCCTCGTGTACAGTGTGGCAGCGCATTTTCGAGTACCGAATGTGATCTTGGCTTGCGGAGAAGTGGAGTATGGATGCTTTGGCAATTACGCTAAGAGCCACAGAAATATGGCACCCTTGCACTTTTAATTTGCATTGAACTGATCTTTGTCATCTTTCAAAACATTTGCTACAAGAGGTAGAAAACACTCTTGCAGTCAGCCACCTCGATAATTCTTCGCTCAGCGTGTAGCAACGTTGCTCGATTCCTTATCACGACGTTTTACTTCTTTGCTTCAGCCTTCATTGGATATATTTGTTACTTTATTCTAATGACAATTTGCGAAGGTGCCTGTTCACGTAGCACCTCATGTTATAAAGAAATGTTTGTTTACGCAAGGCACCCGGAAGTTATCGGGTTCATAACCTTCTTCTTTAGTTGCTAATGCTTTGTATGCGGCACTGCCCATCTGCCAGTGGTCGGTATCACAGGCTTAGTAAACATTTATCCATTAACGTCATAGCGCAATATTTTACTTTAGTGTAGACAGTCTCATGATATAATGTTCATAACATTCACCACAGTGAAAGAGTGTACATGTGTTTACATACACCACAGTCTTTGAAGGACACGAATGTTAGGGAAAACAAGTCAACAACAAGCACCGTATTCTGACCAGAAATCTTGTTTCTTTCTGTTTTCACGCTGCATCACTGCTATATTTGTTTGTAGACGTATTCATGTTCTAATGTTCAGCACGAGCTATAAATGAAGAAATTAGTATGCGAAGAAGCGTGAAATGTTACGCTTGGCTTGTCAAACATAACGAGTGCTGTATTCGGGTAGCCGAAGGTTTCACCTAAATAATTCTGCTGGTTTTATTCAAGGAATGCACTCTATTTTGAATAGACAAACGTGCAGCTTTTGTGGAGGGCGCATCTCAATGCTGCCTAATTTAAAGCAACTGGAGCAACGTGAAATACTTGAGTTATAGTTTCAGAACGTCCACATATTCTAATGAAGTGCTAATAAAGCCCATTTCATAAAAACACAGGCATTTATGTTATTCGCCTTTCTGCCCAATCCAAAACTTTGCTCTTGTATTACTTTTCGAAGTAACAAACAAAATGAACAAGGCTACAGGTTCACACAAGAGCGACAAGCATAGTGAATCATCACTGTTCTGTGGAACCATCTTCTTCTTCTTCTATAAGTAAAAAGGCGTGTCAGTGTAAAAAAAAATATGTGGCAATAGCATATATCTGTCCCATAGCTGAACTCTACGACGACCCAATATTTAGCGTTCGGAACCGTGATTTATAGTGCGTATTGTTCAGTAAAGTGTATAATTATCTAGATTGCTACAAAGCTGAAATTGAAAAGGAAGCGAGTGTGCTTCCGTCTGCAGATGCTTGGCTGCACTTCTTCGCAGGCTGTTTATTGCCCATAGAGCGACTCAGAAGCGAAGTAAACCAGTGGTTTACTCCTAAAGTCAGCATGTTGCTCTGTTTGAGTTATTTCTACTGTGACGTGCGTGAATGACAAAGCAGCCAATTGTGTTCGACTTACGGAGGTCACGATAAAACAATAAATGCTTTAGATTTATGGGTAACATTACTAGCAAGAATAATTTTTAACATAATGCAGGGTTTTCACGGCCCATGCAGGAGTGGAGCCATGAAATTACATACTAAGCACCGAATGAAAATACATAAAGGAATAACGAGAAAGAAGATACAATGTCAAACAGCTCATAATTCAAATTGGACACACTGTATTATGTTCTGTTCTGTTCTGTTTTGTTTTAGCCCCGCCGCGGTGGTCTAGTGGCTAAGGTACTCGGCTGCTGACCCGCAGGTCGCGGGTTCAAATCCCGGCTGCGGCGGCTGCATTTCCGATGGAGGCGGAAATGTTGTAGGCCCGTGTGCTCAGATTTGGGTGGACGTTAAAGAACCCCAGGTGGTCAAAATTTCCGGAGCCCTCCACTACGACGTCTCTCATAATCAAATGGTGGTTTTGGGACGTTAAACCCCACAAATCAATCAATCAAATCTGTTTTGTTTTAACTGTTTTGCTGTGGAGAGGTTGAGGTGCCTATTGCCTCGGCTACTCCATATCACAAAGTTCTGCAGCGAAAAATAAAATAATAATACAGAATAGTACCCGAAAAGAACAATACGGAAAAGAAAAAAACGTAATAGCACACTGAAAACAGTTCAAATATCATGCCAATAAACAGCTTTCTTCGCGCAGTTCACACAGTCATAAACTATTTACACGCACACCTTACCATTCTACTGTCAGTATATACATGACCACATTTTATATATATCCATTTCTAGCTGTCTGCCATAGGCGCTTGTCCAGTCCGGTCTCCACTAAAAAGTCTGTCAGGAAGATTGTTCCCTTTTTCTGGAGATGCATCTTAGGCTATGGTCCAAGTAATTTCTTTATTGTGAGGGGCCGTCTGTCTAAACTTGCTAGTTTGTTCTTTAATTTTTCTCCATCAATTGCGTATTTAACGCACTCCCAACGAATATGGCGAACATTTTCTTCTGCATGACCACAATGGCATTCCGGTGAGTTGGATCGATGTATCTTGTGTAGGAAGCTGTTTGAGTATGCTACTTCCAATCGAAGACAGTGGATTAATGTCTCTAGGTGTCGTGGGAGGTCTGTAGCTATCGAAAATTTTCTGTGTGGATCAACTTCATAAAGTAGCGTTTCCTTTGATTTAGGGCTCTCAAACTACTTCTCCATCGAACAATGGTTAGCTCCTTGCGATATAAATTGTCGAATATCCGCCCCAGACATAGGGATTGCGCAATCCCGTCCTTCCTTCAATGCTTTCTTCGCGAGGCTATCAGCCTCTTCACTACGCTTTATTCCAATTTGGCTGGGTATCCATTGGAATACGATGTTGTGACCCTGTGATGAGGCATATTCCACAGTTTCTGCAATACATTGTGCTATTTCACCATTTTTGTAAGGTGATCTCACATTTCTGATTAGCTGAAGAGCAGGTTTGCTATCAGTACATATTACCCATTTTCGGGGCTCAGGACTTTTGCAGATAAGCTTAACTGCTTCAAAGATAACCACCAATTCTGTTGTCGTCGATGAACATTTGTGCGATAAATTGCACATCTTCTTTTTCTGAATTTTAGGTATAAAGTCCGCACAGGCTGACGCTTCTTCAGTGCATGATCCGTCTGTATATATATCGTCGTTTTTTCATTATGCATTACATGAAGCTCATGAAGTACCAACTGTGCCGCTACTAGAGGTGCCATGTTCTTTTTCTTTTCTATGCCGTCTATTTCACGGATAACGTTGAGAAGTGGCAGCGTCAAAAGTGGTTTTGAAGGTTTTCATTGTTTAAATTCTGGTACTACTGCTTGAAATGATGATATAGTATCGTATAGTCTCGTTGGCGTCCTTTGTGTTAGTGCACCTGATAAAAAATGACTTTCATGTTGCGTGAAAATTCTAAATAAAATTTGATATGTTTCTTTAGTTCGGAGTACTGTCAAAGGTGGCTATTGAGCCTCCGCATACACTAAAGCACTGCAAGTTGACCGTGGTAAACCCAGACATACCCTCAAGCTCCTTGCCAATAACCTGTGAAGTCTCTTTTCGGTGGAGGCTGGAAGTCCGTGCAGCAAAGGCAGTGAGTAAGTTACGATGGGGCGTATCCAGGCAACATACAGGGCTAATAACGACTTTGTAGTACCACCCCATTTGGCCCCGCAGAGATGCCGGAGAATTCGAATGGCCTGATTCACTTTTTGTTCAAGGGACTGGACATGAGCCGACCATGTTAGCCTCCGGTCTAAAATTTCTCCCAAGAATTTATGAGTTTCAACAATTTGAATAGACTGATTTTGCAGAATAATCTGGAAATTTCCAGGTCTTTTTAATGTAAACGGAAGTATGGCTGTTTTAGCCAGACTCAGTGCCATACCTCTTTTTTTTTAGAAAACGGTCTACATATTCCAATCCTTCTTGTAGAGTTTGTTGTACATCCAAAAACGATTGACCAGACGTCCATATACTTATATCATCAGCATATACTGAACATCTGATGTAAGGTGGAAGATTATACGGGAGCTGCGCCATGACTGCATTAAAGAGAGTAGGGCTTAGCACGCTGCCCTGTGGCACTCCTTGGTTGACGACATGTTCTGACGTTGGGCCTTCCTGCGTAACTACAAAAATTTTCCAGTGATTCAGGAAGTCAGCGATCCAACGCAGTATCTTGCCCTTGAATCCCTGTAACGACAGACCTTCCAGAACGTGAACGTGACTCACTGTGTCGTATGCTCGGTGGACATCAAGGAATACAGCGACAGTGATGTTTCCTTGCGTTCGTTGGTTTTCCACACCTGTGACCAAATCCAGAATGCAGTCCATCGTGCATCTACCTCTTCTGAAGCCGGTTATGCTTTCTGGTAGTAGTTGTTTTATGTCTTGCCACCATAAAATTCGTTAATTGATCATTTTTTCCATCACTTTTGAAAAACAACTTGTCAAACTAACTGACCTAAACGAGTCCAACTGCATAGGGCTCTTCCCTGGCTTTAGCAACGGTACTACTTTTGATATCTTCCAACTTTCCGGAACTATTTCTTCTTGCCAATTTTTATTATAGATGTCCAACAGGTGTAATTTTCCTTTCTTGCACAAATTAGCAAGAGCAGCGTTTGTAACTCCATCTGTTCCTGGTGAACTTGTTCGTTTTACTGATGACAGGACATATTGGAGCTCCTCTGGTGTGAAGCTGTCATCCAGATCTGATGAACTGATCGCAGAGAACTTTGTTACAACCGCCGAAGCTGATTGTTCTGAGGATTTATATTCTCTAGTTTGGGCGGTCTCTCCATTTCTCAGTATAAGATCGCAAAATTCTTCGGCATTATGTTCATAAATGATTCAATGGTGTTACAGTACACAATATTGTTGTCTAATCTATTCCAGTGGCGGATACCTGATGAAAAAAGGGAATATTTGTGAGCATTAACACGACTGAAATGTTGGTCGATAGTTTTAGAATGGTTCAGTCGTGATGAGTGTTTGGACGGTCCAGCAGGTAATGAGATCGTGATATGCGGAATTGACCATGATATAATTGGTAAAGAAATTTTAGGCACGAGATAATTCTGTGTTGCGAAAAAGGTTTTAAGTTTGCCCTTGCGAGCAAGCCTGCAGAATTGGATTGCCTCGAGAATTCTGAATATGCAAATCTAACTGTTAATTTTTGTATTCATTCTATTTTATTATTGAGGTGTTGTTGATGTCGACTCCGGATGAGATCGACGAATTCTAAACATGGTATAATTAGTGTTTTGTATGCATCAAGTTTAAGGTGTGGTGGTGCAGTGCGCAATTTTCTCCTCAGAAAGGATAGCTTCCTCTCCACTTCACGACATATGGCTAAAACATGTGGTTCCCAGTTGTGGTTCGATGAGTCAATTGACCCGTGGCCAACAGAATATTTTTAAATCATCATAAGAATAAACACGGCTAATAAAGAAGAGATAATTGGGAAGAACTATACACAGGACAAGCGCTGATTGCTAACTGCAATATTTGTTGCGCATAACCCATGTTTAAATAACAAGGCTGTATATTCCATGTACATTGACACACACACTTATTTCATTCTATGTTTTATGTCACCTGCCCTTTGGACGTGAAGATACCACCTTGCGCAAGCCATGCCAGGAATTCTGGGAGAATAGCGATATATTCCAGCATGATGTGTTATTCTTGTATTAGTAAACGCGAACAGCTGGGTTAATTCACGAACAAATGCGGTCACGAGCAATAACGTCTGAATGTTCTATGCCACATGTTTCAATGTCGATGAGCTTTGCCGCTGATCAGATTACCGACGGCCCACGCTCTGTTGGCAGATATGAGTGTATAGCGTGCACTGTTTGCTGTAGGTCGAGTTTCCGTTTCCTGGCCTAAGGTTGGGACAAATAATGAATCACTTTTGGCATGCCGACTATTTGCTTCGTGAACGCCACGACTCCAGAACAATATGAGGGGCCGGTTCAAACAGAAGAAACAAAAAACAACAAATTGAAAATTATCTGCGTAAGCTCAAATAGCTGAGTTCTTTTTCAAGCAGGGCAGTCGAGGCCTGAGCGACGCATTGATCGGACAGAGGCCCAATGTGGACAGCTTCCACAATTTCCCGCTGCGTTTGTCCCCCGTCACAGTACAAAACTGTGGTGTTGCCACAGAGAGGAACACATCCCCAATGGTGACAGGGTAGCAACAAGCAACAAGCGCGAGTTTGCTTGGTCTTTACAGAACTATTGTGCTCACACAGGTGCGCATCGAGGTAATACCACATTTGGTCATTGTACTCATGGCCACGAGTAATTGGTATCAAGTATACCGCAGGCATTCAGCAAAAAATACACTTATTGACATGCTTCGCTTCTATATATTGCAAAAAGGAGGCTTTGGAATACATATAACGCCTCTGTATTTCATAACTTTCCATTATGAATATAAATCACATTATTTAGGCTTCACACTTGATAGATGATGAAGAAACGTTACAAACCAGCAACTATCGATGCAGGACATGCACATAAAGAATATGTTTTAATACATGTGTATTATCTTAGATCCTGAAAACCAAGGCAATGCATTATTTTTTCGCTGGCTACATTATTACCTTTTTCTGAGGCCGAGTTCGTCTTCACGGGCGTATTGATGCACGGTATTTATTACAGGACTCAATAAAGGAATAAAGTTATAACGAAACGTTCGATTGGAAGAGACTGGTGGGAGGTGGAATCGCTGTGCTTTTCCGGCAGATCTGATGTTTTCTTTCTGCTTTGAAAAGTGGTCCCACGAGACTTGGGTGTTTTTTCATGGTCATCCTGTGATCTCATTTGTGATATAAAAAAATGTTACCACTGTACTTGTGCATGCCGCATCACTTGAGCGCGGATAACCGGCCGATAGTAACTCGTTCTCCTACATCGAATATGTGCCAGAAAGAGAGTGCACGTTTAGGAAAGGGAAGTGACTAATCTGAAAGCACGAGAAAGCGAACAAGCTGAGTGAGGAGGAATATAAAGAACTGACAACAGCCCTGATGGTAAGTGGTTTCTACCCCCCCTTCTCAAGGCTTACGGAGGTCATCGAGCTCTTTCTACGATGCCCTTGAATATGTCTTTTTTTTTGTTGAGGGGGGGGGGCAGTATAATGGTAACGTCCGTCACAGCACAGGTCCTCACACGTTTTCTGCGTAAACCGAACTAGCATATTACTTTGTTTATACGAGAATCGCATATTTCACACCAATTTATTATTTGCACCTGACTCGACAAAACGGGCTAGTGGCTCATTTTGCTGCACTTTTCACGCACCTCATATACGAAGTCCGAAATTTTGAAGAGAACGTTACTACATTCTAGAAAAAAAGCGCACTTACGTCATGGCCCAATAAACGTTTACAGCGGACTTTTATGTTATCCTTATTGTGAAACACTGCTCTGTTGCCCCAGATGCCACAGTATTTTCAAAAAGGTTTTTTTGCGAAGGCATGAAGAGCGGAGTTTTCAAGTTTGACACAAGTTTAATAAACAAATATACAATAATGAAGCGATTCAAGCTATAAGGAAAGTTAGTTGTATTGCTTAAGCTTCTTGCATTGATTGCGATGTAGATTTGTGAAGAAAGCAAAGCGGACGAAAGAACAACTTTCTGCTTCTGGTACTGAAGCTTTCACCTTCGAATTGTGCGCTTAACTTTCTTCACATTTATACGACAACAACCAAATTTGTTGTATGTGAAGCGAGTGAAACGGCCACGAGAGCATCAGGAGTTTGGAATATAGTCGTGTTGTTACATTACACGCATCTCGTAATTATCATGTTTGCATCAGTCACATTCCTTCGTCATCCATTCGTGTAACGTAATGCCGAAATGGGTATATGTGAAGCTAGCGAGACGGCTGCGAGCGCATCTAGAACGTGGCGTGCAGTCATGACTCAACACTTACATGACATGCATGTCATGGTTTTCACATTAGGGTCTGTCGCTTGTGTTCGCCATGCAGTCATGCCATACCAAACAAGTTTTGTAAGATATCAAATATATCATGTGAACAAAACCATTACAAGACCAACAAGACCATGAAATGTAAATTATGACATTTCTTGATATTCATGTTATGACTAGTCACTTATGCTCATCATACAGTCATGGTATGACATGCGAAATTTAGTATAGATACCATTAACGAAACGGTCAGGAGAACTAAAAGTCATTGGTGGCTAGATAGATAGATAGATGAATATATATATATATATATATATATATATATATATATATAGAATTTGCTAAGAAATGCTTCGGATTTAAAACATCCTTTGTGGTACGCTGCTCGAACCTGATCCCTCTCCAGGGCAGCCCGTATTCTACCTAACAGCTATGCATGCCAGTGGTCAAAAATAGTTTACAAAAATTTCTGCATTGTGCGGCTGGTAGTAACGCCTAATTTCCAAGCGTTTCTGACAATGTAGATTGCCTAATTTTGCTACAATACGTCTTCGGCTCTGGCACAGTCACAGGTTTTTCCAGTACTCAGAACAACATCGGAAAAAGGACACAAAACAGCAATAGCGTGCAGATAGTGTTAATAGCGATAGGTAACAGGAAACACTGACATCAATGAATTTTCAATGGTACAAAAAAGTAACCCCAGGATGTACTTAATTTACACAGGCTTATAATATATGAGTACCAAGGTAGTGTTGCAGGTTTCACCACCCACTCCAGTTGCTCAAAGTATGAGATAAAGCAGATAGAATAAAACCGTGTTGTTGATGAACGATGATGTGGATAGACATACACAAAATCTGTCGCTCACCAAAATAAATGCTGCATTGCTTTTCCGGTATCTGTCATCTTAGACAGCGATAAGGTGTCCAGGTAGTACTTGCAGACATAAAAAAAAACATAAAAAACGCGGTAATCACGTGTCCCACGCATTGATGTATTCTACTTCATGTATCGCTAGGATATGCATTATATTGTAAACACTGGATGGCCGCATCTCTACCTGTTGAGCGTCGGGACGACGCTCACTCTGGCGGGAGGGTAATGCCGCGTGCATAGCTGCATTTAGCGGCGAGATAGCGACGACAACGAAGAACGCGGATTTGCTCGAGAGGTGCAGCGCAGCAGAGTGAAGAAGACGAGAATCTTAGCGGCCTTCTCTGAGAGCGTCTCTACAAGTCCTACTGTCCGTGTTTTTAAATAAATTCCCTGTCATTTATAACCCGCGACACTGGTGGAGGTGCTGGGTACTACCACCGCATGATCAGCACCCCTGTGAGAAGCCCCGAGTCCAGCCCTATGAGACAGCCTCGCGTGGAGACGCCTGTGCACCGCTCAAGCCGTCGCCTTCAACGTCTTCAACCAGAATTTGGCCTTTTAAAGGGAGCAACACTTCCGACAACCACCCCTACTCAAGAAATGGCAAGGAGTCCTGCACAGGTGACGGTCCAGAATATGCGCATTCCTGAACCATTTCATGGCTGGCCGAACGAAGATGCACAAGACTGACTTGAGCAGCTCGAACGGGTAGCTAAATTGAACTACTGGAGTCTCGATGGAAAGCTCTTCCACGTATACTTCGCCCTTGAAGACGGCGCGAAGACATGGTTTATAAACCGGGAGGCACCATTGACGACACGGGAGGACTATTGTGGTCGGTTTCTTGACACCTTCGGTGACGCGGACCGACGCGAAAACGCACAACGCCTTCTTGAAGGACGCACTCAACAGCTGCATGAAAGCGTCGCCATGTTTCCTGAGGATATGGTGCGCCTGTGCCACCGCGTGGACCCCAACATGCCCGAGGCTCGAAAGCTAACCCATCTCATGAGGGGCGTCAAAGAGCAGCTATTTGTTGGTCTTGTGCGCAATCCACCGACAACAGTGGACGAGTTCACCAGGGAGACCACCGCAATAGAGCGTGCGCTACAGCAACGGTACCGACAGTCTGATCGCCCGGCCACCGGCACAGCTGCAGGCGCCGCCGCAATTACCGCAAACGACGAGTTTGCTCTACACCACCTGATAAGACAGATCGTGCGTGAGGAGATCGCGAAGGAGAACGCAAAATACACATTGCAGTCACAGGCGCCCCCGCAGGAGGAGTCCACGGTAGCCTCCGTCGCTGAAATAGTTCGCCGTGAACTTCGAGAAGCGTTTGCCTCTACTCAGCAATATTCCGCTCCACCGCACCGTCCAAACTCGTATACCTATGCAGATGCTGTGCGTCGTCCATTGGCTCCAGAAGTATCGTACCAGCCGAACGGATACAGCTATGCAGACGCTATTCGTCGACCCACGCCCATGCCAGCGCCGCAGTACCTCGAACCGTATCCTGTGGCAGCCTGGGCTCAGCAGGATTCTGTCAGGCGACCCTATATGTGGAAGACCGACATATGGCGCACTGCGGATTGTCGACCACTCTGCTACAACTGTGGAGAGCCAGGGCACATTTGCCGTTTTTGCCCACATCGCCGAGCTGAATACCGCGGTAGTGCACCTACAGCTACGAGCCGACAATTCGACGAAGGCCGTGCCCCCATCGACGACGACCAGGCTGGCAGGCGGGAAGGCTCTTCTACCTTCCGGATGCGGTCAACATCACCGGTTCGCTTTGGTTCACCAAGCCGCCGTAGTTTTGCTGACGCCGTCAGAGGTCGGTCTCCCAGCCCACGGCGGGGAAACTGAAAGCAGCGATTTCTGGGGGGAAGGTTGCAAGCCATCGAATTGCCGAAAAACCCCCACTGCTGCCGAAACACGTGAGAGACGACGATGATGACTTCGCTGAAAAAACTGTGACTGCCGACCTTGCTGTGACGATTGACGGCGTTGAAGTGACGGCCTTAGTCGATACGGGTGCAGACTTCACCATAATGAGTGAACGATTGGCAGACGAACTCAAGAAAGTCAGGATGGAATGGACGGGCCCTTATATCCGAAGTGCTGGAGGCCAGATAATGACTCCCACGGGAAAATGTACAGCAAGACTCACTATTGAGAATGTGGCTTTTGTAGCCACATTTCTGATCCTACCGGAGTGCTCCAAACCTATGATTCTGGGAATGGACTTCTTGAGAGAGTACGGTGGTGTGGTCAACATACGCGACGGTGTGATCACATTCGCCGCTGACAAGTCTGTGACCACTGATCCAGACCAAGAACCCAGGGTGTTACGTGTGGTCGACGACGACGTCTGTGTGCCACCACTGTCATGTAGTCTTGTTTCCGTGTGTTGCGCCATGCACTGTAATGAAGACGCCATAGTCGAACACATCACTGACCTTCTTTTTCACCAAGGCATCGCCATCGCTCGCGGTATTGTCAGCTTAGTGGATGGGCGCCCAGACGTGCTTCTGACCAACTTCATGAATGAGCGGCGGCACATCGGTAAAGGCACGGCTGTGGCGTACCGCGAAGAGCTGGACTACTCTCACGACTGTCTTCTAATGCAAGGGGAAGCCACAGCTCAATCACCTCCACATATACCACCAGTTGATATCGGTCCGAGTCTAACACCAACTGAAATATGCCGTCTTATGGAGCTGCTCGACCAGTTCAAGGACTGCTTCTCATCGACATCACAAGTGGGTCGAACGCCTCTGACTAAGCATCGTATAATTACGGAAGACACAGCAAGACCGATCCGACAGAACCCTTATCGCGTCGCTCAGAAAGAACGTGAGGTCATCCAGCAGCAGGTCAAGAAGATGCTAGAGGGTGACGTTATCCAACCATCAAAAAGTCCTTGGGCATCGCCAGTGGTACTCTGAAAAAGAAAGACGGCAGCTTGCGTTTCTGCATCGATTATCGTAAGCTGAACCATGTTACAGAAAAAGACGTTTATCCATTACCACGAATCGATGACTCCTTGGACAGGCTATGGCATGCACGCTACTTCTCGTAAATGGACCTTAAAAGTGGATACTGGCAAATAGAAGTAGATGAGCGCGACCGAGAAAAGACCACCTTCGTGACGCCAGACGGGCTTTATGAATTCAAAGTCCTCCCTTTCGGTCTATGCTCAGCCCCAGAGACTAATGGATACCATTCTGTCCGGCCTGAAATGGAAAACATGCCTTGTGTACCTCGACGACGTGATCGTTTTTTCGGCCACGTTTGAAGAGCATCTAAAACGGCTACTGTCAGTCCTTCAAGCCATACGGTCCGCTGGACTCACACTCAAACCGGAAAAATGCCACTTCGGCTTCGAAGAACTCCAGTTCCTGGGACACGTGATCAGTCGCGAAGGTGTGAAGCCTGACCCAGATAAAACAGCAGCCGTCGCAAAGTTGGCAAGGCCTGTTGATAAGAAAGCGGTCAGGCGTTTTCTGGGTCTCTGCGCCTACTACCGGCGATTTATAGCAGGCTTTGCACACATTGCCTCTCCACTCACCCGCCTTACAATGGAAGACATCGCATTTGTATGGGGTGAAGAGCAAGAAGCTTCATTCAACGAGCTGCGACAGCGTCTACAAACTCCACCTGTCCTCGCTCACTTCGACGAGAATGCACTAACAGCCATCCATACAGACGCCAGCAATGTGGGCCTAGGTGCTGTTCTTGTCTAATGCCAAGATGGTGTGGAGAGAGTGGTTGCCTACGCTAGCAGAACGTTGACACGCGCCGAGTCCAACTACTCAACAACTGAGAAGGAGTGCCTGGCCGTCGTTTGGGCAGTTTTGAAGTTCCGCCCGTACTTATATGTCCGCACTTTCCAAGTCGTAAGCGACCACCACTCTCTGTTGGTTGACCAACATGAAAGACCCATCTGGACGTTTAGCACGATGGAGCTTACGGCTCCAAGAGTACGACATGGCCGTAATTTACAAGTCCGGAAGGCAACACTTAGACGCCGACTGTTTGTCAAGGTCACCGATTGAATCACCGGCTATAGAGGATGATGATTTCCCACGTTTTTTAGGAGTTGTTGATGCAGCTATCATTTCTCGGCAACAACAAGATGATCGGGAGCTCAACTCGCTTATAGAATTCTTGAACGGACGAGCCGCCAATGCACCAAGAGTGTGTTCGAAGAACTTATCGTCATTCTGTTTACGGGACGGAATTCTGTACAAAAAGAACTTTTCATCAACAGGTAGAAGCTATCTGCTGGTAGTTCCTGGAGCTCTCCGCAGCGAAATTTTACAAGCCTGCCATGACGAAGCCACTGCGGGCCACCTCGGTTTCACAAGAACACTGACACGCATCAAGGAAAAATATTACTGGCCAAGATTCGCAGCAGAGGTTATACATTACGTCCGAACATGCATTGACTGTCAGCGGCGCAAGGTACCACCTGTCAAACCTGCTGGGCTATAACATCCTGTGCCCGTGCCAGAAACCCCGTTTTCTCAAATCAGAATGGATCTGCTGGGCCTATTCCCAACATCGGACAGCGGCAACAAATGGGTTATAGTGGCGACGGACTACCTCACCCGATACGCGGAGACCAAGGCAATCGCGAGTGGCACTGCAGCTGAAGCAGCTCAGTTCTTCATTGAGAACATTGTTTTGAGACATGGTGCTCCAGCTGTCGTCATAACAGACAAAGGTACCGCGTTTACAGCCGAGCTTTTGGGCACTGTGCTTACGCTCAGTGGCACAGCGCATAGGAAGACGACAGCTTACCACCCACAAACTAATGGGCTTACGGAAAGACTTAACAAGACAATCGCTGACATGCGCTGCATGTACGTCGACGTAGAACACAAGAATTGGGACCGAATATTGCCGTACATCACATTCGCGTATAATACGGTGCGCCAGGAAACAACAAAAATGATGCCGTTCGCACTAATTCATGGCAGAGAAGTTACGACAATGCTTGACGCCATGCTGTCTTACGATTGCAATGATTCAGAGACAGACGCCGCAGACTTCACTGAGCGCGCCGAAGAAGCAAGGCAGCTTGCCGCGTCAGAATAATGAACCAGCAGCAACTTGACGCCCAACGGTACAACCTTCGCCATCGATTCGTCATTTATCAACCAGGAGATAGAGTCTGGGTTTGGTTTCCTGTACGACGACGAGGCCTCTCAGAGAAACTTCTACGCCGATACTTCGGACCCTACAAGGTTCTGCGTCGTCTTAGCGACGTGACGTACGAAGTCGTGCCCGACGCCTCCTCCTGTTCAAAACGTCCCCAGCATCTGCCTGAGACAGTGCACGTGGTCCGCATGAATCTTTACCACTCTCAGTGATGTAAACACTCGATGGCCGCATCTCTACCTGTTGAGCGTCGGGACGGCGCTCACTCTGGCGGGAGGGTAATGCCGCGTGCATAGCTGCATTTAGCGGCGAGATAGCGACGACAACAAAGAACGCGGATTTGCTCGAGAGGCGCAGCGCAGCAGAGTGAAGAATACGACAATCTTAGCGGCCTTCTCTGAGAGCGTCTCTACAAGTCCTACTGTCCGTGCTTTTAAATAAATCCCCTGTCATTTATAACCCGCGACAATATGTAGGCATATATGCGTAAATGCATCCGAGCATATGCACTTGCGCTGGCAACCTTTGTATTATCTTGAAACGTACACGCTTCATTCGCTCGAGGTGATGGAAGTTGGACGAAGATTGAATATGAACACAAAATGCAGCGGTGTTCTTTCAGCAAGACTATCCCGGCTTCGGGATTTTCCTAACGATCGAATACTGCGTGCGTATCTGCGTGGCACACGTGCATACGCAATTTTTTCAGCAATACAGGTGACATAATTGATTGATATGTAGTGTTTAACGTCCCAAAACCACCATGATAGACGCCGTATGTGGAGGGCTTCGGAAATTTTGACCACCTGGGGTTCTTTACCGTGCACCCAAATCTGAGCCGGAATTCGATCCTGAAACCTGCAGATCAGCGGCCGCGTACCTTAGCCACTAGACCACCACGGCGGGGCAATAAAGGTGTCATAGGGGGGTAAGGGTCGGCATAAGAGAAAATGAGGAAAAATGACGAAATTGATGTTGCAGACAGCCAGAAACGAAAAAAAGCTCACACTTTCATTAGGTAGCAGTTGAATCATAAAGTTCTTCAGCTCATATTGTTCGGTTGGCCTGGTTGCACGGTCAATGGTCGGTTTCCATTATAGAAAGCATTAGTTGGGCGTTCGCGTCAGCTCTGCGGATTCAGACTGTCATATAGAAATAACAGTCAGCCTGCTTCCGAAAAACGGCTTTCGGAGCCCTACTACAGCTCTCTTATAAAGGAAGCGAATGCGTGGGTGCACTATGGATGGTGACTGCAGGTGCTTTCAATTAGGTACAATAGCGGCGCCAGAGATTGCGAGAATAGCTTTTCTATGCAAAGCAGTTGTTCGTGAAGCAAATGAATTCGGAGTGTTTCCACGGTGGACGGGTGATAACTTCGTTGCTGTACGTTCACTATTTACGGGATAACGAAGTTACCTTTTTCAAGCAAAGCTTGCTGTGAATTACGGATTTCGGAAACGGCGCTGTCTTACGCGTAAAGCATCGGGACAAATCAATTCTGTGAGCGCTACGAAAAGCGGCCCTTGAATGTGCGTCGGTTAAATGCGTTTTTATGAGCCATTTTAATAATTTATGTTATTTTTATCAGGGCTTGTACACTATAAGTCTTTACTGAAAAGGCAATGTCTGACTTCAGCCCAAGGCTAATTGTCTCATCATCGTCATCATCATCATCAGCCTAACTGCACTCACTGCAGGACAAAGGCCTCTATCATGTTCCGCTAGTGAATTTGGTCCTGTGCTTGCTGCTGCCACTTTATACCCGCGAACTTCCACATTTCATCTGTCCACCTAACTCTCTGCTTCCCCCTCACCCGCTTGCCTTCTCTGGGAATCCAGCCAGTTCCTCTAATGACCAGCCATTATCATCCTGCCTAAGCGTCACGTGCCTAGGCCCATGTCGATTTCTCCTTTATTTCGACTAATATATCCTTAACCCCGGTTTGTTTCCTGACCCAATCTGCTCTCTTCTTGTCTTTTAAGGTTGCAGCTATCATATTCCTTTCTATAACTCGCTGCGTCAACCTCAATTCAAGCTGACCCCTGTATGTAAGCCTCCAGGTGTCTGCTCCCTAGGGAAATACCTGCAAGATGCAGCTGTTATATACCTTCCTCTTGCAGGATAGTGGTAATCTACCGTTTATGATTTGAAAATGCTTGCTGAATGTGCTTCACCGCAATATTATCCTTCTAGTTACTTCAATCTTGTGGTTCTGCTCCGGGTTTACTACCTGTCCCAAGTAGACGCACCCTTTTACAACTTCGAATGCACTGCTACCTATCTCGAAGAACTTTTCTCTTACGAGTTTGATGTATATTACTTTTTACTTTCGTTTTCTGCAGATTATCTTAAAGACTTACCTTTGTGCTATCCTTGTCTCATTCAGTAACCATGAGTTGTATATCTTCCCCTGAGTTACACAGCAATGCAGTAACTCTCCAATAACTCCTATCTCCAACTCTTCCCATTCCAGCCCTCTGAAAAGCTCCTTTAACCACGCGCTAAATAGCATGGAGAGGTTGTATGCCTTTGTCTTACACCCTTCTTACACGTCATTACCCTACAAATGAACCCAACGCAAAGTAAACGGCTTGATTGCTTTGCTTTACCGAGCAAACTACATCCGGCAATACTCTTGTGAATCTTGCAGATGTAACCATTTTCCAATGGACACACTGATTCTGTTGACGCGAAACAAGTGAAATAGTCGTAAATAGCAGAATCACGCTTCATTGAAATGGGATATGGCTAATGATTGCATACTGAACTTTTCCGTTCGCTCAATTGTGATGTACAGCACGCTTCAAGTTTTTTTCCGTTACTGAATATTCCAGCGCACGCATGCTGTGGGTGTTTCGTGGGTTCATTCTCGTTTCTATATATTTCGATTATTAGACAGAATTTGTACAGTGTGGCTTTTGCCTTTCGTGTCCGTCGTTTTCGCGCTTATTTTCCAAGCATGTATTAGTTTAAATTCGCCGACCTCTGTCCATTATTACATATAAATAATATTGTCTTAGGAAAGGTTCGCTTTCACCGGAACAGTGAACATCATAAACAGCTGCTTTTGATGAAATTGCCTTAGTGCATAACCATGTGTATTCCTTCTTCTTTGATCCAGTACAATCTTATTTATATGAATTCATGCAGCACTGAACATATTCACTCGAGCACAGGGGGGGGGGGGGGGCAGGCAAGAGGCAAAAAGGATGAGGGGCGTTATAAAGAAAACGTGGTAAGCAATGAGTGGAATAAAATTCAACGCCAGTATCTTGCGCATGAAAAACCGATGAAAAAAAATTGCAGCCGCTAGGCACTCGTGGTGTAAAGACTGAGGTAACGGCGTAGCTGATGACGTTCATCGTATTTCATTCATTCTCCCAACTCTATTATCGGTCCTCCTCACCCCTGTTGCATTTCCCACCCTTATTGTATTTCCCACCCTTATTGTATTTCCCACCCTTATTGTATTTCCCACCCTTATTGTATTTCCCACCCCCTTAGCTATGCCATACTGCACATGGTTAAGGAATCATTCACCCTTTCCTTTCATCCTCATCGCTTCCGCCCCGCAAGAGTATCTGCGCAAGCAGGCGTTTGGTGTGTGGCCACCCCATTGACCAGAGCCGATGGAAAAAGGGGGAGTGGGGAGGTAGGTTTTGACTCCCTCCCATGCCTCGCCATGCACGGCTTAGCCATGTCCGGGGAAAATGGGCTCCTGCGGGTCGAGCTGACGCTGGGTGCTTGGACCTTTAACGCCGCCCGGCTGAGGCAACACACCCCTTTGGCCCCAGCTTCACGTAGACGGCACCCCTGGGCTGAACCACATATAGAAAGTCAGCAGTCACCTTTTCCTATCTCTCTCTTCCTACATCTTTGTCCTTCTCTCTCACTTTTTATCTGTCCTGTCTACTCAGGTTTTCTATATACTTCTTTGTTTTCTGGTGGCAAGGGTTAACATTGTGTTGCTAACCCACTGAGTTAAACCATATTCGGTTATATTCGTGGTACGCAGCTGGCGTGGGCAGGTCTTGCACGTGAGTTCCTATCCCGTCCCCTCGTTGGGCTCCGCGGTGGGAAGCTGCTGCTTCGGCTGAAGCACACACAAACTAGATGGACTCTTCAGTCTTTTCACCTGATCGCCACCCTGAAAAGAGGACGCGCACCGATGTAGCAGCCAAGTTCTTTACTAACGACGAATGCACAATCCCAAGGTGCCACGTGATTGACAGCGAGTACGCAGAAAGGGACCGGGTTAACTGGCGGAACATGGAAGAGGCCTTTGTCCTGCAGTGGACGTAGTCAGGCTGATGATGATGATGATAATAATGACGCAGAAAAAACAGCGAGACATGTTTCCCCCTTCAAAGTATCCAGAAGCCTAACCGACACCTTAAGGCAAGGATGCGAAATCAAGAAACTAGCCAATGGTGACCTTCTTTTGTAAGTAATGAACAAGCACCAGAACGACAACCTTTTAAAAACCACTGCCTTAGAAGGCAATTCAGTGCCAATTACGCCTCAGCAATCACTAAACACCGTCCAAGGTGCCATTTCTGACGATCACTTCTAATATGTGAATAAAGAACTCCTAAATGGAATGAAGGACCAAAACGTCACAAATGTGTACAGACTAGATATCAAACGATAAAACAAGGAAATACAAAAAAGGCACTTCGTTTTCGCATTTGCATCGAGCATATGCTACCAGAAACTGGGAAGATTGGATAGACCAAACTCAAACAACGCCCATACCCACCAAACCCGCGACGCTGCTTGAAATGTCGATGATACGGCCACGGCTCAAAGAGCTGCAAGGGCCAAACCACACGTGCTAAGTGTACCTCTCACGAACACACTTCTGAAAACTGCAAAGTCGAACCACGCCACTGCGTCAACTGCGAGGGTAGTCATCCTGCTTACTTGTGTGCTTGTCCTACATTGAAACAAGAAAAAAAAACAATTGTTACTCTTAAAGTTATTGAAAACATCAGGTTCAGAGAAGTACGGAAGCATCTCTCGTTGATGGAAAGCAGAAGCTACTCCGTTGTGCTGCAACAGGGCGCGGCAACACAGCGGTCTTAAGCGCCTGCCCAGGGCACGCCCAGTCACGCAGGGCCAGGGTATCTAGCGCCCAAAGCGGACGCATGCTTCCGCTGCACCACTACCTCAACCTTCGGCTGTGTGAACCTCAGGGTCAGCGAGCCTCAAGGCCTGTCTCCACGTGGCGAAGCCAACGCGAAGAAATTCGTACAATTAGGACGGACGTCCAGTCGTGTCAGGTGATGTGATGGGCACAAGTCATGGTAATCCTGCACCACCGACGTGTGTGTAGTACTACAGCGGAATTCCTTGGATCAGAAAAAGGACAACCCAGAATCACTGGGCCTGAAAACAATTTTCGCGTTTTAAATGCGAAACATTTCTTAGCGAACTTCGGTGACTTTGAGCGTATCTATCTATCTATCTATCTATCTATCTATCTATCTATCTATCTATCTATCTATCTATCTATCTATCTATCTATCTATCTATCTATCAATCTATCTATCTATCTATCTATCTATCTATCTATCTATCTATCTATCTATCTATCTATCTATCTATCTATCTATCTAGCCGCCTACGACTTTCAGCTCTCCTGGCTATTTCGATAATGGCATCGATACCAAACTTGCTATGACATAACATGACAGTATGAAGAACATATTTGATTAGTCATAACATGAAAATCCTTACATGTATGTTATCAATGTCACGATTTACATTTCCTGGTCCTGCAGCTCTTGCGGTAGTTTTGTTCACATGGCATGCTGCAAAACTGGAATGGTATGGCATGATTGCAAGGCGAATTCAAGTGACAGACCCTAACATGAAAATCATGACATGCGTGTCATGTAACAACATGACTACATGCCGCGCTCATGATTCCCTCGCGGCCGTTTCGCTAGCGTCACATGTACCAAGTTTGGTATTACGGTACATGAATGGATGACGAAGATATGTGACTAGTGCAAATATAATAATCATGAGATGCGTGTCATGTAACATCACTACATGTCACGCTCATGATGCGCTGGCGGCCGTTCCGCTAGCTTCACTTATACCAAATTTGGTATTACGGGATATGAATGGATGATGAAGGTATCATACTGGTGCAAACATGATAAACATGATTTGCGAGTCATGTAAGAACATGACTACTTGCTACGGTCATGATGCACTCGCCACCGTTTCGCTAGCTTCACATGTACCGAACTCGGTATTATGTGATGCGAACGGACAACATAGGTAAATGACACAACCAAACATGATAATCCCGGCATGCGTGTTATGTAACAACATGACTACAGGCCACGCTGTAGATGCACTCGCGGCAATTTTGCTAGCTTCACATACGCCAAATTTGGTATACGTCATGCCAATGAATGACGAAGGTATGTGACTGACGCAAACATGATAATCATGAGATGCGTGTCTTATAAGAATATGACATGCCAAAGTCAAGGCGCCAATATATTTCGACGTGACGTGGTGCGCGTGCTCGCCGGCGTTCATTTCGTCACGCCACGCCGGCGTTGCCGCACCAGACGCTGGTCCTGCTGGTCGCAGGCGCGCACCGCGCTGCGTTCCTTTGACGCATGCGTGTTTCAGCGTGTCCGGCGTCTCTCCGTCACGAAAAGAGGGAGATGCGGTGTTGTCTAGGTAAGACAGTGGCGTGAAATGCAGCATGTCGCGTTTCACGCCGGTTGCTGTCGGGCCGCGCCGACGGACTCTGGTCGCACCTGGCGTCAGCCTATAGCACTCTCACGTCTTGCTAAGGTAGCGTCACTGTGCCCAGCGTGCGCGCGCGTCCACGCTACATTGGAGTATATTTGGCCCTTCATGATGCGCTCGCGGCCGTTTCGCTAGCTCAACATATAACTAATTTGGTGTTACGTGACGTCAATGGATGACAAAATATACGACTGGTGCAAACACGATAATCCCGACATGCGTGTCATGTAAGAACATGACAACAAACCACGCTCAAAGCGTGCTTGCGGCCGTTTCTTTAGCTCCACGTATACTAAATTTAATATCGCGTGATTTGAATAGAGGACGAAGGTAAATGATACATCCAAACATGATAATCATGACACAGAAGTCATGTACCGCATCGTTTATCTCCACCTCGTAAAGTCGTGCTGATCTTAAAGAGGCATATACACATTTCTCTTCGTGCTTCGCATATCATTGACTCCGAGTGTAGGTGGGATCTGCCTATTTTTTACACTACCTATAAAAAACAAAATGGCTTTTATTCACTGGAACTGTAGGGCACTCCTACATAGCTTAGATGACATAAAGAACATACTAGCCACTTTTTTACAAGTAGCCTTGTGTTTACAAGAAACATATTCAGGTCCTAAACGTAGAACCTACTTGAAGAACTATAGTGTATCCCGGCACGACCGAGAGCAGGCAAGTAGGCTCTCAGGTGGTGTGGCTAATGTAGTCAAGAGCGGATTACCAGAACAAAAACATAAACTTAAAACCAGATTAGAAGCCATGGCGACCGAAGTACACAAATTTAAAACGATTACAGTGTACAGCGTATAGTTGGAGACGCATCTTGAAACATCCATCTCTGATATAGAACACCTTACAGTACAGCTGCCAGAACCGTTCTTGGTGGTGGGAGATTTTGATACACATTCAGATTTTTGGGGTAGTGAAAAAACCGACGTTAGAGGCCAAATGATTGGATATTTTTCAATTAAGCAATAGCATATGCCTACTTAATGAAAAAAAAACAACCTACTGCTCTTCTATAGCTCAAGAAAAATAGGCTGCTTAGAATAATCATTTTATTCACCTTCCGTTTTTACTGCTTTCAAGTGGGGCGTTCTAGATGACCTATACGTATGCGATGATCTGCCCATACTAATCAGCCAGACAACACCATCTCGAGTCATTCAACGAAAACCACGACGTTGGAAGCTACATTTAGCTGACTGGGTCCTCTTCCAAGAAAAAGCCATCCTAAAAAATACAGTGCCAGACAAACTCAGCATAGATAAACTAAATGAATGTATCCCAAGCTGCATTACTGCAGGTTCCCGCCCATCCCTTCAGACCTCTGGACTCGTAAAAGAAATCAAAACATGGGACATACAAGAATACAGAGAAGCAAAAAAAAAGCAAAATGAAGCCTGGGGAACCCATCACAAGTACTCAACACCAGAAAACTTCGTAAACTTTAAAAAGACCAGAGCGAAAGCCGGATACATCCGTCGTAATGCTGAAAAATCCTCGTGGCAAAAGTACGTCTCTTCTCTAAACAGTTCCACTACATCACAGGAATGTGGGAACAGGTCCGAAAGATAGAAGGCAAGTCCTCTCTATTCATTGCACTATTGCTGACACCTCCTGGCATACAGACAACTATTGAAGAACAGGCAAATATTCAGGGTGCATACTTCTCTGTTGTTTCCAGCTCCTCACATTACACACGATCATTTCTAAAACACAAATATACAGCCGAAAAAAACGACAAATTCTAACAAGTGGTTTTACAAATGGACCCCTACAACTGCCCATCAACTTCTCGAGAAATCCACTGAGTATTGACTGCAAGAAAGCAGACCGCACCGGGACTTGATGACATACACTATGAAATGCTAGCCCATCTCTCCGAACCAGCCACAGAAACACTCCTGACGTTCTTTAACAAAATGTGGATACGTGGTAAAATGCCTGATGCCTGGAAGAAAGACATTATTGTGCCGTTTTTGAAACCGGGAAAGCCACCAACCAATCCAAGTAGCTACAGACCAATAGCCCTCACCAGCTGTCTTACAAAGTCCTTTGAAATTGTCCTTAATGTTAGACTCTCATTCGTGTTAGAAACATACAAACTCCTCTACATTCATCGGTGTGATTTTAAAAATCATGCTGCAACGAATCCCCTAGTACGCCTCGAACGTACCGTCCGTGAAGCGTTTATACCCAAACAGATCTGTGTGGCCGTCGTTTTTATTTAGAAAGGAATACGATACCACCTGGAGGTTTAGAATCTCCAGGGCTTGGCTGAGATGGGAATCCGCGAGACGGTGTTGAACTGCCTAAAAGATTATATAACCGTTAATTATAGGTGCGCCTAGGTTCGACGCTATAGAAACATTTTACTCAGTAAAATGGAGGGTCACAAGGATGCATTTAGAGCGCATAACACCCTTTGTCGTAAAAAGAACTCAATCAGCAAAATAATACTGAAGTCCATCATGCATTCACTCTACGTTGATGACCTCCACATAGCTAGCACATCCTGCAACACCTCAACATGTACAGCTAACTGTACAGTAAAACAGGTACAGCTAACTGGTCACATGTGCAGACAGAAATGGTTTCCGCTTTTCCACGCGAAAAACAGTGGCCATTAATTTCCTTTTCAAACGAGGTGTACAGACAGACCTGAACTTACACCTAAACCAAACTGAATTCCCACTAAAGAAGGTACACAAGTTCTTGGATATAGGTTTTGACCAGAAGCTTACATTTGTTCCACATACAAAAACATCAAAGAAAAAAGCATGCCGATGTTTTCACATGCTGAAAGTGCTGTCCCGCAAACACTGGGGTTCGAATAGGGCATGACTACTACAAATTTACCGTTCAGCTGTACGATACTGTTTTGATTATGGTTGTATAGTATATAGGTCAGCGAGACCATTGTATCTGAAACAATTGGATCCGCTACACAATCAAGGCCTGCGTCTCGTAACCGGTGTATATAGGACGTCACCTATAAAAAAGTCTGTATGTAGAAGCAAATGAGCCACCACTAGCAAATAGAATACTTATGCTCGCTTGCTCATACGTTCTGAAGATTCTATCAGTGCCCAACCACTTCTGTCACCCTATAGTAAATCAATGTCCACCCAGAACACTATTTATAAACAGACACCAAGCAATTAGGCCACTCTTTCTTCTTTTTGAAGAGAAGTGCCAAGATTTAGGTGTAAATGACACTTTACCTAAGATGGCTCCCAGACCTAGTGCACTCCCGCCTTTGTAGGGCCTACCCTCTGTTTGCCACTTCAGGATGACTCAATTTCAAAAAAAAAATCAAACACCGCACGATCATTCACTACCGGAATTCCTAGCACTTCAGGCTAAACATGCGAGACACAGCATTTTACACTGATGGTTTCAAATTGACACAATATGATGGAAGCGCGGTATAACACAATCACTGGAAACATACAGTTCGGCTACCGCAATGTGCATCTGTATTTGCCGCTGAATGCTACGCAGTCTGAATGGCAGCAGAAAAAATAAAAAAATAAAAAATCAACAACATTTTAATATGCACAGACTTATTAAGTTTACTAAGAGCCTTTCATTCGAGAAACGTGTGTGCACCAATAATAGGCGACATCCTACACAACATAAAAATTGGCCCCTGTATTCCCTAACGAAGGGCGTACCCCGGCCGAAGGTAGGAAATAATACATGTTTTCATATATATATATATATATATATATATATATATATATATATATATATATATATATATATATATATATATATATGTAGTGGGAGTAATAATTCAATGGGCCACTTAGTCTTCGTGAAGGTATGGGATATGGTACAACGGGAGCGTTGTCAACAAGAATAAATATATTTATTTCCCAACAGTTTCAGGAGGGGTACTCCCTTCATCAGGGGATGAGTTACTCATCCCCTGATGAAGAGGACCCCTCCCGAAACTGTTGGGAAATAAATATATTTTTCCTTGTTGACAACGCTCCCGTTGTGCCATATCCCATACCTATATATATATATATATATATATATATATATATATATATATATATATATATATATATTATATATATTGTATATATTGTAACAGACTAGCAGAGGGTCGAGAAGAGAAGCAGAGGAAGACGAAGAGTCTTGGCACGATCGCAGTGTGCTGCCGCAAAGGACCATCGTTCACCTCCTGTAAATAAAACCATCTTATCACAGCTCGCTGTTACAGTTGTGGTGGAGGTGCTGGGTACCAATCCCAGTACCTCTCTTATACTCAGAGTTCTCAGCTGGACTACGTCCCGCTGCGGCAAGGACAGTACCAACCCTACTACCAAGATGCGACTTACGGCGAATACAGTGGATTCCAGAGAATGGCAGAAACCCGTTCTTCGCCTGATAACGAACTTCCCTGCCGACAGCAGCGGCCCAGGATTCGTTTTGATGAATACAGTATAAACCGTGACCCTCCCGTGTGCTACAACTGTGGTTTCACTGGGCATATTGCTCGGTATTGCCGCCAACAACGCCGCCAATCACGAAGGACACCAGCCATGTCTTCGCGACTAAGACCCGGTGCTTTATATGACCTGCGGACAACCGACTTGTTTCCAAGAGACGGTTTTTTGCACGAGACCAGACGCAGTGATTCGCCAGCATCCGAGCTGAGTTTGACACCACCATCCAACCGTTCTCGTCGCTCGCCGTCTTCTCTGCGTCGTTCTTCTCCGCCGCCGGGAAACTAGCATCCGCGGCCAATGGAGGTGAGGTCGCCGGACGGTCTTTTCAAGATATACCTCTGCCTATTGTTATGATCAAAAACAAAGTGAATGTGTTGATTGATGGAATACCGACGATGGCGTTAGTTGACACTGGGGCGACTGTGTCTGTGATGAGCCTCACCTTCAGAAACCGCTTAGGTCGCAAAATTATGTTTTCATGGGACGATACAATCACCTTTCGTGGTGTAGGCGGCGAGTGGCTTAATCCTCTTGCTGTATGTGCTGTCAGTGTTTCATTGGCTGGAAAAGTATTTGTATCGGAATTTCTGGTTCTATCTCGTTGTTCGCACGATGACATTTTTGGTATCGATTTCCTGGAGCAATGCGGTGCTTCCGTTGACTGTGGTAGTGGGGAAATATCACTAAACAATTTGTTTTTACCGTCGCTTTCCGAAGAAGACTACCGTGGCGAAGACAGGAACACACTTAGTGTGATTGATGAAGTGATAGCACCATCTTGGTGCCTGACACCCGTTCGAGTCTCTTCCACAGCGGTTGATGATGCTTGTGTTGACCTCGTAGTGGGGCCTCCGCGCAAGAACTGTTTTAAGAAGGACATACTTGTGCCTTGTTCTGTTGTGTGCATGACGAAAGGAGTAGCAACATTGTGGGCCCTGAACTGCTCTGCCACGCCGGTTGTGCTTCCTCGCGGGATGAAGATAGCTCTCTTTGATGAAGCCTCATGCAACTCGACAGCAGCAATAGCTACGGACCTTCCCCCCTCTTCCTCTGCTTGTGATATTCGCCATAATGAAGATCTAATGCTCGCTATGATCAGCAAGACTCTCAGTACGACGGAACGGCAAGCGCTGGTGCAGGTCCTTTCCCGGCATGTTGCTGCTTTCGACTTCAAACATAGAGATGCACCCCTTCCGTTACCCTCGTCCCGCGCTCGTCACAGAATAGACACTGGCTCTGCACACCCCATCCGCCAAAAGCCCTACCGAGTGTCATCCTCTGAGCGCAAAGTTATCGCCGAACAAGTAAAGGAGATGCTGAACAAAGGGGTCGTACAAGAGTCGTCCAGCCCGTGGGCAGCCCCGGTAGTTCTTGTCAGGAAAAAGGATGGTTCCTGGAGATTCTGCGTAGATTACAGGCGTCTAAACATTGTGACGAAGAAAGATGTATATCCCTTACCACGGATTGATGACGTCATAGATTCCTTGCATGCCGCTTCCTATTTTTCAACGCTTGATTTGCGGTCAGGTTATTGGCAAATACCTATGGAACCCGGCGACAAAGAAAAGACTGCTTTCATAACTCCGGATGGCTTATTTGAATTTAATGTCATGCCTTTTGGCCTTTGTAATGCTCCATCCACCTTTGAAAGATTTATGGACACAGTATTACGTGGTCTAAAATGGGAGATATGCATGTGCTACCTTGACGATGTTGTGATCTTTGGCCGTACGTTTGAGGAACATAACAACCGTCTCAGTCTTGTTCTCGACTGCATCGAAAAAGCCGGGCTGGTTCTGAATTTTAAAAAATGTTGCTTTGGTGAACGTCAAACTCTCGTGCTGGGGCACTTGGTCGACAAGAATGGCGTCAGACCCGATCCTCGCAAGATAGAAGCAGTGAGCTCTTTTAAATCACCGCAGTCCGCACGAGAACTTCGCTCATTTGTCGGCATATGCTCATATTTTCGTCGTTTTGTTCCACGATTTGCGGAGATCGTGTATCCGCTGACAAACGTCTTGCGACAGGATGCAACCTTCAACTCGACACCAGAGTGTGACGCCGCATTCTCACAACTTAAGTTTGTACTAACGTCAGCACCACTGTTGCGTCACTTCGATCCATCTTGCCCGACTGAGGTCCACACGGACGCTAGTAGTATCGGTGTAGGCGCAGTGCTTGTACAACGTCACAAAGGCGCAGAGCATGTCGTGGCATATGCCAGCTGTTGCCTGAGCAAATCAGAACGCAATTACACAGTTACGGAACAGGAATGTCTGGCAGCTGTTTTCGCTGTACAAAAGTTTCGTTGTTATCTTTACGGGAGGCCATTTAAGATAATTACCGATCACCATTCGTTATGCTGGCTGGTCAGTTTGCGTGACCCCTCTGGCCACCTCGCACGTTGGGCGCTGCGACTTCAGGAATACGACTTTACGGTGTCGTACAAGAGTGGCCGTCGTCACGCTGACGCAGACTGCCTCTCCCGGATTCCTCTCGCGACTACTGACTGCGATGCTGAGAATTTTGACGACTGCCTTGCTGCTGTTACAAGCACGTTCCCCAACGCAGCTGATTTCCAGAGAGAACAATGCAACGATCTAAACTTGGATCCTCTTTTTGCCGCCGCACGTGCCTCCCAACACAGAGGTCGCTTTACGGTCCGAGACAAGTTGCTCTATAAAACTAACTACTCCTGACCTGGAGCACGTTTTCTTCTAGTTGTCCCCGAGAGCCTTCGCTCCGAAGTTCTACGTGCCATGCATGACGATGCGACGTCCGGTCACTTCGGCTTTATTAGAACGCTGAACCGCACGCAGGAACGCTTTTACTGGCCCAAGATGTACGAAACGACGAAGCGTTACGTCGCTAGCTGCGAGACGTGCCAACGTCACAAGCGCCCGGCCACCGTTACACCAGGTCCCCTTCAGCCGTTAACACCACCCAGCACACCTTTTGAACAAGTAGGAATTGACATTATGGGTCCATTTCCGTTATCTAACAATAAGAAGCGCTGGATAATCGTCTGCGTAGATCATCTTACGCGGTATGCCGAAACCGCAGCTATTCCCTCTTCTACCGCTGCAGCCATGGCAGACTTCTTGCTTCACTCCGCGGTCCTTCGCCATGGCCCACCACGTGTTATTATCAGCGACCGTGGCCGCCAGTTCACTGCCGATACCGGTGAAATATTACTACGCATGTGCACGACACAGTTCCGTCATTCCACACCGTATCACCCACAGACGAATGACCTCGTTGAACGGACAAACAGAACGCTGACCAACATGCTTGCCATGTACGTTTCTTCCAATCATAAGAACTAGGATGAAGTGCTGCCTTTTATCACGTACGCGTACAACACGGCAAAACATGAAACAACGAACTTCAGCCCATTTTATCTGTTGTACGCAAGGTTGCCACTAAGCCCTCTAGACACTTTCTTACCCTTTATTCTACACAATGACGGCTCTGTATCAAACACCCTGTGCCTCGCGGAAGAAGCCCGTCGAATCGCTCGTCTTCGTACTCTGGCCTCTCAACGTCGTTCGAAGGAACGATACGAGGACCATCACGAACCAGTTTTATTAAAAAAAGGTGACTTGGTGTTACTTTGGACACCGCAACGCAAGCGTGGATTGTGTCGAAAGCTTCTGTCACGATATTCAGGCCCAGTTGTAGTTTTGAAGCGTCTAAGCCAGCTCACTTACGTAATAGCTCGTCTTTTGTCCAATGGTCGACGATCGAGCAGAACGCAGCTCACTCACGTGGCTCGCCTGAAACCTTTCCACCATCCTTGTGCATCATAACTCGCCCTACGGGCTTCGTCTGCTTGCGGGGGAATGTAACAGACTAGAAGAGGGTAGAAAAGAGAAGCAGAGGAAGACGAAGAGTCTTGGCACGATCGCAGTGTGCTGCCGCAAACGACCATCGTTCACCTCCTGTAAATAAAACCATGTTATCACAGCTCGCTGTTACAATATATATATATATATATATATATATATATATATATATATATATATATATATATATATATATATATATATATATATATATATAGTGTGTGTGTGTGTGTGTGTGTGTGTGTGTAAAATCTGTGTATTATACCACTTCTTGGGTTCTGCCAGTTGAATTGCAGCCGAATGACATCACGGAAGTGCACCATTGAAGCTGTAATATTTGAAGCAAGAACCGGGTATTTGGCTAGAGTTCCGCCTTTGGGGCAAAAAACGAAATTCGTGCTAAAAGCTTCTGTTTTGTTTGAGCATCGGCTTCACCTGAAACAGGGCGAGCAAACACAAACCCATGAAATAGATTAGGACACTAGAAGAGCCTGCTAACAACTCAAGATGCGCGCAACGACAAAAAAGGAACAATGCAGACGTTGCAATGACGCAGAACGGCTTTCTTTTCCCCCGTTGCGTGCATCTTCAGATTTTAGTCAGCGTTTTTGGTGTCCTCACTTTTTTGATCTGTTGAGGAATCCCAGGTCGATAATAGTGGTAGGGAATACGTGAGCCTCCATCCAATGACTTGCTTGAAGTTCAACTAAAATGCCCCAGCAAATAAATTTACCCTACAACCTCAACGCTTGCTTAATTGGTAGGCTCGCCTAATGCAAGAACATGCGCAGATAAATTTCGTTTTTTTTGCAGTGGTGTGCCTTTTCAGTTATTAGGGGTCCATTTGCACTGTCACGAATTCTTTTTTTTTGCGTTTGTGTTTGCACGCCCTGCCTTTGGCAATTTCATTGAAATATTAGCATTGTAAGTTAGAGTCGGTAACTAAGGTCAAGTTTACGCACCACTGTGAGTATAGATTCAACAATAAAAGTGTGGATAATTTTTAAAGAAAAAGCGGGACTTTATGTTTATTTCTCCAGAAAAATCGCGTTGAATTCGATTAAGTGTTTTCACTGAAGAAGCAATGGCAGTCGAAAGACAAACGTTGGATCCGTAAAGCTACACCTTCAAAAGAAGCACTGCGGTGTGCACAGTGCTTGCCTACACGTACTCTATTCGGCAATCGAGGCATTATGTTCCTTTATATATACGAACTTTTGTTTTTTATTGACTGAGCTCACAGAAAGACATGACGGTAAAGTTCGAATGCCGTAAGTTGCATGTAAAAGTGCTTTGCATGCGCATGTAAAAGAAATCTATTTCGTACTTGCGAGATACACTCGCTATAGCCAGCTAATCGATTTTTATTATAGAAGGTTCGATTGAAAAAAGACAAACTTTGTAGTGTTTTTTTCTTGGTTTTCAGCGGCCCATCGCGCAGTCACAGCATGCGAAGAAATACAAGTAGGTATTGACCTTTGTGTACGCACTGATATGGAAGATTGACAGTTAGTGAAATGCCTAACTTTATCCACAGTCAGAAGTGACACGTTAGCTGTCAAGGCCGAAACAAATGCAAATCGTTTATGCAGAACGACTGTTTGCATCTGCGGAGCCAGTGCTTTGAATTTCAATGCATATCCGCCCACCCGTTAAATCGTGTAGCCTGTTTCCATATTTGAAGCCTATACATATAAGGAATCTCGGGACGAGGAATGTAGTATTTCACATAAAACAGCGGCAAGCCATATTTTATCCGCTGGCTTAAACATTTTGCATCACCATACTCCAACTTTATCTATGTTTGTTAGTCTCTGCATTCATTCAACCGTTTCACCAGCAACCTTTATTGCTTTAAGAGCAGTTGCTAAAATAACAGACAAAACTGTATATAACAAAAACTGAAGCTGAAGCCAGGTATAATAAATAATTCACGCATTCAGATTTTTAGACGAAATTAAACTGTTTAAAGCAGGGTAGACAACTGATCAGCGCACACAATGCATCAGCTTCATTGTGTAATTCTTGGCTTGAAAATTATAACCCAGAAAGCTGTTCGCTAGCTTAAGCGGTTCCTGAAGCCGACATGGCTAGTATTTATATAGAGCCCATTAGACAATACAGCGACCACGTAATTGGCAGAATCGTTGACATGTAATTGAAAAAATCCAAAAACTTAAATACTTGTTGGCAGTCTCTGCTATCCAAACTGTATTGGGGCTATCGCATCAAAAGTCTTCAAACGTCTTACCTGTGAACCAGGGATCAAGTGCCAAAGTGTTTCTGAAAGTGCTCTCATGACTGCTTAGACGCATGCATCAGCTTGAAGGAGCAGCCGCAAAACAAAATATTGTATCATTAGGTACCATACTCAGCCGGTTCCTTTTACACAACAGTCAGATAACTTAAGATAAGTTGTACTACTTTTAGTCACAAGAAAATATAAGTACGAAATAACTCTACGCTGCACAGTTTTATGATTAACTCATAGCGATGCGTAAGCAAAAAAAATAAATTATGAAATACGCCATTGTTGTACAAAAAAGTAATTGTCCCCTTTAAGTAGCCGAGAGCACTCTCCTAATAATGGCGGCACCTTGTCTTGACGCCTTAATGCTACGAATCACGCGTGGTGCGCAGTGCAAACCTCTGAGGATGTCATCCTTTCAGATAAAAAAAATGCGGCATATCCCAAGTACATCAGGAATCGAGGTTAAGCGAAGTATGCGGAGAGATTGTGGGTCTGTCGTATTTTTTTCATTGAGCGACACGATACGAATTGACGCTTAATTGATTTACAATAATGCACGCACATACATGTTGAACAATCGCAGATGTGTATATAAACAATTGTTCGCTCTAGTGAAACGTTGCCAACAGCAACATAGATATGGCATCACCGGACGCTATAGGCTGATATGAAGCGCTGGTTGTCGGAGGGACGATAGCCTTGGACGCTGTTTTATTAATCAACTTACACCGATGGCACCAACCTACAGTTGACAAGGAAGCTGAATCATAGTACATATACAATGTGCGTAAAGTAGATAGCCACCACTGCGACCGCATTTGACGTTTCACTAACATCACGGCCTATTTTAAAAGTTGTCCCGAGACCAGGCGTGGCTCTGTGGTGGAATACTTGATTGCCACGCATAATGCTGGAGTTTGATTCCTTCTGGGAGCCTGACATTTATTTTTTGCATTCACCGGGCCAATGCTGCCGGTTTTAGGTTTTTCTTAACGCTAAACGCGTTGGAAAATGGCTAGACCATCGGCCTTAAAAATAGGAGGTACCGGGCTTGATTAGCAGAGCCCATCAGGATCCCATCAGATTTTTTCCAACGGGTAGAGCAGTAGACCGACCTGGTGCTCGGTTGTTTCTGGGTAGTCACCTCAAAAGGTAGCTCCATAAAATTCTGCGAAGGCCTTGGGCGTACCATAACTAATGACAGCCTCAGTGAAATAGTTGAGCGTCCACCGCTGCCCTGCGAGGCAGGGAATCGCTGCCGCTAGGCACGTGCTGGTTAAATAGGAACAAGCGCGCTTCTGGCCTGGTGGTCGGCAGAACGAAGTTCTCAAACACTTTTGAGGGCACCAGCCCCGTGGGAAATCGGTGGCATGAGACCACCAGGCTTAAAATTAAGGTCATCTTCTATTTTAACCACAGTGGTGATACGTGGTTAGAGCATCCGCTTCCAGAACGGGAGGGGTCGGGTTCAATTCCCAGTGACGACCAGGAACCCACTGGTTTTTCCCAATAGGTAGAGGCGTACATTGACCTGGCATTCGGTTTTTTTCTCGTACTCATCTCGAAAGGTAGCCCCATAAGGTTCTGCGAAGTCTTCTTGGCATACTATAAACACCCACAGCCTTGTTTATATTGCCCCACCGTAGTGGTCTAGAGGCTATGGTACTCGCCTGCTGACCCGAAAGTCGCGGGATCGAATCCCAGCTGTGGCGGCTGCATTTCCGATGGAGGTGGAAGTGTTGTAGGCCCATTTGCTCAGATTTCGGTGCACGATAAAGAACCCCAGGTGATCGAAATTTCCGGAGCCCTCTACTACGGCGTCTCTAATAATCATATCATGGTTTTGGAACGTTAAACCCCACAAATCAATCAAAGCCTTGTTTAAATAGTTGAGCATCCGCCGCTGCTTGGGGGGGGGGGGGGGGGGGAGCAGAGAATTGCTGTCGCCAGGCACATAGTGGGTAAATAGGTACGAGCGCAATTCAGGCCTGGTGCTTGGCCGAACGAAGTTCATATACGCTTGGGATGGCAACCAACCCTACGGGAAATCGGAGCCATGGAGCCAGACCTGAAATTAAGGTCTACCTGTTTTTTTTTCCTAATGAGGTGACGAGGCCTGCCCATCATATATACCTTTTACCTGAAGGCTGCCTGGGCGCTGCCATAGTTTTCTCTTGGCTGTTAATAACATGTGTGACTTTCTCTCCAAATGCACTCCCGAGGCCATGACGTCAGCTTTTGTGCTCCCGCGCAAGAGCCCAGAAATAAGGCGATCCTTTTCTACGTTATAAAAACGTATACTACTAATACTATTAGGACTACTACTTCGAGTGATGGCACCACTAATTTCCACCAAGACAGAAAGCGACGACACGGGTGAGACAGCGAGAGCTTCACATTAAATACAACGGAAACTGCACTGAAAAACGGCTAGGTCAGAAAAGGACTTCACCATGTGACATGACTACACCACCGCATACCACCATGCCTTGTAACGTCGTGTTGACGTCTTCAATAGGCATGGAGGCGAAAATGTTGTAGGGCCGAGTGTTCAGATTCATGTGCACGTTAAAGAACCCCATGGCAGGTGGTCGAAATTTCCGGAGCCCTCCTCTACGGCGTCTCTCGTAATCATATCGTGGTTTCGGGACGTTAAACCCCAAAAATCAATCAATCGATCTTCAATCGGCGGTGCGGATTGGTACAAGGCGCACCAAGTGATGTACATACAGAAAGTTTCAGTAAAGTGTCTTTCCTTTTGTACATGTGTTGACAACGTCAGTGTAGCCAAGGCACTCGCTAGCGTTGTCGTGTGTGGCAAGTATGGATCGGCTCCACATTGCAGCGTTTTACAGCTGGAGCCGAGACATGAGGCCCCCAAACTGCATTGGGTACTGTGGCTCGCGCTACGTCTGCTTCGTCTCGCTGGCGACCCAAGATACCTTGGGGGTCCAAGCCAGTTTTCGATTTCTAGACCTTGCGTCAACACGAACGCAAGAGCTAAAGATCGGCTTGGGTTCTCCGCATGCGTCTTGGCGGGTCGCAAACTTGTTGGGTTTCTAAGCTCCTTGGGACCCCAATTCTCGATCCCTCTGCAGTGAGAACGCTGAAAAGCAGCTCGCTTACGTATAAAGCCATCAATATCAGAAACGTAGTGCAGCCGCCAGCTCCACTGGTCCCCTATGTTCACAGAGTGAATGGATTGAACTTTTTTTGTGCCCGTCATAATACCTTACGCACCTTGACAAACGAACCGTGACAAAAAAAGAAAGAGTAAAATAGGAACACCCTGCATCAGAAAAAGAAAGACTGCGACTAAAAACGTGTTTCGTATGCTATCACGTTCATCGTATGTGTGTGTGTGTGTGTCATGTCACTTCAATTACACTAATATATGAATAATTGAAAAGATACGGGAACGAAAACAAAGTAAATCACGAGATATCTTGAGGTTTCCACAAGCTCGGCCTATGACTTTTACAACTCAAGCCTGTAAAGCAGTAATCATGACCAGAACAAGGGAAACACAATATACGCGATGGATTAAACCTAAATTACCGTCTACACGTTCATGAACGAAAACGATTGATCGAGTGCTGATTCATATCGCTTAGAAATAAACTAATGAAAACAACCAACATTGAGTTCAACAAACCTTTCTTGGCTTCTTCGTTTGTTGGTTTAAATAGGTATAGTCTACATTCATCACTCTCATGAACAAAGTATTTCAATTATTTCACATGCACTAATTGAAGCACCACTTAGCAGCCAGTATGCCTTCATATTCATTCGCGTAGGCTTTCTGCGGTTCTGTGCCTAATTACTTAACCGTCATTCAACAAAAAGAGCCATGTCGTATTGCATAACAAATCTCAGATTAGCATTCAACTTATTAATTAACATGTTATATATAGCCCAGCAATACTTGAACAAAGGCAAACAGATTTACTGGACAACTTTCAAAGCGCATACGCGCAAGTTGAGGGAAAGGTATTAAGAGAACTTTTAAAACGTGTGGAACAAAGCACTTCAAATTAACATCATATTGTCGCGGGCAAAAACAAGATCTGCAGCCAGGAGCTCACCCAAACCGGAGCAACCAAAACGTTCTCTTCTTCTTCGTTTAGCCCAAAACGGGTATGAGCCACAGCGGCTCGTTCATCAATGGTGGCATTACCCCCTCTCCCAAGAAGCATCGTCCCGATGCTGTACATGAAGGCAAAAAAAAAGAAAATGAGATGAAAAATTACCATGTAAGCAAAATGAATGGCGTAAGGCGGAATAACATAGGTGGTTGTGAAGTCAAGAGTTAAATGAGAAATAAGAAAAATAGGAAAGAATGTAAGAGAGAGACGAATAAAGTCAGTCACTCACTGGTGATTCACAGCGCGAAAAGTATGGTTTCAGTCGTGAAACATGAACGACTTCAGTTCACGGGGTGAAACGGGAACGTCTCGAAGTGCCTTCTGGGAGAACCTCGTATGTGACGTTGCTGAGACGTCGTACGACCTTGTAAGGGCCGAAGTAGCGGCGAAGAAGCTTTTCTGAACGGCCACGTTGTCGGATAGGGGTCCACACCCAGACTTCACCACCGGGCTTGAAAATAACTTCACGGTGACGAAGATTGTAGCGGCGTGCGTCTGCGCTTTGGTGATGTTGAATACGGTGACGAGCAATTTGACGGGCCTCTTCTGCACACTGCGCGAATTTGGCGGCATCGGTGCGGTATATTCCTAAGGTGTCGGGCAGGAGCATGGCGTCGAGCATCGTCGTGACCTCGCGACCGTGGACTAAGCGAAATGGTGTGAAACCGGTACTTTCTTGAACAGCAGTATTATACGCAAAAGTTACGTAGGGAAGTATGGCGTCCCAGTTCTTGTGATTGATGTGCACATACATCGACAGCATGTCTGCAATTGTCTTATTGAGTCGTTCAGTCAGCCCGTTTGCTTGCGGGTGGTAAGCCGTTGTTTTGCGATGTTCTGTGCCACTTAATCGCAAGACTTCCTGCAGCATCTCTGTGGTGAAAGCTGTCCCACGATCAGTTATGACGACAGCTGGAGCACCGTGACGTAAGACGATGCTGTTCACGAAAAATTGGGCGACATCTGCTGCGGTTGCTTTTGGAAGCGCCTTCGTTTCACAGTAGCGTGTTAAGTAGTCGGTAGCGACCGCAATCCACCGGTTTCCAGACAAAGACGTGGGAAATGACCCCAGCAAGTCCATGCCAATCTGATGAAAGGGCGCCTTTGGTGGGTCTATTGGTTGCAGTAGTCCCGCTGGTCGTAAAGGTGGAACCTTACGTCGCTGACAGTCGCGACATGTGCGAACGTAATGCTTCACAGTCTTTGCGAGACGTGGCCAGTAGTAGGAGCGTTGAATCCGTTGCAGCGTGCGCGTATAGCCGAGGTGTCCGGACGATGGCTCATCATGACACGCACGTAAAATGTCACCACGAAGCGTAGTTGGCGCAACAAGCAGATACATAGCTTGTGTAGGATGAAAGTTCTTCTTGTAAAGCACTCCATCGCGGAAACAAAAGGAGGATAGTGTGCGTGCAAAGCTTCGAGGAGGCTGGGAATTGCGTCCTTCCAGGTAGTCAATGAGCGGAATGAGCTCCGAGTCGTGACGCTGTTGCTCAGCTAAGCGGGTTGCTGATACGGCAGAAATAAAAGTGTCGTCGTCTTCAAGGTCAGTGTTGGCATTTTCGACCGGTGCACGTGAGAGACAGTCGGCGTCGGTGTGTTTCCGCCCAGATTTGTGAACGATGGTGACATCGAAATCTTGTAGCCGAAGGCTCCATCGTGCTAGACGACCTGAGGGATCTTTGAGATTTGCGAGCCAACAAAGGGAATGGTGGTCGCTAACTACCCTGACTGGGCGGTCATACAAGTATGGGCGGAACTTTGTTATGGCCCAGACAACAGCGAGGCATTCCTTCTCGGTTGCAGAATAGTTTTTCTCCGCTGGGGATAACGTTATGCTCGCATAAGCGATCACGCGCTCTACGCCATTATGCCACTGAACTAATACCGCTCCTAGTCCAACGTTGCTGGCGTCAGTGTGTAATTCCGTGTCGGCGCATTTGTCAAAATGACCCAGTACAGGCGGAGCCTGGAGGAGGTTTCGGAGGGTGTCAAACGAATGACACTGATCGGGACCCCAAACAAACGAGACACCGTCTTTTGTAAGCTTGTTGAGGGGTTCAGCAATCTTCGAAAAGTTTTTGACAAAGCGCGCCTGTAATACGCACAGAGCCCCAGAAATCGGCGTAGGTCGCGCTTATTTGTGGGCACGGGAGAGGCGGCAACAGCACGGGTTTTCTCCGGATCTGGGCGGATGCCGGCATGGCTCACAACGTGACCAAGAAACTTCAGTTCTTCATATCCAAAATGGCATTTCTCGGGTTTGAGAGAAAGCCCCGCTGTTCTGATTGCCTGAAGTACTGCATGAAGGCGTTGGACGTGTTGTTCAAACGTGTCTGCAAAGACCACGACGTCATCAAGGTAAACAAGACATGATTGCCATTTGAGCCCTGTGAGAACCGTATCCATCATTCTTTGGAAAGTAGCTGGCGCTGAGCATAGACCGAAAGGCAACACTTTAAACTCGTACACGCCGTCGGGAGTAATAAACGCCGTCTTTTCGCGGTCGCGCTCATCCACTGCGATTTGCCAGTAGCCGCTACGTAAGTCCATGGAAGAAAAATATTTAGCGTTGCGTATACGGTCCAACGAGTCATCTATCCGGGGTAGAGGATAAACGTCCTTTTTGGTGACCTTGTTCAGTTTACGGTAATCAACGCAAAAACGCAACGTACCGTCCTTCTTCTTTACTAGCACAACTGGCGAAGCCCAGGGACTGGTTGATGGCTGGATGACGTCGTCCTGAAGCATCTGCTGGACTTGGTCACGTATAGCGTCTTGCTCTTTTTGTGACACCCTACAGGCGTGTTGTCGGATGGGTCTCTCGGTGGGTTCCGTGACGATACGGTGCTCAGCAAGTGGTGTCTGTTTAACCTTTGACGTAGTGGCAAAGCAGTTTTGAAATGAGCCGAGTAAACGCAAAAGGCTTTCTCGTTGAGACGAACGTAGTCTCTCGTTTACGTTGAGAGTGCTCGCGAACGCCTCGTCAGAGTGGTCATTCGATGAAAATAAAGCTAACGTTGGCGAACCATCGGCATCGGCAAGTTCTTCACAATATGCAATGACAGTGTGTCTTGTTAGGTGGCGATATTCGTCGCTGAAGTTCGTGACCAGAAGGTGAACATGCCTATTGCTAGGCTGAATGATTCCTCGGGCAACACAAATTTGTCGTGAAATAAGGAGAGACAAATTGGCCTCTGCAATTACCGCGTCAGACATGTCCTGTCCCGATTCTACTTCGACAAAGAAGCTGCTTCGAGGTGGGAGAGTCAGAGCACTTCGTGTTACCGACGATTCTCTTTTTCAAAATTGTGTACTGTCAGTTGCAGCGCAAAAAGGATCCTCGAACGACACTAGTAATTCACGGAGGTCGATGACGGCGCCGTATTCACGAAGAAAGTCCATTCCTAGAATGACTGGCCGAGAGCACACGCGCAATACGAGGAAAGATCCTGCAAATGTCGATGTACGTATACGAATGCGTGCCGTGCACATACCGATAGGCATCACCAGATGTCCCCCTGCCGTGCGCAACTGGGGTCCTTGCCATGGTGTGGTAACCTTCCTCAGTTCAGATGCCAGTGCGGCGCTCATTACGGAATAGTCGGCGCCGGTGTCGACGAGGGCGTTGACAGCATGATTGTCGACGAAGACGGCGATTTCGGCAGAAACGATCTTTCTGCTGTCAGAGAACACTGCAAAACCGGAATGGTCCTCGTCTGGTCGTTGCGTCGAATGAGGGTTTTTTACATTTCGCTGGGCCGCGACTTCACTCCCAGAAGTCGCCGTTCCTAGTTTCCCCTGCGGGGACTTGGTGACCGGCTCCTGAAAGGAGCGGAAGACGATGAGGGCAAACTGGGTGACGTAGACCGGCGAGGCGACGGTGATCTCGACTGGTGGTGCTGAACAGTCGAAGGTGTTCGCTGGCCCGTGAGATAGGCTTCGATTTCACGGGGGCGCTCACCGTAGCGCGGGCATCGAGCATCAGGATGGAAGCCGCGGAGACCTAGTTGCCGGTATTGACAGTTCCTGTATACGTGACCCGCTTCGCCACAGTGATAGCAGAGCGGACGGTTATCCGAGGTGCGCCACGTGCTTGCCTTGATACCACTTTGTCTTGAGGTAAACTGCAGATAGGTGGGTGTGCTCGAGAACCTTTACCCGTGAGGCGGGCTCGAAGCAGTGGCGTGGAATGACTGCATAGCCTGGTACCTGGGCTGCACAGCAGGATCTGTAGCCGGTGGCGCAGGGGATCGCAATGCCGCTGCGTATGTCAGGACAGGCACCTCGGGAATCGGTGGTGTGATTGGGGTCAGGGGTGTGACGGCCTGCCAGACTTCTTGTCTGATTACATCCGCGAGGGCAGACACAGGTTGATGGGATACCACCGCCTGAAGCTGTCGCAGTTCGTCCCGAACAATACTTCGAATGAAGTCTGCGAGGGCCTGTCTCTCGCTGTCAGAGCCGATAGAGCATGCAGTGGCCGGGATCTGGCGTTCGTATTGTGATGACCACTGCTGCAGCGTACGTTCTTTTGTGTTCGCCTCACTGATGAACTGGGCGACTGTCGTTGGTGGATTGCGCACGAGCCCAGCGAAAAGCTGTTCTTTTACTCCGCGCATCAAATGCCTCACCTTCTTTTCCTCGGGCATGGCAGGGTCCGCGCGCATGAAGAGCCGAAGCATGTCCTCGACAAACATGGATACACGTTCGTTCGGCCGTTGGTTTCTGCTGGATATGGCTTGTTCGGCCCTCTCCCTCCTCTCGGTGTTCCGAAAGGCGTCACGGAGCTGACGGCTAAACTCTTGCCAGGTCGCTAAGGAGGCCTCGTGGTTATCGTACCACGTCTTCGCCGAATCCTCCAAGTAAAAGTAAACTCGGCGCAGCTTGCGAACATCGTCCCATTCGTTGATACAGGCAACCCGATCAAAGTGGTCGAGCCAGTCATCAACATCCTCGATGATATCTCCATGGAACGGCTTTGGTGTCTGTGGCGCATGAAAAACATGGGCGAGAAGAGAACCATGGGCATCGCTGGTTTGGACCGCCTGGCTTGTCATCGGAGTTGCCATCCCTCTGAGTGTCGATGTCAAGGGACCGAATTCAGGAGGTAACCCACGCAGGCGCCGGCTGCTTCTTGCTCTGGGAGATGTAGCTGTCTCCACGATGGCCGACACAGCCGAAATACACGTACCCAGCACTTCCACCAGTAATGTCGCGGGCAAAAACAAGATCTGCAGCCAGGAGCTCACCCGAACCGGAGCAACCAAAACGTTCTCTTCTTCTTCGTAGCCCAAAACGGGTATGAGCCACAGCGGCTCGTTCATCAATGGTGGCAATATATCTAACACCCTTGGTGCAGCGTCGCTCAGAGTTTCAGTTGACTTACTTGACAGGAATAAAAGATCCTTTCACGTTTATTAGCGCAGATGGATTAGCATCATTGGTAGTCGCATTTATGTTTGTTTATGTTTTGAGTGATGCCAAAATACAGTGATAAATCACAGCTCGCAGATAGCTCACGAAAATTGACTAGTTGATAACACCATGTGGTAAACAGCTTACCTTTGCGACATTTATGAAGAACTGCTTCTCGAACGACGAAGGACCGGATAAGTCCTCGTCAATAAAATACAAAATAAGAACACTGGGGAAAAGTACTGGCCACAATATAAAATGGCAACATGTAAAGGATACTGAGTGACCACCGCTATCTATAGCGAGGGTATATAAACGCAATTACATTATCATCATCAGCATTATCATCATCATCAAACTGACCACGTCCACTGCAGGGCAAAGGCCTCTCCCAGCTTACGCCACTCAACTTGGTCCTGTGTTGGCTACTGCCATTTTATACCCACAAACTTCTTAATATTATCTGCTTACCTAACCTTCTGTCTTCCGCTAACCGCTTGCCTTCTCTGGGAATCCAGTTAGTTACCATTTATGACCAGCGGTTATCCTGTTTACGCACTACATTGCCAGCCTATGTCCATTTACTCTTCTTGATTTCAACTTCGATATCCTTTACCCCAGTATCCTTCACGCCTACTATTTTCCTTTCCATTGTCGCTGCGTTGTCCTCAATTGAAGCTGAACCCTTTTTGTAAGTCTCCAGGTCGCAATGTACGTCTCCAACACAATGTACTGATTTTAAAATATAGCGCGGTTCCGTGTATTATTTTCGCATGTGTTCAGCGGGAAAAAACAACGTCATAATGCAAGAGCGAAGCTAGAGATGTAAAATACACAAACAAGAGCGCACAGCCTCTGCTCTGACGAAGGCAGGCTTACTTTTTATTTAAATGCCATCACCAGCGACGTACCCTGTATGGTTTCTCGTTATAGTGCCTTTTTTTTCGGTGCCAGGCTCACTGTCTTCAAGATTGAAAATCCTATATGGCTGTCTTCTCGCTCTTATTTTTATCTATTGAAACTCACAGCTTACAAAGTACGCTCACTTTCAAGTAAAATACCTGTGATCACATTTGTAGGAAAAGTTCACTATGCAATGGGAGAGCGATAGAGGACATTTGTCAAGATGTTTCGTCATTGCTCTCAGGCTTTACCGTCGTTCGCTGCTACTATATTGGCTGTGCTGCACGTAAAAGTAAACGTCGTCGCTGACATCTTCCCGCTTTGCACTGAAGCATTCCGCGCGATGTCATGGGTCGTCGTGGAGCACTCCGCCTTCCTGCTTTTTTTTGGGGGAAATAGGCTAATGCAATGCAAAAGATAAATTATGCTCATGCTCTTTGATCATCCGTGTGAGACTAATGCTTTCCCCAGGGTTGAGATGCCTCCCAAACCTCTCATCGTCGGGTGTTGTTGCCTCCTGAACCTTCGTCGGGTGTTGTTGCTGTGGTCGTGGCTGCCACGCTGATCGGTTCACTGTGGGTTGGGCGGCCATACTGGCGATAACGTAGATGCAGTGCGCGTTGGATGGATGTCGCCTCCTTGGAGAATTCATCCACACTTGTAGGCGGGTTTCGTACGAGACCAGCGAACAGCTGCTCCTTAACGCCCCGCATGAGGTGGCTTGCCTTTTTGGCTTCGGGCATATTAGGATCTGCTCGACGAAATAGCCGCGCCATGTCCTCAACAAACATCGTAACGGATTCATTTGGTTTCTGAATCCGTGACTCGAGGAGACGCTGTGCGATTTCTCGTCTTTCAGTGCTCGCGAACGTGTCGAGGAACTTCTGCCGGACTCGTCCCAAGACGACCACACGCGATTAGTGAACCATGTTCGGGCTCCGTCTTGAAGCGGAAAACAAACGTAGCCCAATTTCTGTGTGGTGTTCCACCCGTTAACATTCGCTGTGTGCTCGAATTCCTCGAGCCAGTCATGTGGATCCTCATATGCGTTTCCGTGGAAGTCAACCGGAAGTCAAGGGTTCAAAACAGTCACCTGTGTCGTGCTTGGGCTGGACATGTTGGGGCCAGTGCTTTCAGGCGCCGTCATGCTTTCTGGCACAGTCATGCTTTCCGGCAATGAACCAAACTCCGGGCTGAGGCCTAACAGGCGCCGGCTGCCGCGGTGAACAGGGGTGTTGATGCGCGAAAGTCTTTCTGGACTAGAAGCGGGGCTGTTGTGACGCATCTCGAACATGTACCCAGCATTTCCACCAGTGTCACAATGCAGAAACAGCAGCAGTCAAATACAGGAAACTCACTTTAATTGTACCAGAACACTGGCAAACTGATTGGAAGAGAACGTCGTCTTCTTCTCTCGCTGCGCGTGTTCTTCGTTGTTCTCTTGGTGCTGCATATTAAATGTGGCAATATAATGAACCCAGCGCGCCTTTGTTTCACAAGTTGGAAATTCTACCTTTTGATTAGATATGGCAACATAAATCCGCAGTCACTATCAGTATTGTTATTGCACACAGTGCACCTTTTGGTGTATCTACTTTTTTTCCTCCTTCCACGTCACTAGATGCATGACATTGCAGAATTTTAATCTTCCACCTACTAAAAACATGTATGGTGAACGCTTACTACTGTTCGTAGAGGCTAAAGTATGAAGAAACATACCACTTCAGAATTAAGATTCTAGGGCTTTTTAAAGCGCACTTAAAAATATTTGGAGCATAATGAACAATAGTATTGACCATGTACAAAACTTTACACATAGTTTGATGTTTTGTCTGTATTTGTTTATTTGAATAATTATGATCAAAGTGTAACAATGTGTCATCTATACATTTCTTTACGTTCTATCAATCAATTACGTCACCTTAAATTTCAATAAAATTTGTTGGTTATTTTTGTTCGTTTTCTTGAAAAAGAAGTTGTTTTCATGTTCTGATTTTCTATACAAATTGTAATCTGATTGCACACTTCCTCCCGTTAGACCCCCTACTAGCCTATGGCTATGGGTCTAATCAGTGTTGTGCATTTCATGAAATGTAAGCAAAACAACATCAATGAAATCTTAAATATAAATATGCGCCTCTAACCTTCAACAGTGTCAGCCAGCGTAGTAGCTAGATGACTCTTTAAGTAGACATGTTAGGTGCTTTTATTATACACTCTTATTCAATTCCTGGCTAGACTACACGCCTGCAGACAGTAAATCAAGTCAAATTATCACCGCTTCCACGCGGCTCCGTAGCCTTGTTCCAAAGAAACCGGCCCGATTTTAAGGGAACTTCAAAATAGCCGTGATTTTAGGTCGAACTTTTCCTGGCAAGATAAGGCCTGCTGTTAGGCGTGACATTTCGGTAGGCGGCCTGGCACTGACGCGGTGGCGTAAAAAAGCATTATGTTACGCTTTTGAGAGTGGTTTCTCGCCAATACTGCGGCGGATCTTATGACTACAGGTCATTAGAAGAACATTAGTATCACAATCATTACGAGATTAACATGCAAAGCACTCGTGAATCATGAACTTGAAGCAGATGAATTACTCATTGCACCACAGCGCCACCGCATGAAAGCGAGTATTTTTGCGGGGGTATATATTTACCAAATGGGTTTTTGCAAACCGTCCTCAGAACCTTGAACTGTTTTTGTGCTATGTGTATGCATTTGATCAGGGAATAGTTTGTAGGGCTTCATGAACTTCAGGCAACCATGGTGAGTGCTTTCAACTACGACTTCGGTTCGTGGTTCACCGTTCCGTAAGAACGATAAACGTGCGTTTGCGCGTCGCTTTAGTGCTTCCCAGTGAATTGGGGGTGTTACGCTCACCAAAATTTGCGGACGAGGCTGTATTCGGCTGTCGAAACCTACATATGTTTCTCGCACTTGTGTGTGCTGTTAGCAATTTCGCTGATTTGTGTCAGGAGGTACACACGTGTCAGTGACAGCAGCCTATTCTCAGCTGTTTGAAGACAATGCGCTTTCGCACGTAAACGTTGCATGAGTATTTTACGTAACCACCAGTAGAGCATACCCGAAATAGCGGTCCTTACGATTTTGACCTCCAAGGTGGTTCCGGTGAGAGATTTCTTCTGTGCGTTGTTGAAAAATTAAAAATAATGCTCAATGCACATGCTAATGGCTGCTAAGACGGAATAAGAGACAGGAGCATTCGGCCTTTGGGTAACGCACACGCGGCGATCCCCATTAGCAGCTATTGGCATCTACATTGAGCACGATCTGACAAGAAAGGGTTGCTACGTTATACTCGCTGGGTGTAACCCCCTTGGTTTTAGAAAGGTTTAGCGAGCACTGGGCCGCATAGCCATGAATACAGTCAACTAGTATATACCATGAACTCGAGGTGGTTAAAGGTGGGAAGTAAACCCGAAGCGCAAGGGGTAAGAAAGTGTGCATGTGCCACCTCCCGTTTAGTCCTTGAAATGTCCGCTGGATGGCGTTGCTTCTATATGGAGAATGTGCAGGTGCAGGTAGTGATATGCACGATACCGGAGGTACCGGTGCGTGATAGCAACCTGCAAAGAGCGGTGGTCAACGCAAACCAAGAGATATGGCGGATGAGTCGAGAGAAAGGCTTTGAGGTGGTGGAAATAAACAGAGAGGTGCATAGGTGGGGGGGTTTTCAACGGAAAAGGAGACACAAGAAAGGAAAAGGAGACACAAACCCAAAAGTTGGTGGGATGAGGAAGTTAAAAGAGCCATAGCAAAACGTCAGGAAGCCTCTAGGGAACACAGACATGCTAAGCAGCGGGGTGAACCGACAGATGATGTGGAAAGAAAATGGGCAACCTTTCTAAGCTGTAGAAGGGATGTATCCCTTCTGATCAATGAAAAGATTAGAAGGAAGGGAGCTCAGTGGCTGGCAGAAGTACATAAAAAAGATAGAAAGGCAGCTGCGAAATTTTGGAACCATCTAAACTCCCTAAGAAATGAGACGAGCCTAGAGCAGAACTTTATAACTACAGCCCAAGGTGCTAGGCTAGAAGGGGACGAAGCTATTGAATATATAAGAACAAGGGTGACAGAAAAATTTCAACAAAGAAGTACTTTATGCACCACAATAGACAAAGACGAATCAAGTGGTGCAATGGCTCCATTTTCACAACAAGAGTGGGAAAGGGCTGAGAAAAGGGTTCCTAGTAGTACATCAACAGGCCCAGATGGCATTCCAATTAGGCTGATAAAAACATTAGGTCCGAAGTCTAAGCAGGCTTTGAGAGAGGCAGTGAGTACAATAATAATAGATGGTGAAGTTCCCGATGGATGGAAACTTAGCAGGATGAGCATGATCTATAAAGGAAAGAGGTACAAAGCTGACATAAACAACTACCGTCCTATAACAGTGACATCAGTGGTCTACAGGCTGGCGATGCAGATTATAAAGGAAAGACTGCAGGCGTGGATAGAGGATGAGGGGGTGCTGGGGGAACTGCAGAATGGGTTTCGGAAACACAGGAGGTTGGAAGACAATCTGTTCTCACTGACGCAGTGCATCGAAATAGCAGAAAAAGAACACAGGCCCCTGTGGCTAGCAATTTTGGATATCAAGGGAGCGTACGATAGCGTGGTTCAAGAAGAATTTTGGGGAATACTGGACACACTACACTCTAAAAAAAAAGGGAGCGAGAATGGAGAAACGGGCTCCGTTCCTCCTTCAGCGCAGCGACTTCCTCCCTTTCGGGCGCTTTACCCGTCGCGCCCTCTCGCGGCTAGGACCAAAGGAGCAACGTTTCTCCTTCAGCGTTCAAGTTTCTCCTCGATCACGGGGGTCTTGCTCGCGCGCATGCGCACGCCAAGCCTATAGCCGGCCGCGGCCAGTCGCGAGCGATTGCTTTTACCTAAGATTGTTGTAAGCAATGCAGGAACGACGTTTTCTTTTGTTTTATTAGTATAGAGTAAAAGCCCCTCTTTTTTTTATCGTCAGGCACTCGCACGATGCTCCGCACACTTCCATGTGTGTCTCGTGTTGTTTCATACTACCAATTTGTCACGAATACAAGGAGCTCTGCTTCCCAAGCAGTCTTGCTTTATCGATTACCTTAGAGTGTAAAAAAATAATGATTTTTTTCGGTGTCGACATACTTGGTAAGCCCACGCATTTTTAGTTTCGCACGGCCCCAACAGCACTCATGAATTCAACGAGGCGCGTAAAAAAGCATCACACTTATTTTTCAATAGTGTAGGAAACCTGATACCACTCTACAGTCCATGCGTGAAAGTAGGATCATATACAATTGATAGAGTTATATGTGCCACTACCACCATATGGATGTTCTTTGCAGTTTACCCCCATTCGAATACGGCCGCCATGGCCGGAAGTCAAACCTGCGTCCATTAGCATAGTCACACGACACCCAATAAGTCTATGCTACCATGGCAGGTGAAAGCACAAAGGGAAACAGGCTGCGAAGTTTCACCGCGCGTTTATTCGCCAGACTAGATAACAACCATCAGAAACTTTTTAAACATCATCATAACTAAACTTTTGTGAAAAGTGAACCAATGACTTCTGTAGGTTAAACCAAATTCTCAATCACATTCGTTTTGAATTGCCCATGCCAGCACTGAGAAGTAGGAAGCAATTATGTACGCGAGCAGTATGTCTTTCTCGTCCATGATTCTCCTTTGTCGTGAGAAACTCAACACAAAATGCACTTCTAGTAGCAGCTGTGCACAGCAAGTAAGTACTAACGCTCACTCACCTTTGTGAAAAGAGTATTCCGAATCCAGAGTAATAACCACCACAGCCACAGCGCTAACAACAAAATTGTGGCACGCACTATGATTGCAAGTTGACACGCGAGGCGAATCGCGAGAGGCATCTGAAGCAGAAAAGTATGCAGGCACAACATTCTATAAAGTTATAGTAAACTTGCGCCCTGCAGCGATAGCTCCTCCACTCAAGTATGAGAGCTGCCGTGACGCCAACAGCCACTGTCATGGCTCACGAAAAAATACCGTCGGATGCGAGGTAATCGCTTATTTATCTCGCAAGACCCGCGTTGTAACGTACGTATACACTGCTCGGACGGTCTTTACCGCATCAAAAACATTGTCATTGAAGGGCTAGTGGTGTACTATATCCATGGCTAACGGTCACACTTGTGGTACGCACGTAAAAAGAATATAGGCAAACGTTAAGATGAAACAACCAAACGAGGTCTACGTGACCACAGAACACCTGCCACAACGGAGACAGTTTGGTCTGCATGCTGCGCCCTCTCTAAGTAACAAGAAGAAAAAAAAACTTGACCTCCAAAACGGCTTACGCGCGGCAAGTGTTTGCTCTCTCAGAGGCTTCAAGAAAAAAAAAGTAACTGTGGCAGTCGTCGACAGATGGCGCAGCGTTCGAAATGCCGTTGGCATTCTAAGCACGGCTTGGGGCATCCGCCTTCGTGAAAACCTGATAAGCTCTAGTAATTATTTCGTTCATTATTGTGCAACCATTGATTAACTAAGGTTTGCCTAAGCATCAGATACAATATATTTACGTGTGCGCATGTTGTGGTATTGATAAAAAACGCAAAAGAAAGTGTAAGAAAACCTACTTGTAACCTGTGCCACTCAGGTCAGTTGAAATTCATCGCTATATAAGCTGGCGCGCTTTCATAGTAAAGTGTGAGTAAACACGTCGAGGTGTGAGCCGTTGGTTTGAATGGTTAATTGTGCTCTTGATGCGTACTTGTCAGCGTATACGCTAGTGTACCTGTTGCGTATTATTTGTGTACTATGTGACCATGTGTGCATGTGTTGCTATAATGGATTGCATCAACACATAATAGGTTTTTAGTGTCCGTAAGTGGTCCTAAATGGGTTCATGCGTAAACAATCCGCAAAGGAGTCGTGATAGTGGGTAATAACAACAAACGTCGCGGCATTCAATTTTTTTAATTTTGTTCAATCCCTCCAGATGGCGCCACCTACCTCCTACTTCATTGCTATGACGCTCTCACACCTCTAGCTATTTATATATTGTTGAACATCTATCTATCAAAGCTGCACTACGGATTCGAGATGGTTTCGCTGCGATCGAGTGTACGGTTTAGAGGCACATCTCGTGACCTGCGGACCCGTAAGCGCATGGATAACGTCGCTACACTATGTGAATCTGCGAGAAATAAATACGGCGAGCCTAGCATGCACTCTTCAGGTGAGGGCTCTGCAGAAACCATGTCTTTCTGAGTGAACGTGGCTTCGCTGACCGAACGAAACGTACTTGCTTCATCGTTCTCTTTCGCGATGTGTTCACCACCACAGGTTCGTCTGCTTGTTTTTGTAATCATTTCGTTCAATATCAAGCTCAGCGGAACCGTTTTTTGTAACTTTCAGTGCCGTGTACTCCTTACCAGTCGAGAATCGTTGCATTTGCTAAGCCTACTCGCTTCGCCGGGGGGCAGCCATGTTGATTTTCATAAGGAGGAACGTGTTTCTCCGTGGATGAGGGAGCAACGTTTCTCTATTTGAAGACGAACATTGGGGACATCGCCGTTCCTCCCTAAATGGAGAGTACGTCACTCCATTTTTTTTAAGAGTGATAGGCGTGGAACATGTAGTCACTAATCTTTTAAAGGGTGTCTATAAAGGTAACAAGGTAGTTATAAAGTGGGAAAAACAGGTATCCAAGCCTGCAGAGGTAAAACGGGGGCTTAGGCAGGGGTGCCCCCTGTCACCCTTATTATTCATGATGTACCTACAAGGATTAGAGGCAAAATTAGAGGGAAGTGGACTGGGCTTCAACCTCTATTTAGTCAAACAAGGAAAACTTATTGATCAGGCACTACCAGCATTAATGTACGCAGATGATATAGTGCTAATGGCCAACAACAAGGAAGATTTGCAGAGATTGATGGACATCTGCGGTAATGAGGGAGATAGGTTAGATTTTAGATTCAGTAGGGAAAAATCAGCAGTCATGATTTTCAATGACAACGAAGGTAGTGAGCTTAGAATACAGGAGGTCACGCTAGAAATAACAGATAAATACAAATATCTGGGCGTATGGATAAGCAATGGGACCGAGTATCTGAGGGAACACGAAATATACGTGACGACTAAAGGTAACAGGAATGCAGCAGTCATGAAAAATAGGGCACTGTGGAATTACAATAGGTATGATGTTGTGAGAGGAATATGGAAAGGGGTCATGGTTCCTGGGCTGACGTTCAGCAATACGGTCTTGTGCATGAGATCAGAAGTTGAAGCAAGATTAGAAATTAAGCAACGTGGAAAAGGTAGGCTTGCTTTAGGAGCTCACGGGAATACACCAAATCAGGGAGTACAAGGTGATATGGGATGGACATCATTTGAGGGCAGGGAAGCTAGCAGCAAGATAAAATTTGAGAAGCGATTGAGAGAAATGGGGGAAGAGCGTTGGGCTAGGAAGGTTTTCAGCTACTTGTACATGAAGAATGTCGATACAAAATGGAGGAAGCGAACCAGGAAGTTGACTGGTAAATACGTAGAAAACAGCAGGTGGCCAAACCAAAAAGAACTATCGGTTAAGAAAAAAGTGAAGGGAATGGAGACTGACATGTGGAGAATGGGCATGAATAAGTAGTCCGCACTAGAGATCTATCGAACTTTTAAGCAGGAAATTGCCAAGGAAATGATCTATGATAGCACTCGGGGTAGTTCTCTACTGTTTGAGGCCAGGACGAAAGTACTGCGAACCAAGACATATCGGGCCAAATACGAAGGGGTCGACACAGTATGCAGTGCGTGTGGAGAAGAAGAAACTGCCGAACACTTGATAATGTTCTGTAAAGGGCTTCACCCTATAGTTCAGGATGATGGCGCAGAGTTTTTCAAAGCACTGGGATTTAGGGACAGCGAGGGCAAAATAGACTTTAAGCGGGTAGACTTAACCAGAAGGAGGTTATCTGATTGGTGGCTAAAGTCAAGGCACGAGTGAAAATTAAACCCTTCACTGCGAAGTACTAATCCTCAACTTCATTATTTAAAGGAAAAAAAAGATAAATACAATGGTTAGTTCACTAAGTATTACGGCTAGGTGGCATTAGCCACCGCCCGATCTAAAGGGTACAGCCACATCCATCCATCCATCCATCCATCGAATATTTGATGAAAAGATGCGGGATGGTGGTACTTGGAGTGCTGAATAGATGGACGAACGGACACACAGACAGATGCATGGATGGACGCATGAACGGACGCAAGCGCGGATGCATGGACGAACGCAGGGATGGACGCACGAACAGACCCACGCACGGACGGGTGGATGAACGCATGGACGGTTACACAGACGTACGCAGGAACGGACGGAAGCAAGAACGAATGGACGGACGAATGCTTCGCCTCACTCCCCATCATTTACTCCGTAGATATGCTGTCATTTTGTTTTCTTCTTGCACCTTCTCTTACCGTCCTTAGGCGTTACTTCCCCGCCGCGCGGCTGTCACGGGTATTTTTTTTTTTTTTTTGGTTTCTGGGCTCCCTATAGACAGGATTTTAGTGAGTACGCAGGAGCGCCGCTTATATGAAGTTCGTTATTCAGCACCTGACTGAGATTGTATGCTAAGCCCTATGTATTATATTATTAGTTATTAGTTATAATATGCAGTGATCCCACCTTTTCTCCCGGCTATCCGGGTAACTTGTTAGTTCATGTGACCATGTTTTATTTTTTCCGGCATATGAGCGAGTGATTGTCATTGTATAGTGAAGGAACTGAGGTGTGCCGCTCGTAAGCATGTGCATTAAGGTCCCATCCGCGCCATCTTGGAGATAAACAGCTTGGAGAGATCATTGCGTGATGCGAAAAAAGAAAGAAAAAAGGAGAGAGAAAGGAGAGAGAATGAAGGACAGAAAGAAAAAAAACGAACTGAGCGTCTCTTGTTTGCACTTTCTCTACAAAGCAAGCGTTCCTTATTTTTTCGTAAACGAAAGTCTTTCTTTGAATAGTTAAATAAAAAATAGTATGTTTTTCTTTGTTTGTGTGTCTCTCGCACGATTCTGCCGCTCGGCGAAAGTTTAAGCCTTTTCTCACCGCCCAGCCATATTTATCTGGGGGCTGTGTTCATACTGGCGAATATTGTCGATGAAAAAAGGCAAGCAATATGCATATCTGAGGCGCGACATCAATACGTGAGTATTATTAAGTGTGTTTCTTTAATAGAAAATGCACGGCTACATAATTTTCAAAACCGCAGTGTTTTTCTAGGCTGCACTGACAATGTGACGCTCTGTACTAAAAAGTTGGTGTCTCCTATGAAGGAGGAAAAATAAACTTCATTATTCCTAAAGGGGTGGGGAAATGGGGGTAACCATATTTTAGGGGGTTAGGTTGGTGCCCAAGGGGCTGCAACACTAGCAGACCAGTACACCAACTTAGCCTGTATATGCAAATTAGGGCTCCTTAAGGACCTCGCTTCCGGTGAGGGAGATGGCTGCAGGAGCCCCTCGGGTGGAGGGCTGGTGGGGCAACCCCATAATATGTGGTTTTGTCCTGCCTGTGCTAGGCCCCAGTTATTACACTTGTGTAGCTATTCATCTTTCACTCTTGCGGCCAGCCTCCTCAAGCTGAGTATACAATGAGTCTGAGCCCTTCGCAGGGTAGCTCGCTTGGACATGGGTTAATGCTTCATCTGGAGGTGGATAAAGCCTTCTTTGTTCTCGGTGCCGGCTGAGCCGGTCTCTGTAGCTGAGTGCCAGGTCATTCCGATTTGGTTCCTGGGACTACACCACTGCCTGGTTTATGTTCCCTCGGGCTGTCTGGTGAGCGGTCTCATTTCCCAGGTTCCCATAGTGGCCCGGAACCCAAATGAGCTTAATTTCTTGTTGAGATCGTGCTAATTTTTGCAGTGCCATTCTATTTGTATACCTTCCAGCATATGCCTTGATAGCCGACATCGAATCCGATATAATAAATTTCGTGCCCTCAATGGTAGTTCCAATACCAATCGCTCTTTCTTCTGCCTCGTTTGTGGAGCCGGCCTGAATGGTTTCTGTCCGCAATGTGCGTCCACAGCCATCAACTGCCGCAATAACATAACTCATCCCACCGGCGTGACTGGCGTCCACATACGCTGCTGGTTTGTTATCCGGTGCTTTTTTGAGGGTATCCACCCACGCTTGCCGACGTCCTTTGTTTAAACTACTCACGTTTTTTGCCAGTGGTAAGGTTTTTATCTTAGCTCTGATTTCGTGCAGTATTTTAATCCTCAGAGTGGGTCCAGTTAGTGGTTTCAAATTTAGGAGCTTCAAGATGCCTGCAAGTTAGTGCAGTCTTTCTTCATTTGTAGAATCACGTACACATTCCCCTTCTTGTACCTAAGGAGCTATGCAATATAAAATCAACATAATAATTAGGTAAGTCTTCAGAGCGGCCTTAGTTTTTGTCTTTGTTTCCTACCCACTTCGGTCAGTAGCGACAAACTCTTAAAACTGGGTGTACATAACACCGTAAACGAAATAATTGAAGCACGACGAGCATCACAATGGTGGAGACTATCCTGCACTCGACAAGGACATGACGTCTTAAGTGTGTCCTATGCTTCGCTAAGACGACACGGTGCAGTTGCCTACCAGTGGCTCTGCGTTCTACACAAGCTTTCATTTCGCTACGTTCGTGCCAGATGGCATCCATATCTCACGCAGCGCCTTTATACAGAAGACTATCGTTTTTAGACTATACTTGCAGTGAAGAACGCAGATATGCGGTGTTCTTTTTTAGTTGGTAAACCCTATACGCGACAAATAGAGCATATCTCTTTTCAAGGTATCTGTCACTATTTATTCAAATACAGTGACAGATAACCAGTAAACATACAAAAGTACCGCAAATATTTGGAACCCCGATTGCCGCTGGTGTCTTTAAGAGTGTCAACGATTATGACGAGCATGATAAGCGAGCAGCTTCTATAAATTTCCAGTGCGGTAACGATGTTGACGGCCAGTGCATTCTGATGCAGGATATATACTATGCCCTGCATGATGTTTCAGAAAAGTTGAATGGATGAACAAACTGCATGTCCAGCAAGTTGTGTGTCCGCTTGCATTTTTTTTAGCTTTTAAGAAAAGCATTGCTCAACTTCGTGAAAAAATGATCAGAATGCATATTTTTTACGCTCGGGTTAGGTACCACTCGAAACTGGTATACGGAGGGACCAGGCGTTACGCGGTCACTTTGGAAGCACTAGAATGACTGGAAAAAATATAGTGGTGTAATTCCTACCGAACAACGCTCACGTTAAACCCGGGACAAGCTGTTGGCCCGGAAGAAGTCTCGCTGAATTGCTCTGCTTTCCGAGAGTTAAGACAGGCTAATTACCGTTGCCTGATTATTCGAGGCAATATCACTAAAATTGTATGTATTATTCATCGAAACTTTCTGGATACGGGCATTACGGAAGTTTGCAGAGTAGGTGCCGTGGTAGTTAGCCGAGACAGTTGAGTGCACGGAGAGTACTCATTTTGCGACTGGTCTGGGCGCTCACTAGGGCTAATACAAATCTGCTGGACGTGCACCACTTTTCTTATCTACCTATACCTTGTGAAACGCCGCCACGCATTAAATATATATTTAATTATGTCCCATGTAGTGGATAAGTAACTTTGTTCGTACTGCAGAGCGAAAATATGGTTACAAACTGCAGCTATGGTTACCTTTAGGCAAGCTGCCCAGCTTGTAAGAGTAGTTCTCCTATTACCGATCTTCTTTGTTGTTGTTTTGGTGATCTCCCATACAGTGAGAAGTTAGTATTACGCTCATTATCTTGGCTCTGTGCCATCCTTTAGCAGCACTCGTTCTCCTTGAAAACTGCAGTTGATGTAATTTCAAAAACTGCTATTTTCCGCAGATTTCTTTTTGCGGTATCTAATGGCAAATGAAACCTCGTGCGATTTCAAGGTGGTTTCTACAGCAGTGTGTAATAACACGACTCAGAGTAGGAGATACAGATGTTCTATGATTGTAGAAGCAGCAGCAGCAAACAAGTCATGGTCATTGCAATGTGCAGTTAAGCTCAAGGTTAGGTTTAGACGTTAATTCAATATTTAATACAATACAAATAGAAAATTGTTATAGCACAGAAAGAGGTCTCAAAGTAAGAATTGTCAGACGACTTCTTGTTAGCACACGTGTAAAAATATAACAGTTGTAATCAGAATTCACAACGTCCTTAACGCGTGACTGTCGCTTCCAGTGACCACCGCGGCGACGCCACGCCCTATATACTGAATTTAGTCGAAACACCTAATTCAGTGAAAATAATCACCTGCCTATTATAACGTCCATAACCTCCTCCTGAGACCTACAAGGGTCGTTCCCTGCGTTGAGTTCTGGAAACAAATGGATCGTCATACCAGCTCTCTTCCTCACCCGCTACGCCGACGCAAAGGCCCTTTCAAAGGCTGTGCCACTGAGGTAGCAAATGTAGCAAAAATATCCAATCTCACATATACTTTATTTTGTCGTCGTCATTTCCAACGTGCTCAACGGAAGCTTATTAGCGAAGGCTCCCTTTACACCGTCTGCCGAAGCCTGACTTTGCTGTTGGAATGAGCTAGACGCCAGAAATTTGTTGCCCACATCAAAGGCACGTGCAATTTAACCCCGTGCCTAACGACTGAACAAAGAAAAAGTTCTTCTCGTCGCGTAGGTGCGAGATATCTGATTAATCAAGCGGACTACGAACCGGTTGTTTTTGTGGGGTGCCTTACGAGCGCTTGACCACCTCGCTAAGTCAGAACAGTTTGACAGAGCACCATACTGCCTGAAGAAAAGCCGCATGTACACATTGCACGAAAAATGAACAACCGAAGCAGTTGCGAAGGTTTCTTTTGCAGTGCATTGCCTTTGTTTCATTCTGTAGGAACCAATCTGGAAACAATGCCGAATTTTCGGAAGAGATGAGCCTGTAAAAACAGTCGATAAAGGAGAGTGTCCACCGCAGTGGTGTTGCGGTTAGCGTGCTCGGCTGCTGACCTGAAGTCGTGCGTTCCATCCCGGCCGCGGTGGTTGGCGAAATGCTACGGGCTCATGTTCTGTGCAATGCCGGGGCACGGTGAAGTACACCATATCTTCAAATCTTCCGGAGCCCTTCACTACGGCGTGTTTTGGGACATGAAGCCCAAGATACAGTTCTATATACACGAAAGAATTGTGCGTGAACACCCAGAGCTTGCCAGCATAATGTTTCAAACCAGGAAAGGTTCAACGATAATAGCACTTTCTCCAAGTCACGTTATTTTAACCAGTTGAGAAAAGTGGCATAACCCGTTGGGTGACCCGGTAAGACATGTCTTGTATTTCAACACCTAAAAGGCACGCATGGGCCTAGATGTCGCATGAAATGTCAGTGCCGAGAATGCGAAAAGTTAGCAGCATTTCATTGCGTTTCATTACCACGGTTTCATGAACTCGTGAAAAGATCAAACACTCGAGAGGTTTTATGAATACGCGAATGTTGCTCAGGCCCATTTTTTCATCGTGCAGTTAGCGGCTAGATGCAAAGTTCTTGAACATTGCTGGCGGCAGGTTAACAAGCTCTAATAAGGAAATTTCGAGTTTTCGCCCCTTTAAGGCCATTGTGATATTATCAAAAAATTTTGTTGTGGTATTATTACGAGGCTATTGACGTCCGCAAAATCAAAAAGGCCTGACCTTAAGGGAATCAAATCGGAACATTTTCCATCTCGACGTTTGTGAGCAAAAAAATGTTTTATGCGTCACTCAGGCCCTGTGATGCCCATAAATGAGGCATGTCTGGTGATTCTGTTGTGAAATAACCCTAGAGATGTACCGTATTAACACTATTACTTACTTCAAGTTCCTTTTTTAGGGATCTTGTGTCATGTTACTGAAAGTATAGCATGCAGAGAAACCGAGCCGTCAGTTTGTCGGTAATATTGTCGCTATTGTTCTGCATCTTCAGGGGTTTCTATTCTACCTTTACCATCAAACGAGAAGGCCCCCTTAAAGCAAGTATCGGCCTACAGACACTCGCTTAACGTGATGTTTGGATACCCACGTTACGCATGAACTACTCAGGGTGTAGTGAAGAAGAAGAGTACTACTCAGAAAGGCAGAGGCTATCACTCAGTCTGTGAAGAGGCCAACGGTTGGTTGGCGATGGGCACAGGCTGGTTCCGCCATTACCGCTTGACTTGTCGTGACCGCTTTCCTGTTATATAAGAGTGCCACTCTAAAACGCCTCGTTTTGATTGGTGGAGGTGCTGGGTAACGCATAATCCTGGAATTGCGAAACCGTAAGTTGCCCCTAGTTGCTACGATGTCCACGGACGACGATCACCAGGCAGCTGCCTCGGCTCCAACTACTGCAGCTCCTGTCTCTCTCGGCTCCTTTCGGCAACGCGATCCACCTACCTTCAGTGGAACCGACGAAGAAGATGTGGAAGACTGGCTCGACGAATACGACCGGGTGAGCAAGCACAACAAGTGGGACGATGCGCACAAGCTAACTGTCGTCCGATTTTATTTGACTGACGTCGCCAGTTTATGGTACCGTAATCACGAGAGAGACCTCCCCACCTGGTCAGCCTTCTGAACGGCGTTTGCGGACTTGTTTGGCCGTCCAGCGCTTCGCAAACTACGGGCCGAACAGCGCTTGCGTACTAGGGCTCAGCAGAATGGTGAGAATTACACCAGTTATATCGAAGATGTGGTCGACCTTTGAGGCGTGTCAACTTGGCCACGACAGAAGCCGAGAAGATCAAACAAATCTGGAGAGGCGTGACTGACGACGCAATTAAGATGCTTGTCGCCAAGAGCCTGCAAACGGTAGCTGAAGTTACTCAACTTTGTCAGAGCTATGACGAGCTCTGGAAACAGCGTGACACCACTCATCGTGCCAGCTTGCCCTGTGCAACAATCTCCGCTTTAACGTCGGCTGGCACTGCTGTAGACCACACCAATTTGCTTCTCGAGATCAGGCAATTTGTTTGAGATGAGGTCGCATGCCAGTTGTCCCTCGTGCCTTCTACCTCCGACGGTGCCCCATCTACTTTAGCGCCATCAATACAGCGAGTAGTCCAGGAATAAGTGTCCGAGGCGCTACCTATAGCTCACGCACTACCTGTGGCTGCTCGACTGACCTATGCCGAAGCACTGAACAGAACCCGACATCCGCCTGTCACGAACACCCACGATAATTTGTTGCTGAACACCTACGTCCACGCGTGCCTTTGCCGTACCACCTGAGCCTATGTACCAGGCGACCCAGTCCTTTCTCCCGACCACCACCGCCACGCTTATAGAACCCTAAGCGCACTCAAGACAACCGCCCTCATATGCTTCGCCTGCTGAATTGCGGGTCACGTGGCATGGTTTTGTCGACGGACGTGAGTTTTTCCTGCGTGACGACGTCCGGCCCAGCACATGATTTCCCACCACGACCTGAGCCTGCTTTATCTGGCGCGTCCTGCCACCATGGACACATTTTCTACGTCGCCGAAACTTCATCAGACACCGGTCGCCTTCACCTCAACGCCGCTTCCTTTCCTTATGCTACGTCGACCTCGCCCTGTTCCTGAGAAAAAATAGGAGCCGCAGTTCCGGGGGCAGGAACTGCGTATCTTTCGAACTCCACAAGCCCTTGTTTTTTCCCGTCCAACGTCGTTGCACTCTCCATTGAAGGTATACCTGTTTTTCCATTGGTCGATACTGGCGCCGCAGTGTCTGTAATGACTGAGAAACTTTGCCGTCGATTAAAAAAGTCACAATGCCTCTTCAGGACTTTGTTTCGAGCACTGTGAGCGAGCAACGAATTCGCCCTTTTGCTGCATGCACAGCACGTGTGGTCATTGCTGACGATATTAATGTCGTCGAGTTTGTAGTGTCTTGCAGTGTTTCCTTGACATTATATTAGGCTGGAACTTTCTCTGCACTCATCATGCCGTCATTGACTGTGCCCGTGCTAAAGAGGAGTTCTCGCCGTTGTGCGACGCTGCTTCACTCGACTCGCCCCTTTCACCTGCAAAAGTTTTTGTGGCCGCCGACACGTCAACACCCCCGTTCTCCTCCACCCTAGTTCCGCTATTCTGTGGCGTCTGTAATGGCTCAACTGTTCTTTTTACGCGTTCTCAAACCACTGCCCGCTGCAAGTGCTTCCTGATCCCTTTCGCCTTTCTGAACATTCACGATGGATCAAGTGCAATTTATGTTTCAAATCCGTTTCCCTCACCTTCGAAGTTACTGGGCGGAGAGTGTGTGGTCTTTGCCGAACACATTGACCCCTCGAGTGCTCGTGTAGTTCCTGGCCACTTGACTACGCTACCTATTGACGCTGTTGATTGCTCCACGTCACCCTCTTTCCCATCATTCACCGACGCAATGTTGCACTGCATCGACACCAAGCTTACGGCCCAGCAGCGCACCGACATCATCACCGTTCTCGAGCGCTTCCGCGCCAGCTTCGACCACCAGCTACTGACTTTGGGCCGTGCTTCCACAGTATCTCACCAAATCGATACTGGCCTTTACGCTCCTTTACGTCAGCGTCCGTATCGGGTATCGCCATCTGAGCGTCGTATAATTGCGGAACAAGTTGACGACATGTTGAAGCACGGCGTCAGTCAGCCCTTTAACAGCCCGTGGGCCTCCCCAGTTGTTCTAGTCAAGAAGAAAGATGGCTCAATAAAATTCTGCATCGACTACCGCCGGTTGAATAAGATCACGCACAAAGATGTTTACTCGCTACCTCGCATAAACGATGCCCTTGACTGCTTACAAGGCGCGGATTTCTCGTCACAAGATGTGCGCTCAGTCATTGATAGGTGCCCACGGCTGAGGTTGATCGCCCCAAGACGGCTTTCGTTACCGCCGATGGCTTATACGAATTTAACGTCATGCCATTCGGGCTCTCCAATGCGCCTGCCACTTTCGAACGCATGATCGACAACATCCTCCGTGGTCTGAAAGGGCAGACATGTCTGTTTTATTTACACGATGTCAAGATATCTTCAAGCGACTTTTCAATGCATCTTCAGCGCCTCGAGACAGGGCTCACTTCACCTGCGCTGGGATACAGTTCAACTTTAAGATGTGCTGCTTCGGCGCTCGAAAACTCCTAATTTTGGGCCGTGTTGTATCTAGACATGGCATTTTTCCCGATCCGACGAAACTCCATGCCGTTGCCGAATTCCCTGAGCCAAAGGCCTTAAGAGAACTTCGCAGATTCCTCGGTTTATGTTCATATTTTCGTCGTTTTATTCGCAACTTCGCCTCCATCATCTCGCCCTTGACTGACCTTCTTGCCGTTAACAGTGACCTTTCAGTTGGTCGTCAGCTTGTGACGATGCATTCGCGGCACTCCGCCACCTTCTTACGTCACCTCTAATACTGCGACATTTTGATCCTCTTGACCTGACGGAAATACACATGGATGCTAGCGGAGTTGGTCTTGGGGCTGCGCTCGCCAGGCGTAAACCCGGATTTGATGAGCACGTAGTCTCTTACGCCAGCCTTGCACTCACATAGCACAAGCCAACTATTCAGTCACCGAAAAAGAGCGTCTTGCCATCATATGGGTCATAGGCAAGTTTCGACCCTATCTTTACGAGGCACATTCAGCGTGGTTACAGATCATCAGGCATTATGTTGGCTCTCCTCGTTAAAAGATCCCCCCGGCCGGCTCGCCCGTTGGGCGCTTCGGCTACAAGAGTACGACATTCACGTCGTTTACCAATCTGGGTGAAAACACTCCGACGCAGACGCTTTGTCCCGATCACCTCTACGATGTAGTGACAAGTCGCCGTCTTCACCTGTCCCCGACGTATCTGCGCTTAGCGTCAGCGACATGCTACAGGAGCAACGAAAAGATCCTTGGATCACTTCACTTATCAACTGGTTGAGTCGAACTCCCTCGCAAAACATCTCTAAAGGTACGCGCCATCAAGTACAGCACTTCGTTATCAGAGATGGTTTGCTATACAGACAGAATTACCTCTCCGACGGACGCCCATGGCTCCTATAGAAGCCATTGGCGTCCGTCGTGGCGAATAACTATAGTGGCGAATAACTATAGTTATTCCCAGACGTCCCCGCTCAGACATATACGCCTCCTTTCACGCCGACCTAAAATGCGCCCATGCTGGAGTGTTAAAAACCTACACCCGCCTGTCCCACCGCTACTACTGGCGTCGAATGTATAACTTCGTTCGTCGCTACGTACGTTCCGGTCTCGCTTGCCAGCACCGGAAGAATCCCACTCCACATTCTCTAGCTCCCCTACAACCCTTACATTGTCCTGTCCGACTGTTATACCATGTTGGTATCGATCTGTATGGACCTCTTCCGATTACACCGGCTGCATATCGCTGGGTAATCGTCGCTATCGATCACCTTACGCGCTACGCAGAAACTTCTCCACTCCCTTCTGCGTCAGCGAGTGACGTCGGTCATTTCATATAGCATCAAATTATTTTACGTCACGGTGCACCACGTGAACTCCTGAGTGACCGAGGGCGTGTGTTTTTGTCGGACACCGTCGAATTGCTTCTCAAGGAATGCCAAGTCATTCATCGCACCACCACCGCATATCATCCTCAAACTAATGGCATTACAGAACGATTCATCCATACATTAGGAGATATGCTGTCAATGTACGTCGTAACCGATCACTCCAACTGGGACAGTATTCTCACTTTTGTAACATACGCGCATATTACTGCTGTCTAGACAACCACTTGTTTCTCTCCATACTTTCTCTTTATGGTCGCGAGCCCTCTTGCATGCTAGACACCATCCATCCTTACCGTCCTGATGTTTCTCAGTCGATGACGGTGTCGCAAGCTGCTAAATACGCGGAAGAGTGTCGTCAGCTTGCCCGCTCTCTCACAAGTGCTGAACAGCAACGCCAGAAACACCACCACGATATCCCGACGCCTCCGGCTTCTTATGCATAGGATGCACCTTGTCTGGCTTCGCATCCCTTACACCAGCCCTGGTCTCTCAACGAAACTGATGTCCAAGTATAGCGGCCCTTACCGTGTGGTTAAACAAACATCAACCGTCAATTACATCGTGGAGCCGCTTGAGCCGCCCCATGATCAACGACGCCGTGTACGCGAGACTATCCACATAGACCACCTAAAACCGTAATACGATCCCTCTATTGTCTCCTGCCCATGAGTCGCCAGAATGACTCTTTTTCGGAGGGGTGAAAAATGTGAAGATGAGTGCTATACTCAGAAAGGCAGAGGGTATCACTCTGTCTGTGAATAGGACGACGGTTGGTCGGCTGGGGGCACAGCCTGTTTCCAACATTACCACTTGACTTGTCGTGACCGCTCTTCTGTTATATAAAGGAGTGCCGCTCTAAAACGCCTCATTTTAAGGGTTTCTAACGAGATAACTTTATTGGCCAAGATGATAGATTGCAGGTTACGAAGCCTTTGTTTGTCATGGACAACGGAGAATTTAAAAAACGCCTCTTCTGAATATGATTCTGGTACTTCGGAGCATCTGTTACGAAACTTTGATCTTGGAACCATAATGATTCATACAGCATGGTGTCAGCCGCCGAATGCACTTCTGCGAATGCTGCGCGCGCGTCGCTTGAGAGTGAATGAGGCACCGTGATCCTCATGAGAATGCCTGCGGCCAAACAGGCTGGTGGAGACGTCTTCAGTCCATGTTAATCAAAGCTTCCCGCGAGAAAAAAAAAAGGATATACTGTGACATGCTAAGAGATGCTTTGTATTTCGTGCAGCTTCTTTTTTGGCGCCATATTGGCCCGAAAAGTGAACCGCACGTCCACTGAACGGCAGCTTCTTTCGTACAACCGCAGTAAGAAAAGCATCAACTGCTCCCAACAAATGATTGCAGGCACAGAAACGCTCGGGCAATCTCCTCTGCGGTTCAGTCACGTTCGAATGGCAGTGACTGAAGTGCCCGGTTTCGGCGTTCCTACAACGTAGTTTTCTCTCTCTATGTTCGCTCCTTTAGGATATGGTGACTATCGGTGAGGTAAAAAAAAAGTGTCTTATCTAACAGTCTATGCAATGTTATTACTCGATCTGTTCTTGCACAATCGAATCCCATCTTCGTTGCTTCGAACGTAGAAACACATGGTGCACGCAAAGTTTAGGCAAATCAAAGGAAGTTTTATACGCAGCAAAATAAGGGTGACCTCGAAGGTGCGCAATAGTTATGTTCAGCTACCCTAAAGGATGAGGTAGATCAACGAGCTCTTTTTTTTTTGGCATCATGGAAAAACTAAACGGCACTGCTGTCTGTGGCAGTCATTTTTTCGGAAGTTACTTTTTTTTACCTCCTCGTGCAATAAGTACAAAGAGAAAAACTGCTAAACACATAGAGCAAATACATCAGTTCCACAACTCTTCTTTTTTTACAAAAAATGAGTCTTAGATACTTAATGGCCAAAGGTATATGTCTCAACATTTCTAAATTGACCGTCACAAATAGACTGTCAGCATCTGTGGTGTCAACATCAGCGCTGCGAAAAAAAACACAGACACGTGATGACGTCTCTATTTGAAACCATCATGATGTTACACATCACAAACAAACGTTATATAATGTCGTGGGACGTGGCTGTGTCATCCCGCGACATCGTTCCTCGGTCAAATGTGGACATTGCTAAGGCAGTGCAAATCCAAGTGAGGGGTGAACTGTTTCTAATGTTCCCGATTTTAGAAGCTGCGTAAAACCTCGTTGCACAAAGGACCATGTGAAGTGTGTTCCCTCTTACCGACTTGCCACGTAGAATTCTGTTTAAAATACTCGGCGATGCTGCCAAGCTTTCGGCGGAATTCAGCGGAATAGAGAGTAGCATATTTGTTCTCAAGCAGGAAGTTTAAGGCACCTTCTGCATCAAGCTTAAGTTCCAAACGGCTCAGTCACTGCCGGCTATCCTTGTGGCGATGTCTGTTGGACGCGTGGCATGGTACTAGTAAGTGTCACTCACTCAAGAGTCAATTTGTTGGGCCACCCTCAAATATTGCCTTCAAGGGAAGCCTGGATTACTGTAAATGTGGCCGCGTTGTTATTTTCAGTAAAAAAAAGATTATAGGACACATAGAACAAAGTTAGATTCATGCGATCGAACACAGCGTTTTCTGTAGGTGCATAAGTCTTGCTTCAGTACTGCTAGAACTTAACAAAATGAAAAGGTGCACTGGTTTGGAAAAGGTACCTGAGAATGTCAGGATGGTTTCAGCTCGTCTTGTTCGTATATCATTTATCTTCATATAGGCTGCTGCGCAAATGACTCGGAACGCAAGGAGTAACACAGTGTAAAAAGACAAAACGCGATCTAATACCAGTTCGTGACAAAAGTGACCTTATACTTATACAAACACCTAACTCTTGTCACGGAGTATGAAGTGGACAAGTGACGCAACCTTAGACGAACTAAGAAGTGTGGCAGCTTGGGCTAGTTGGTATGGCATGGCGATAGTTGGAGCGCGAGAATAAAACGACGACACAGAGACAAGAAAGTCACGAAAGACACGTGTCTTTCGTGTCTTTCTTGTCTCTGTGTCGTCGTTTTGTTCTCGCGCTATAACTATCGTTAGACGCACGTGTTGTATACCAGTGATATATGAAATTTCGTTGGCCAATAAAGAGACAGATGGCATGGATATGTATTTTTAGTAGCGTGATATCTTGCGAGCTTCAATGATAAGGTGGGTTCTTTGATGTCTGTTGTTTGTAATTACATTGGTTGACGGCCATTTTGAGCGTGAACAAATAACTGTCCTCCCGATACAGTGATATTTATTTTTTTTATTATCGGTTGCAACACGTCAACTGCATGAAATGGTATAACAGCGATTGCAGACAATTCCTGCAATAATAGTCTCGGCTGCAACATTCTCAAAGCAGTCAACCAGCATACGAGTAATTCCATTATCTAGTGAACTTTACTGGCACCGCGCAGTATTGGTCGAAAAACGCACCAATAATTCTAATGCGCTGCGGTAAGCACTTTCATTGCAGCTGCTTCCACTCCGGAAACTATCTTAAACTTCATGCATTCTTTTATAAGGAATACACCTTTGACGAGTTTCTGTTCTTGATGTCTTGAGCTCGAGTGCTGTAGGTCGTAACACATTTATTACAGCGAAGTTGTGTATGGCTAGGCGAAGCCGATATTCGTACGTAATATACGCGCAAGAACTCCGAGCACGTACAGTGTCAACGGGAAAAATTTCATCCACCTTCACGAAGCTAGGTCAGAAGGTCCATAATGTCTACGTCCAAGTCACCAGATAGCATGAAGGAGAGACTGACAGATGGGCGGACGAACGAATGAAAGCATGAACGCATGGCCCGACGGACGGACGCATGAACTGGTGGAAGCACGGACCGACAGATGGACATTGCGGGTGGTTTTTGTCACAGCTGTGAAGCAGGTGTTGTGGTACTATTGTGGACGCCGATACATCACTAGACGAGACTAGGCTCTAAAGAGCTTCACCTCTAAAGATTCGCACAAGTCACAGCTTGCGTGAGGGCCGAAACTGCGACATCCGGCGCTGCACCTTTTTCCGAATCCCCCGATATCGAGAGTGCAAAGCACAATCTGTCTTCACAATGCCCACATAGGGGTGACCAGCAGAGAGAACTACCCCCAGCAGTTTCTTCCGGGCAACTGCAATCATGATACGGTGCTAGACACTTCAACAAAAAAAGAAAAGAAATGAGTGGACGCGTCAGCTTTGCCTTTAAGAGTTGAGCGCGATAGCTATATCCTGTCTGTAGCTTGTACTGCGACCACTGAGTGGATACTCCTATTGTATTGTGTTACTCGAGAAGTTTAAATTGTGAATTAGTGACATCCAATCAATAAATTTGAAAGTTACTTGCTTCAGTAAAGCTTTCGTGCATATGGCTGCATTGTGGGTAATAGGTAATACTCTGTGGGTATGGGCAATTATGGGTAATGCTTTTAAAAAACAAGCAGCTATGCGTATGAAATCTTTTCGAACTTGCTATGCACCCGCAGCATGGTCTCAAAGAATACGCGACGTAACTAGTGTGCCTTTCATAATGAGTGGCCGACTCAAAACCACAAAGCCGTTATGATAATCAAATTTTCGGACGCATGATGGCAGTGCAAGCTTGTACCACGCTATATTATTGCGATAGTACATCTTATCTTGCGCAGCATGTATACAAGGTGCGTGTTCTTGTAAATAACTGACGTAATTTTCCATGCAGTAAACACAGAGGCAAACATTTTAACGCTATTTTGAAGCAGACGTGTAGCCTAGATGGCATTTCAGTTGAATGCGGTAAAACTTTCAGAAACTTTCTCTCTCCCATTTCTCTTGATATTTTCAAAACAACTTATAACGTGGAGACGCTCCCATGGTTTTTTTTAAGAGCTACGCGGTCTTGATACCGAATCATCTGAACAAAAAATTGTTGAGATGTGCAGACAAATATATTGCTGGAGAATGTTGATTATAATTTTTTTCCAGGTGTTATCAAACCGGTTCTAATTTGTGATGTCAATTCCAATTGATTATAATCAGACATGCGGAATTATGAGGCACTCTAAGCAGGGCGATATACAGGTAGCGCGCACACTTCTTGAGTACTGCTACACCTTTCGAAAACATCTTGCGATGCAACCAGTAGACATTCCAAAAACTTTTGATCGTGGGAGCACTTCATTTTTTTCTCTCTTCTTCAAGTTGTCAATATTGGCTCCTAGTGCCAGGCTTTGTAATAACCGTTACTCAACATTTTCAATCATTAATGACTACATGTATAAACCTGTTTTTATTGGCTCTTTTGTAAAGTAAGGATGCCCAATGTCACCCTTCTGTTCGCCTTTTATCTTAAACCGCTGTGTTTGACTATATTAGAAGTGAATTACATGCAAGGATTCCATATACTAGGGAATGAACTTAAAGTATAGGATTATGCAAATTATGAAGCAATCTTTAGTACAGATGAACTAAATGTTGAAATGTGATTAGAACCATTGTAAAATTTGGTGTTGTTTGAAAAGCTCGTTTAAACTTCTTAAGAAGTTTAGTATCATAAATTGGCTCCTGGGGCAATGCGCCAAGCTAGTTTGCAGGCATTACTTTGACTAGCATTCCACCAGAATGTATTGGTGGGCTACTAGACGAGTATCAGTTCAGTGCACGCTATTGGATGAAGCGCATCGTAATGCTAGAGCAGCCCGTGCGGGCATTTGTCCGACTTCACCTTTCACTTATGGTGGCGCCAAAGCTTGTAATACATTTTTCAGCAACAAAGATTTACTAGGTTTTGCAGCTTAATAATTGTGCCGGGTTTTATGTGCAACGCTTCCATCGTAGTTTCGCAACTATCCTATGACCTTGGACGTATGAACCCATGCGTCGTGACAACATATTCAGGCAAGTTAGTGATGAAAGGTTAGGTTTAAAATATCCGTATCCATGGAAAGCAGTTTCACGATTTCCAGGAAAGTTCACACCCATCATGCGGCCGTTCTTGCAAGTTACTTAATGTTAATTGCTTACCTCACGTTGCTGTTCCTTCAAGCTTCTCCACGCAGCCGTGTTAGTAAGGATTTATGGGGGAAGTTTGCTTTGCAGTTTGGTTTCTTGAAACCCGCTTTTCAATAGACTATGTGTATACATTTCCGCGCAAGACAGTATATAAAAATTTGATAACTATGCTCTTTCCTCCTTCATTGTACAAATCATTATATTTATTCTTTAAGGCCATGATGTGTTAGAAAAGGTGTGCATAATGTGCGTATTCAAAAAGATTCTTTTAGAAACTTTATTCTGAAGCACATACCTTCAAGACATGGTTTCAAAGAAAAGAATTTTTTTTGTTTCGACGGTTAACTGCCGTCTGTGTGATGAACCTGAAACAAGAGCATTGCTTCGCAGGCTGCTAATACGCCATTCTATTCAGCGAGGCTATCCAACAAACTCTGCAGAAAAAAATTGCAGTTGATTCGTGCACTGTTCGTTTTCTTATGCCAACGTCTCTTGATGAAGTGCCAAACAATATGTATTTTTTTATCGCTATACACAGTCTGTGGAAGATGCGTATGCAAGACCGTCACTTATATCATCAACACTTATGGTTCAAACAACTTCTCAAAGTGCCCTAAATGAAGAAGCACTGACTGGTGAGACGCTTTCCGAGCAGACCCTTACACGCGCAGACATCAACAAACCGAATTAGTGTGGTCGATTTTTTTTAAATCTGCGGCACTGCAATAAATGTTAGCGTATGATCACTTTCTTCGTTTATTTAGTTTTTTTTCATTGTGTTACGCAATAAACAGGACGAAAACGTACCTTATCTGTAAGAACAATTTGAGCTGAAGAACCTCTTAATGTCTGCGGGAAAAGTAGCGCAAGCGTTGTCTTGTATGTACGATGCCGAACGCTGCAGTCAAGTCCGCTTGTAAAGGTCAGATGAGAAGAAAAAGAAAATAAGTAATATGAAACGAAAAGAACACAGGGGTGTCACGTGCAACTTTCTAAATGTACAATTGGCGCAGACGAGACTGCAGAAACGAGTGATATGGTGCGACAGCAGCCAATTAAGAGCCATCCAGCCTTTCTGGTGTCTTCGGGAAGACGTGGGAGATTGACGATGACTCCTGCTCACTTCAAGGCCTCGAAAGCGGGAGCTATGCAGATGGCCAAGTAGAACAACTCTGTAATTTGCTTTTCTCTTTTTATTGCTTGTGCGTTTCCTGCCCGTCTTTCCTTTTCTGGAGGAGATATTCAAATACGTACCGTGCTTGCTCATATTAAACAGCAAAGTCCTCTCAAGGCTCAGGTTCAATGCATATTCGTTTGACAGATGTCAGAAGAAAGTGTACACTTTCTTATATTTCCTTATATAGCACACTTAATCAGAGAAGCACGTGTGACTTAAGAATATAATCTTTTTCGTCCAGTCGGAAATCTTAGTAGTCTTAAAAGCGTAGTTCCAAAGTACGACCTATATAAAGTGGTGAGTTCAACTCATTTAGCCATGCATGGGTCCTTGCTGTGACTTTCGTTATTTACTTGCTATAACTCATACGTCTTCTTGCGCTGGATATATTTACCCCTGTATTTCAAATTTTCTACGCTGTAGAGCACTCACGATTTGACGCAAAGAAATATGAGGCTATGCAAAGAACGTATTTTCATTTCCGGCGTCTACTTACATCGGAGGTGAAATGATCTTTCATTGGCATATTTGCCGTGACATGGCATAATTATCACGAGCAATGGGTCGTAGCCGCCATTACGAAAAAAAAACGATGTCTGGCGCTGGATACCACACAGAAACGTGCAGTGGCTTTGGAAAAGCTGGTGTTTATTTTACGCACCACAAGTGCTTGAGCAATGCCAGATTGAGTGGCTTACGTGGATGGTGCTGGCAGGACACTGACACGAACCGAAACATATCCCTTGTTTAGAAAGCTGACATCCAGAAATGCAAGCCTATACGATAAAAAAACTGAATTTCAGAAAAGCAAGGTTGTATGATAGGTTAGTTAGAACATTTGCGGCCTACTGCTGACCTCAGCGCATCAAAACGTTTGAGCGTTGCCAGGCTTGGTGGCACACATAGACGGTGTTAGCAAGACACCAAGACAAACCGATACATTAGACAGATGAGTCAGTAGACAGCTTAGTGGCTAAGAATCGATCGAAAATATCCAGTGCCAGCGTCACATCGACATTGTTTAGATGGGCCCACTCAATATTGCGCGCTCGTTTTCATTTCAAGATGAAGTGATGATGCAACAGCCCTCGAAGTGATTGTGTCTGGCTTGCTGAATTTGGCAAGAACATGTTTAACATTTATCGGAACCGGCTAGATTGGGACGCCACTCGTGCACAACGCTGCTGCTTCGCATCCACCAGGGTTCGCTTCGTGCTTCGGGGAGATGGTCCAATTTTTCCGGCACTAACCTATACCTTTTCTGGCTTCCGTGAACCATCAAAGTAGTGGAGGGCTTTGATGCTTATTGACGCAAAATTTTTGTAGGCCGAGGTTTACCATGGCTCCACTGACGTATTTACGTCACGCATATGACGTTGTAAATGCATACTAACAGATCGGAAACAAAAAAAACGAGAATGAAATGCTTCGTCATGTGGCGTCGACACAGCGCCCAATCGATCCGCTGCACGCATCTCTAACCAGTAGACCACGGAGCGAACATTCGCGAAACTATCAACGGCAAGCCATTTATATACACCATCCACCATTTGGCGGTCCTCAGAGCTGCACAACTTCAGCGCGTTTTTGTTTTCAGTAGCAAGATGGTGCGACAAGCTCGCGTTGTGGAGTTGGGCGCAGTCAGAAGGTCGCCGTCTCTCACGTTTCGACGAGTGTCCCTCAGCAACGCGATGAGTGGCCCTCTCCTGGGCAAGCGCTTCTCAGACTCGTGATTTCAGAGAGCACAAGCGCCACTTCGCTTGCTGCCGTGGCTGCTTTTACGAAAGGAGTATGCTGCTACCACACAAAGAAACAAAAAATTGTGTCAGTTTTTCGCGCTTGTCCTGTGTATACATGTGCATTCGTTTCGTGCGCCTTTTTTTCTGTTCAAACAGCGCGCTTTAAATGTGTAGCTGTGACAGTTGTCAATCAGCACTCGTCCTGTGTATGCCCATTTCGTGCGGTGCTTACTGCCTGCGGTGCGCACTTTATGTTTCAAGCTGCCTTTCATTTTTGCATGGCTTCGCAATTTTGTCTGTCGCATTCATTCATTCGCCCTTGTGGTGAAACAGTGCACAGTAAATGCTCAATTACGTCTCTGAAGACACGTTTAAGTTTTGTGTCATACCAATTTTGTGTTATACTGATGTGTTATACCACCGTCATCTACGGCGAAGCTCGCTGAGCCGGGCAAGTGCGCTGAGCAAAACCAGGGCGCGCTCACGGCAGAAGGCTGGCACTCCGCTGCGCGCACCGCACAATTGCTCGCTCAAAAGGTTTCCGCCACCGAGCACCGAGTAGACGCTCTCCCAACCCGCTAACTACTTTACCGCCTTCGCGAAATCAACCATCTAGATCAGGCGCCTAGTCTTTGCGTTCCATTTCTAAAGACCTTGGTGATCCCTCGTTGCTCTGGCGTACCCAGTAGCGTCTCCCTCATCATACAATAGATGGCGCTGTCCTATAAAGACAGACACGCATACTGACAGAAATGAGGATAGACGAGGAAGGCATTAACAGCTTGGGTAGTGATCATAAACGAATAACATTACAAATGGGATACGAAACTAAAAATATGAGCATGGAATCAAAGTCTGGCAGCTCGTATTTAAATGACAAACAAATAATAAATATAGCCGCAAGAGTCGAGGAAGAAGTAGGCGAAATACCAGGCAAGGACTGGGAGTATAGGGAGCTGTTACATCTAATGACGAAGGAGATAGGGAAAGAGAAGAAAACCGTTTGCTGGAAAGGAAAAAGGAAGCCAAAAAGTTGGTGGAACAAGGAAATCCGGGAGGCGATCGAGAAGCGACGCGAAGCATCACGGGAGCATAGAAAGGCAAAAAAGGAGAAGCGGCCGCAGGACGAAGTCAAAAAAATATGGAAAATATATTTGGAGAAAAAATCCCTTGTACAGAAATTGGTAGAGGCAAAAATTAAAGGTGAAAGTGAACGCTGGATGACAGAGGTACACGAAAAAAAGGAGGCCGCGCCTAGGATTTTTTGGAGCCACATAAAGGCGCTAGGTAGGAAGTCTGTCACAACGCAACAACATATTCTAGATGAAGGAGGAAATCAATTGGAAGGGTACGAAGCGCTAGGTTACATCCAAAAGGTAACAGCCGATTCGTTTCAAAAGAGCGTCCAGGGGATCTCCCCGGTGAGTAAAAGTGTGGCGGAGAAAGCAACAGAGGAAGAGCTAGTACTAGATAATTTCAACTGGAAAAAGGCCGAAGGAAAAATTCCAAAGCGCACTGCCGCGGGTTTAGATGGGATTCCCGTTAGCCTCATTAACGAACTAGGACATAACACTAAAGAAGCATTGTTAAAAGCAGTAGAAAAAAGCTTAAAGGACGGACAAATACCGGACAGTTGGCGACAAAGTAGAATGAACTTAATCTATAAGGCAAGGGAGAAAAGGACAAGATTCGCTCGTATAGACCACTAACCATTACATCGGTACTATACAGGTTGGCGATGCAAGCAGTAAAAATGAAAATAGAAACATGGGCCGAACATAACGATATTTTGGGAGAACTTCAGAACGGATTTCGAGTCGACAGGCGGTTGGACGATAACCTGTTTGTTCTCACTCAGTGTATAGAAATATCTAAAATAGAGAATAGGCCCTTGTACGTGGCTTTTCTAGACATCACTGGGGCATACGACAACGTTAATCAGGAAATTTTGTGGGATATATTGAAAGGAATGGGCATGGGCGACGACTGTATACAGCTTTTGAGGGAGATATACCAAGAAAATACAGTTTGCATAGAGTGGGAAGGAATGCGTAGCAAAGAGAACGTTGAGGTTAGCAGGGGTCTGAGACAGGGATGTCCTTTGTCCCCACTGTTATTCATGCTGTACATGGTGAGTATGGAAAAAGCGCTAGAAGGTAGCAACATTGGTTTTAATCTGTCACACAAACAGGGCGGCATGATGATTGAGCAGAAGCTTCCAGGTTTAATTTATGCGGACGATATCGTCTTATTTGCGGACAGTCGAGATGATATACAGCAGCTGGCGAATATATGCGGAAGGGAAGGTGAAGCTCTTGGACTAGGATTCAGTGTAACTAAGTGTGGTTTGATGGTATTCAATGATCCCTGTGATCAGACGGTGTCCATACAAGGCCAAGAAATACCGAGGGTAAGTGAATACAAGTACCTTGGAGTATGGGTAAATGAGAGTGATAGATACATGGAGGTACAGGAAAAAGCCTCGGCAGCAAAAGGAAAGAGGAATGTGGCAATAATGAAGCACAGAGCGTTGTGGGGATACAATAGGTATGAGGTGCTTCGAGGTCTGTGGAAGGGTGTAATGGTTCCAGGGCTTACTTTTGGGAACTCAGTGGTGTGCATGAGGGCAGAGGTGCAATCGGGAATGGATGTAAATCAAAGGACTGTGGGACGCCTCGCGTTGGGTGCTCACGGGAAGACGACAAACGAGGCTGTAAAGGGCGATATGGGGCGGGCAGGTTTTGAGGCGAGGGAAGCGCAGAGCAAAATAAGGTTCGAAGAAAGGCTAAGAAATATGAAGGAGAGTAGATGGGCAGAGAAGGTGTTCCGTTATTTGTATAGGAAGAGCGTGGACACACAGTGGAGAAAAAGAACTAGAAGACTCACTAGTAAATATACGGCTGGTATTGTGAGCCATATGTCAACAAAGAGCGTTAAGGGAAAAGTCAGGGAGGCGGAGAGGATTTACTGGATGGCAGCTATGGAGAAAAAACCGGCTTTGAGTAACTACCGAAAGGGCAAAAATGAAATAAGGAGGGAGGCATTTTACGATAATTCAAGGGGAAGCGCTTTACTGTTTGAAGCGAGATCGGGTTGCCTTAGAACGCGTAGTTATAAAGCAAGATTCAGTAAAGAAGAAGAACAATGCACATGCTGCGGGAAAGATAAGGAAACGGCGGAGCATGTTCTGATTGAATGTGGAGATATCCACCCAGGTGTACGTTTGGGCACGAGCCTACAGGAAGCCTTGGGTTTTAGGGACAACAATGGAAAGCTGAACACACCCGCGATTGAAATAAGTAAGAGATGGTTAGAGTATTGGTGGCAGAAAATTAGAGAGAAAGGACAAAAATAAATATTGGAAAAATAAAATATGGACAGTGTGCCGTAAATGGCAGAGAACTTAAGCTGAAAATTTACCTTTTTTCCATTAAGATAGAATTTATCGAAGTAGAGGCATTAGGCCAACATAAAAAAAAAGGAAAAAAGGTTTTTTTTTTGTCGAGCCTGGTGGCATACTTGTCACCACCCCGTTATAACGGGGACGCTCATAGCATCTATCCATCCATCCAGACAGACAGACAGGCAGACGAACGAACGAATGAACGAACGGACGCTTCGTCCCACTTTTTATTGTTCACTCCGTGGATATGCTATGATTTTTTACGCACTGACGTGGCGTTTTCTCGTAACTCACCTTTTCCTGTTTTATGGTTGCTTACTCGAGTTTTTGAAGTAAGACGAGTATAAAATAGGGGCGGGATTCTAAAGAAAACCTACGTTTCGAGAGTTCGCGATACGTCATGAGTTTCTTTTACCTCTGGGTCTTTTTTTGCGTTGTTTGGAACTAACAGCATTCATATATACGTATGAAGGTTAAACTGCTATCAAAAGTATCATTATCTCTTTTCATGATTAGTCCTAGTCTTGAAGAGCATGGCTGGCCTGGAAGCTTTATGCAGCTTACCTAATCTTTGTGCGGATAATTGAGCTCGATTAACACGCGAGAGCTGAATCCCGCTGCTCCACTGACCGAATAGTCGCATTATTAGTTTAATCCGGCGCAGCAGCAGAGACGTCGCATGCATACAGCCGGACCTACGTTCGCGGAATCATCATGCATACTTTCGACTCATACGCTTATGAAGCGCGCTTACGTGGTCACGCAAGCCACGCGCTGTGAATGAAAACCACCAAACCACCCCCAAAACCGCCAATAACCACTCGCCTCTTCCACTGTGGCACGAAACAGATTCCGTCATTGCTGCAAAACAGAGATAAAGATACAAGGAAAGGCAGGGAGGTTAACCAGACACCCATCCGGTTTGCTACCCTGCACTGGGGAAGGGATAAAGGGGAGAAAAGAGGTTGCAGAAAGATGAGAAGGTACACACAATCACGAGCACACTCGGGGAGCACAAACAGTTTACAGGCGGTCGCTCATGTTTGTTGACTTAAGGTAATGTAGCAGTGCTTTACTTGCTTCTTGCGCAACTGAGGCAGATGCCCAAGGTCCTAGTATCTTCTGCACACAAAATGGTCCGGGGTCAAGTCGATTCAAAATCACCCGTAGCTGGCATCGCTGTGTGTCGTAGCAAGCGCAGCTGCACAGGACGTGTTCGATGGTCTCTTCATCTCCGCAGTAGTCGCATGTAGGAGTGTCTGCCATACAAATGCGAAGGGAGTACACCTTTGTGAATGCAACACCCAACCAAAGGCGGCATAACAGTGTCGCATCGGAGCGAGAAAGTTGTGATGGTAGCTTTAGCTTGAGCGAAGGATCCAGTTCATAAAATTGACACCTTTGGAAGCTGGTAGACGACCAGAACGTGCGTGTGAGATCTCGAGCCAGCAGGTAAAGTTGTCTTGCTGCATCATTCCTTGATAGAGGAATCGGGACTACACGGGTTTCTTCATGGGCTGAGCGGGCTGCATCATCGGCTTATTGATTTCCGGTAATACCGATATGTCCAGGCAGCCATTGATATATTATATCATGCCCTCGTGCTAGAGCTTCATGATGGCAATGTCTTACTTCTTGTACCAGTTGGTCATGGCTCCTCCTACGCATGGCAGACGGCAAACTCTGAAGCGCTGCCTTCGAATCACAGAATATGACCCATTTTTCTGGACGTTCTTGAACGAGATATTGTAAAGCAGCCCTTATAGCAGCAAGCTCTGATGCCGTAGATGTAGTCATATGCGACAACTTAAACTTGATTGTCATTTCTGCAGCCGGAATTACAGCGGCACCTGATGAGCTGCTGGATGAGACGGACCCATCAGTGCATATCTGCGTTCGGTCTAAGTACAACTCATGTAATAATAGCAGTGTTGCTTGCTTCAATGCTACTCTTGAGTGACTGCTTTTCTTTTTGATTCTCGGAATTTCTAGACGTACTTGCGGCTGGTCAAGGCACCACAAAGGGCATGCCATTCTCGCAGCTGGCGTATATCCTGATGGAATGCTGTTTAGGTGCTTGGCTATGACGTCTGAAAACGTAGCACGTGGTCTTCCGGAAGGTAGAAGGGCCAAGTGGGGGTCGGGGACACGGCTAGCATGTCGAATGTGCGCTCTGAGGCAATCCACAACTATATATGTCCTGACCGGATGGTCTTTGGCAAGCATGATTGTGGCATAAGTAGAAGCGAATCGGGGCAGTCCTAGGCAGATACACAGTGCCTGACCCTACAAACTCTCCAATGAATGAGTATTTGATTTGCAAGTGTTAGTCAGTACCGGCAAGCTGTAGCGCAATAGACCCAGAAATAGTGCCCTGTACAGCTGTAGCATGGAGGCCACAGAAGTTCCCCATGCTTTACAGCACAAGAATTTCATGATATGCACAATAGATAGCAGTCTCTTCTTCAAGTACGCACAATGTGGGCTCCACGAAAGACTTCTGTCGATTATTATGCCCAGGAAACGATACGTCCGTGCATATTTGACACTCTGCCCATTGATGTAAACAGGGTATGGCGTCATTGGTTTGCGTGTAAACGCCATCAACGCGCACTTCACAGTTGATATATTTAGGCCTTGTTTCTGAAGGTAGGCTGTTGTGAGGGTTGCTGCCCGCTGTATTCGTGCAGGCACCTGAGGGCGAGCAACAGCAGCACTCCAGAGGCAAATATCATCGGCGTATATGGATAGGCACACCGACTTTGGCAGAACCTTCACCAGACCAATGAGGGCCACATTGAACAATGTGGGGCTTAAAACACCTCCCTGAGGTACTCAGCAGTAGGTGTAATGTTGGGCAGTTGTACCCTCATATGTTTGTACAAAGAAACCCCTGCCAGTTATATAATCTTTTATCCATTGAAACATTCGTCCACCAATGCCCATTGCTGCGAGAGAAGTGAGGATGGCATCATGAGCTACATTACCATATGCACCCTTCACGTCAAGAAAGAGTGCCACTGATATGCGCTTGTGACTTTTTTCTTGTTGAACCAATGTCGATAAATCAAGGACACAGTCTATGTACTTTGAGGGGTAGCACCAAACGACATTAAGGATATCCGGGTGAACACGCGGAAGAATATTCTAGCTGTGGACACAATGACTGCCAGCGCCATAGACAAGATTCGCAGAGTATCAGATTTGGGAGGCATCAAAGTACGACCGGTTATTCCAATGGACGGTGCCTACACGGCGGGAGTAATCTACGACATTCATTTGGCCATAGCAAACTCGGATCTCCCAACTCTCATAAAACCAGCGAACGAAGGAGTTCTCATCGCGAATGTACTTCGCCTCGGAAACACCCGATGTGTAAAGATAATGTTCAAGGAGATTCCATTCCGTCGCATGTCAAAGTGGGACACTTCCGACATCCTGTTCGACCATTTGTCCCTAAACCACTCCAGTGCCATAACTGCATGAAAATTGGTCACATCAAGAGTGTATGTACAAACACCACAGTATGCCCCCGATGCGCTGAGCCGCACACTGCAGACGCATGTCGGGCAACAAGTCTGAAGTGCAGAAACTGTGATGGTCCGCATGATGCTGCATCCAAGGAATGCCCTCGGATTAAGAAGGAAATCGCCAGTATCAAACAAATGGTTAGGGACAATTCAACCCACAGAGAGGCTGCTGAAAGGGTACGGCGGCGACGTAGTCCGCCGACGGAGGCGTGTAGGACAGAGTGTTGCGCATAACCCATTTCCTCCGAGCACGAGTGAAGTAGTAAGCACGAAGCGAAATGAAGTGGAGAAGCTCACAGCTGCGGATGAGTGGCCTACGCTTCCGCGTACACAGCCTGCAAAGGAGCCTCCTGCGAGACCTCGCCGCCCTACACCTTCCACCGAGTCTACTTCCGTTGAGGATGTGTCAAGGGTCGATCGACAGATCATCCCGATGTTACGATCCCTCGTCGCTGTCATGGCAGACATACTAAGAAGCCTGGGAACTCCAACCGCTCGAAGCGGGTTACAGGTGTTGGACGCGCTGAGCCCAGTCCTCGCCTCCCTCGCGTAGAGTCATGGCAGGAGATCAACAATCGTTCCGCAAAGACGTCAGAGAAGCATCAGTCATCCAGTGGAACGCAAGAGGACTTACATCACGGATTTCCGATTTTCGTCAGTACGTGTTTTCTAACCGTTTCCCAATCATCGTATATGTGAACCGAAATTATCAAACCCGATCAGGCTATCTGGCTACGAATCAATCCCGTCCAAAACCCGAAACGAAAGCAGCAAGGTCATCGTGTATATTCGTCGGGAGCTTACCTACATCACTCAACCTGTGTCGCCTCATGATGAGAACCAATATGTTTGCCTGACTGTGAAACAGAAAACCCTCACCTTCACATTAATAGGTGTCTACTTATCTCCCTCAGCCCGTTTTGATTGCCAAAGACTGGATGACATTCTTTCGAGCGTCCCGGAACCGTGGATAATTATAGGGGACTTCAACGCCCACCACCCAATCTGGGGAAGTTCAAAAGTCAATACCACGGGCCGGAGGCTGGCTTCTTTGTATCGACTCATGAACTGTCTCTACTTAATGATGGGAGCCCTACATTTCTGAGAGGATCAACGTACAGCAGCTGTTTGGACTTGACGTTCGTGTCACGTCGCTTCGCCACAAGCGTTAAGTGGTTTTTAGACATCGAGACACATGGTAGCGATCACATCCCAGTTATCTCACCATCGAAGGCTTTGCTAGCGACCACCCGCCGAAACCGTACGGAGGATCGATCTTTCAGCATTCACAACCAACATTGAACACGCTTGTGAAAAGGCTTAACCTCTGGCATTGAGCAAGCGATCAACAAGCTGCGCAGAGTGCGATGCGCACGCTGGCATATTCTTCAAGGCCCTCAGAAACGGACATGGAGTTAGAGCGACTCCGTGCGACTCGTCGGCGTGCGGAGCGTAGATATCGACGCACAAAAATCCATTCAAGATCTACGGATGGCCAGGCGCATGCAAAAGAAGATCCAGCGTCCGTATAGACAAACTAGAGTTTCAACGGTGGGCGAAATTTTGCGCGAGTCTAGACCCTCGCAAACCGCTTTCTCAAATATGGCGAACCGTGCGAGGCCTACGCACATTTCCCCAACAACGTTTTCCGTTTAAAGCCTTGGCCCTTTTCCAAAATAGAAGGGATATCGAGGTAGCGGAAGATTTTTGTAGGAAGATTGCGGGCCCGCCAAATTACACAGAAGCCCTTACTGCTGATTACACGCCACATTCACTTGACCCGCACCTGGACCTGCCTTTTTCAATGGAAGAACTGAATGTGGCTCTTGCTTCATGCAATCGATCGTCATCGCCTGGGCCGGATGGCATATCATACCGCCTATTATGCAATCTCGGTGATCGAGCACGAAGTGCTTTGCTGGAAGTATTCAATGAGTCTTGGAGAGATGGAACGGTCCCCAGAGAGTGGAAAACAAGCCGGTTGGTTGCACTTCTCAAACCTGGAAAATCGCCTCTAGAGCTGACATCATACCGCCCAATAGCGCTGGCTAGTTGCGTAGGGAAGCTGATGGAGCGAATGATCCTTGCCAGACTCGAGTGGTTCCTAGAACGCCATAGAATATATCCAGACGCCATGGCCGGTTTTCGTCGTCTTCGGAGCTCCATTGACAATGTCATTGACCTGGTGACCTACGTACAACACCAGAAAATGAGCAGACGGTTATCTGTCGCACTATTTTTAGATGTCAAAGGAGCATATGACAATGTTTCTCACGAAGCCATACTTGACGCCCTCGAGTCAGTTGGTTTGGGTGGGCGAGTGTACCGCTGGATCCAATGCTACCTACATATGAGATCATTGTTTATGCAAACTGATGATGGGCCGACTTCTGAACATTATACACACCGTGGTGTTCCTCAAGGTGGTGTATTGAGCCCCACACTGTTCAACCTGGTTCTGATCGGTCTCGTTGAACGCATACCAGATTCCGTGCAGATATCTCTCTATGCAGATGATATTTGTGCCTGGACATCAGGTGTAACACGTCCTCAGGTACGTGCGAGACTCCAGAAAGCAGCGAATTCAATATCGGCGTACCTTAGAGAACAAGGCCTCGAGATCTCTCCTGAGAAATCGGCGCTGGTCGCGTTCACGCGGAAGGCAATGACGTCATATCCCATCGCCATCGATGGACACAGTGTCTGCTACGCCAGGACCCACAGGTTTTTGGGGGTCACGATCGATCGAAATCTCTGCTGGAGTCCCCATGTGGCCACTCTAAAGAAGCGCCTAACGGCCATCGCACAACTTTTCAAGTTCCTCGGAGGCAAAACGTGGGGCACATCAGTGCACGCGATGTTGCATTTGTACAAAACGCTGTTTCTGAGGTACCTACGGTATAGCTTGCCGGTTCTGACGAACGCTTGCAAAAGCAGTATACGCACAATAGAAAACGCCCAGGGCCAGGCACTCAGAGTTTGTCTTGGATTACCACGCTGTACATCAACAGCGGAAACCATCGCAATCGCCAAAGATCATCCGGCCACAGTGCAAATTACTTTGGAGGTGCTTAGAGCTCATATTAGACACCTTGCTCGCGCCCCTGCCCACCACCTAGCTTCGCTTCCAGAAGATCGACCGAGTGCCTCCTTCTGTAAGAGAGTATTGACTCTCCGTGAGTGCCTTCCAACAGTCTACACACCTCCGGAACGGATACTAACACCTCCTTGGTGCTTGGTCCGACCAAAACTGCGCTTGACAGTGCCGGGGATTCGCAAGAAGGCGGAGCTCTCGGCGCCAGCTTTAAAGCAGATGATTCTACTCATGCTACACGAAGAATACAAAGATCATGTCAAACTTTACACGGATGGCTCGACAACTGTTGGAGGATCTGCAGGAGCTGTGATCTTCCCAGCAAGAGCCGAAACCATCCAGTTCAGAACGTCACACAAGACGACATCGACAGCCGTGGAGCTCGCGGCACTCCGCAGCGCACTCCACAGGATTGACCAAGAGACACCACAAAAATGGAGCATTTTTACTGATTCGAAACCAGCTCTCCAATGTCTACACAATGCTCTACGTCGTGGACCTCAAGATCAATTGGCGCTCGAAATACGACAACTTTACCATCACCTAATAGACGAAGGACATGACATATCTTTTCAGTGGTTACCAGGCCATTGCGGCATCATCGGTAACGAGCATGCCGACAATGCAGCTAAGAATGCTCACGAAAATGGAGTGATGGAACCTATTCCACTATCAAGAAGCGACGCAGCAGCAAAGATTAATACGCTTGCGCAGGATGTCGTAAGGTCTATGCGGAATACGCCCGGTTTTCTCCACACCCGTCTTCACCGCCTGGACCCATGCCTACGACTTACTATTCCATCTGGCCTACCCCGATCCGAGACGACCCTTCTCTGCCGTATGTGGCTTGGGGTGTCTTTCACGAACGCTTTTGCCTGCCGCATCGGAATGAGAGACAGCGCTACATGCGACCATTGCGACAATGACGAAACAATTGAACATATTTTATGTCAGTGCCCCCAGTACAGCTCTCAGCGACAGTCCCTCTCAGCAGTGTTTGCTCGCCTCGACGACCAGCCATTTTCTGAGCAGTCAATCTTGGAATGTCGGAAAGATCGAGCTTCACGCCAGAAAGCAACGAAGGCGCTGATGAAGTTTCTGCGAGCGACCCGCCTCGTTGAACGATTGTGACACTACTGTGTGCGAGTGTGTGTATGTGTGTTTGTGCTTCTCTTCCTCCCTTTCCCCTTACCCTTTACCCAGTGCAGGGTAGCAAACCGGATATGTTTTCTGGTTAACCTCCCTGCCTTTCCGCATTAAATTTTCTCTCTCTCTGGTAGACGACCAGAACGTGCGTGTGAGATCTCGAGCCAGCAGGTAAAGTTGTCTTGCTGCATCATTCCTTGATAGAGGAATCGGGACTACACGGGTTTCTTCATGGGCTGAGCGGGCTGCATCATCGGCTTATTGATTTCCGGTAATACCGATATGTCCAGGCAGCCATTGATATATAATATCATGCCCTCGTGCTAGAGCTTCATGATGGCAATGTCTTACTTCTTGTACCAGTTGGTCATGGCTCCTCCTACGCATGGCAGACTGCAAACTCTGAAGCGCTGCCTTCGAATCACAGAATATGACCCATTTTTTCTGGACGTTCTTGAACGAGATATTGTAAAGCAGCCCTTATAGCAGCAAGCTCTGATGCCGTAGATGTAGCCATATGCGACAACTTAAACTTGATTGTCATTTCTGCAGCCGGAATTACAGCGGCACCTGATAAGCTGCTGGATGAGACGGACCCATCAGTGCATATCTGCGTTCGGTCTAAGTACAACTCATGTAATAATAGCAGTGTTGCTTGCTTCAATGCTACTCTTGAGTGACTGCTTTTCTTTTTGATTCTCGGAATTTCTAGACGTACTTGCGGCTGGTCAAGGCACCACAAAGGGCATTCCATTCTCGCAGCTGGCGTATATCCTGATAGAATGCTGTTTAGGTGCTTGGCTATGACGTCTGAAAACGTAGCACGTGGTCTTCCGGAAGGTAGAAGGGCCAAGTGGGGGTCGGGGACACGGCTAGCATGTCGAATGTGCGCTCTGAGGCAATCCACAACTATATATGTCCTGACCGGATGGTCTTTGGCAAGCATGATTGTGGCATAAGTAGGAGCGCATCGGGGCAGTCCTAGGCAGATACGCAGTGCCTGACCCTACAAACTCTCCAATGAATGAGTATTCGATTTGCAAGTGTTAGTCAGTACCGGCAAGCTGTAGCGCAATAGACCCAGAAATAGTGCCCTGTACAGCTGTAGCATGGAGGCCACAGAAGTTCCCCATGCTTTACCGCACAAGAATTTCATGATATGCACAATAGATAGCAGTCTCTTCTTCAAGTACGCACAATGTGGGCTCCACGAAAGACTTCTGTCGATTATTATGCCCAGGAAACGATACGTCCGTGCATATTTGACACTCTGCCCATTGATGTAAACAGGGTATGGCGTCATTGGTTTGCGTGTAAACACCATCAACGCGCACTTCACAGTTGATATATTTAGACCTTGTTTCTGAAGGTAGGCTGTTGTGAGGGTTGCTGCCCGCTGTATTCGTGCACGCACCTGAGGGCGAGCAACAGCAGCACTCCAGAGGCAAATATCATCGGCGTATATGGATAGGCACACCGACTTTGGCAGAACCTTCACCAGACCAATGAGGGCCACATTGAACAATGTGGGGCTTAAAACACCTCCCTGAGGTACTCCGCAGTAGGTGTAATGTTGGGCAGTTGTACCCTCATATGTTTGTACAAAGAAACCCCTGCCAGTTATATATTCTTTTATCCATTGAAACATTCGTCCACCAATGCCCATTGCTGCGAGAAAAGTGACGATGGCATCATGAGCTACATTACCATATGCACCCTTCACGTCAAGAAAGAGTGCCACTGATATGCGCTTGCGACTTTTTTCTTGTTGAACCAATGTCGATAAATCAAGGACACAGTCAATGGAGGAGCGACCCCGACGAAAGCCTGCCATGCAAGAAAGGTATTTGGTGTATCGTTCCAAGTACCACTCGAGACGAAATAGAACCATTCTTTCCATCACTTTTCCGAGGCAGCTTGCGAGGGCAATAGGGCGATACGCTGTCAAGTCCAATGGTGATTTTCCCGATTTCAAAAGTGGTATTAATCGACTAGCTAATTTTCCATTCTCGGGGAACCCTGCCGCTGAGCCAGGAGTTGTTGAAGCATGTTAAAAGTTCTTTTCTAGCTTTTTGTCCAAGGTGTCCCAACGCACTATAAGTAATACCGTCAGGACCTGGTGATGACATGCGCTTAGAAGCGACTAACGCACCTTCCAGTTCTTCCATGGTGAACGGAATGTTCATTTCTGGTAATCGCGTCTCAGGAACGATCACGGCGTCGAGGCTCTCGTTCATAATATTCCCGGCAACTCTCGTGCAAAATTCTTCAGCCACCTCGAGTTCTGTTTTTCCATGATGGAGTGCCAAAGCTTTAAAAGGGTGCCGTTGTTGTGGAGAGGAGCGAAGACCACGAACTGTTTTCCAGATATATGACAGCGGTTTATGAGGGTCTAGAGATTCGCAGAATGCTTTCCAGCGTTCGCTCTCCAGTTTGTAAATGCGTCGTTGAATCTTTTTCTGCCGCAAAACACATGGCTTTTAAGCCGGCAGCCTGTTTTCTATCCAAACCAATCTGACCAATGTTGACATATTTGACGCTGAATTTTTTTGGTCGAAGGCAGACGACCGTCAAATGGACATATCGAAATAGCCACGACGCATTTTCATCCGAGCCGCGAGCGGAGTAGAGCGGATTAGGCGAGCACGGCAAGTATAAATGACACATGCGTCACGTGATGCGCTGTCCCCTGCGAAAATTCCTGCTTAGTTCCCTCATGTTTATCCACCTTCACGGTACAGTCCGCATGCCGCTGAAACTGAAACAATCTGAAAGGAACTAGAAAACCATAGCACCTATGCGCTAGATAAAGCATTCAACATAACAAAGGGCAACACTGTGTACGAACGCCAAAAAATTGATTGATTGATATGTGGGGTTTAACGCCCCAAAACCATTATATGATTATGAGAGACGCCGTAGTGGAGGGGCTCCGGAAATTTAGACCACCTGGGGTTCTTTAACGTGCACCCAAATCTGAGCACACGGGCCTACAACATTTCCGCCTCCATCGGAAATGAAGCCGCCGCAGCCGGGATTCGAACCCGCGCCCTGCGGGTCAGCAGCCGAGTACCTTAGCCACTAGACCACCGCGGCGGGGCCGAACGCCAAAAAAAAAGAGCAATCAAAAAAGAAAACACGCACATAGCCTGTTAGCATGTATTTCAAATAAGCAAACTATTCTGATTTTTTAGCTGCTTTCATTCCTAGTGAGAGTGGGGGGGGGGGGGGTCGTCTACCAAATAAAATTGTTATGATTTTCAAGTTATTGCATACTTTACGTGATTCGACGGCGAGCACCGCCCGAAAAACGGGACATAAGACGATAGTTATAGCGCGAGAACAGAACGACGACAAAGAGTCACGATTGACAAACGTTGTATTCTCGCGCCAGAACAATCATACCAACTAGCCTAAACTGCCATACTTCTAAGGGACATAAGAGCGTGCCTTGCACCAAGCAATCTGCTTTGCTCGTGGCAATTTCAAACAATTTTGCCTACTAAACAACTGTTCAGCCTAAATTACTGCCAGCGTGCCCGAGATTTCTATTCTTTAAACGTCACTTTCGTAAAGTCAAATCCAGTGGCCAATAAACGCTTTAAAAAGGAAGGTCTGCCTCCCCCCCCTTATTTTTCGAAAAAAAAATTGAGCGCATTTTTTACCTATTATTATTATTGTACTTATTAATTTCAATCATTTTAATCACAGAACAGCCATGATGAAGCTTGAAAACGAGGGTGAATAAATTACCCTGGGCACTTTTAATTAAGACCACAAAATAAAAGTTTCAGCGTGTAAGCTCTTCCACGCGAATTAATCTCGCGCTGTCCTTCCAACCAACCCATTAAGCCGAATTCGCACCGTTTGGTGTTCAATATGTACATTTTTCAGGACTTCATGAAAAATATACCAGAAAGGTACTACGATGGTATGCCATGTGTTTGAATAAGCAATGCTCAACAAGGCACCCAAGCAAACTGCTAGAGAAAACTTTAATTGTACAGCGAGCGCAACGCAACACATTTTTCAGCGAAATATAACAGTGGGATAGCTGCGTATTTTTCGAGCAGCGTGCAAAACGAAATAGAAAGCGCAACGACGGAAGAATCTAAAAGTAATCCTGCTGTCCGTTCTTGCTTTCGAAGCACGGTTTGAAATTTAAAATTTAATGTAATTCCGTGGGTGAAACCTAGCGCAGCACCATTTTTATGTTACTATATAAATAGGACACTCTCTTTCAACAGTCCAGGTAGCGAATGAACTCGTGCCTGATTCACGAAGGGAATCCGGACAGGCCAAAAACGAGTGTTTAAAGAATTTTCGTCGCCGACTAATTAAAGTTACATAATTTAGGTTACGCTTCCATTTACGGCGATAGATATAGCGCCCTACCGCCACGCTTCTAAGTTCCTTTTACAGCTTTCGTGTTCCCCCCTTTTGTTGGAGTCGAGTAATTGCTTCGCTTTGTGAAGAAGTGACCGCGGCCATAAACAGGAATACCTTCAGGTCCAGATGGTGAGACAGATGGAAAGTGTTCATACACCTACCTTCACTGTGGGGAGCTATTCAAGTTGTTGTCAATAATGGCTGAACGCGAACCTTTCAAGAACACCTTTGAATTGATAGGGCAGACAAAAGATTTTGAAAGGTGCGTTCACTGTCATGCTGGATAACACAAGTAGCAAGTGTGAAATGCGGAGGAAATAAATTATTAACAACAATGATCGATTTGCTTTTATGAACCAAATTAACCATATCATGATGCGGCACCCCATAGTGTAGGCCTGCAGAATAAGTGTGACCATTTGGCACCTATTAACGTGCGCCTAATTCAAAGAACGGGAACTTTTTTCCAATATAACTCCCATCAAAGTGCTGCTGCTGCGGCAGAGAATTGAACCCGTACCATCGGGCCTAGCAAAGCGACACTTCAAGTGCTATAATACCACCTCGTGGGGAATGCAAAGCAGTGGGATTAGCATACCAGAGTACCGGCTGACTACCCTGCACTGTGGAAAGCAGTCAACAGAAATAAAATGGCACTGGAAGCAAGTGTACTATTCAATTGTGTGAGTACGATCCATTGCGCATCAGTTCAGGTTAGTGTGCTGTGCGTGTATTTGTCACGCTTCACACGGTCATTAATTCGTGTCGCGAATACCTCGAGCCTCCAGAGAGCAAGTGTCGTAGGCGTGACGTCATGCCACGTGATCCATTGAGGAAAGCTATCACAGCCGCAGTCTTCGGAGCCTCGCTGCTTCGGTACCACGTTATCAGGCGTAATGAAACACTGATTAATAGATATGTTGGGTTTAACGTCCCAAACCACCATATGATTGTGAGAGACGCCGAAGTGGAGGGCTAAGAAAATTTTGACCACCGCCAGGGTTCTTTATTGTGCAACCAAATCTGAGCACACGAGCCTACAACATTTCTGCCTCCATCGAAAATGCAGCTGCTGCAGCCGAAATTTAATTCCGCCCCCTGCAGGTCAGCAGCCGAGTACCTTAGCCACTAGACCACCGCGGCGGGGTGTAATGAAACACTATATTTGCATAGTTTTTGCGAATGCAAGAGAAACTTAAATTTGATCGCGATAACTAGGTTTCCAAGGGTAAAAGCTCAGCAATTTTTTTTGTAGTTAGACGCAAATGTTGCTTATAACAAACCGGATTTTTGGCACATTTGTAGTTGCACTATTTTAATGTGGACACTGGTGAAGTAATCGCAATAAATTTTTTGTAGCAAAGCTTATCCGCTTTTAGGGCTCAATAGAGGACATACGTGCCATATTGCTGCTGAGTACGTCACCAATCAGCCGATGTGAATGTCCTTGTATAGCAAATATAAAAGCTGATGGTTGATTTTATATGTTATGTTTAACGTCTAGAAACCACTATATGAATATGAGAGACGCCATAGTGGAGGGCTACGAAAATTTCGACCACCTGGGGTTCTTTAACATGCCCCCATATCTGAGCACAAGAGCCTACAACAATTCCCCCTTCATCACAAATGCAGCCACCGCTGCCGGGATTTGATCCCGCGACCAGCGGCTCAGCAGCCGAGTACTTTAGCCACTAGATTCCGCGGTGGGGCGAATATAAAACTTGGAATGGCAGCTCCTCGCAACTGGTGTGCGTACTGTAAGCACTAAAAGCTATATACTTTTAATGATATCTATGATATAGCGAGAAAAAAATTGCGAAAACCTCTAATGTTTGTCAATTGACTTTAGGAGAATATCGAAATAAGCAATGGTTGGAAGATGAATCTGGTACGTTCATCATGATTTCGCTATACGTATTTATGTGCAGCTAGAGGGAACGCCAATACGCCAATTTCAGTGCGAATAACTTGTCCTAGCGCACATTATTCATTATATCAGTGGCCACTACAGATAACCAGATAACGTTCATTCTACACGCGCCCAAGGGCAACAAGCATATATATATATATATATATATATATATATATATATATATATATATATATATATATATATATATATATATATATTGTAGTGGGGAAGAAGGAGAGAGACTAGTATCTAGTTGGAGCACCTAAGAGACGACTACGACGAAGAGCTGAGCTCGTGACAGTGAATGACGCCCCTTCAACCACGCAGTTGGTTTTATTCAACAAACCCCCTTATAATCTTGTGGAAGTGCTGGGTAGTCTTCGAAGCTGGAACTACGAAGTCGCACCTTACCTGCAGTGCCAGCAATGCCGGAAGAACCCTCCACCCAAGGTACCTCGCAAGTTCCCGCCTTCACATGTCCGGGCGTGTGGCCACTGCGTCACTCATCGATCTTGAGCGGCACTGACGGCCAAGACGTTGAGGAGTGGCTGGCTACTTACCACAAGGTGTGCGCAGCGAAAAAGTGGGACGATGCGGGTAAGCTGAACTATGTAAGCTTTTACTTGTCCGGCGTCGCTAGTCTCTGGTTGCGCAATCACGAAGCCGACATTGCCAGCTGGAGTTCATTCAAGGCCTCCTTTTCGCAAGTCTCTGACCGCCCTGCTGTGCGAAAACTCCGCGCAGAACAACGACTTCGTGAGCGCACTCAACAGCCAGGAGAGACCTTTACCAGCTACATTGAAGACGTTGTTGACTTGTGCAAGCGGGTAAACCCAGCGATGCTCGAAGCCGACAAAATCAAACAAATCCTCAAGGGCATATGCGATGACGCATTTCAAATGTTGTTAGCCAAGGACCCACAAACCATTGCCGAAATCGTCAGCTTGTGCCAGAATTTTGACGAATTGCGCAAGCAACACGCCTAAACACGGCGCTCTCTGCAACAACGTGATTTGATCGTGGCCTTGACTCTGGGAGACCAGAACAACATGTTGGCTCGCATAAAGCCGTTCGTGCGTGAGGAGGTCGCTCGGCAGCTCTCCATTTTATCGAGCGCGCCCGAGCCTGCACAAACGCATCCTTTGGCCTCAGATCATCTGGCCCCGGCCATAAGGCACGTCATACAAGATGAGGTAGCGGACGCTTTGCCTTTCGCTCGTTCACCACCATTGAAGGCCGCACCCTTAACGTATGCGCAAGTCGTTGCAGCCACCCCTCACCCCTTTCCCCAGCACAGGGTAGCCAGCCGGTCTAAGAACTGGCTAACCTCCCTGTCTTTCCGCTTAAACTTTCTTCCTCCTCCTCTTCCTTCTGTTGCAGCCAGAGCATCTCGACAGCCCACTTAAGCTACCTCACCGATCCCTGTTCGGCCATCACCAGTTCCGTGCAGCCGGCCAATTGTAGCGTTTCCGAATCCGGGGCGCACCGCAGACAACTGCCCGATTTGCTATTCTTGCGGTTACGCAGGACATGTGGCTCGCTTGTGCCACCGCCGCCCTCTCGTTCAGAGCGACAACATGCAAAGATCGTCGCACGACTCTCAGCGCTTTAACAACACGGCACGTCAACAAGGATCATCTTCACCCGACCGCCCTCCCTCCGTCAGTCATCGATTTCAATCTCCCCGACGTCGCTCCCTGTCGCCTATGCGCCGTCGACCCTGCCCTTCAGACGCGGAAAACAACATGCCGCATTTCCGGAGGCACGAACTGCGTCGTCGTCGAAAGAATCAAGTCCTCGCATTTCTCCAACAAACCTCATCGACGTTTTTGTGGATGGTTACCGTACCCTTGCGCTTGTGGACACTGGTGCTGCCGTTTCAGTAATTGATTTAAAATATTGCCGCCTGCTTCGGAAGGTTACCACGACGCCAAAGGGGTTGTCCCTCCGTACTGGTAGTGCTCAACATATTCGACCATCCGCTGCCTGTACCGCCCGCGTTCTCATCCAAGATGTTTTGTATACCGTTGAATTTCTTGTGCTACAGGCGTGTTCTCATGGTGTGATCCTCGGCTGGGATTTTCTGTCTCGTAATCATGCGGTTATTGACTGTGCTCGTGCTGAAGTGGCCTTCTCTGCGTTGTGTGCCTCGTCTCCGGAATTTCCGTTGAACAAGCTGTTTGTCGCTGACGACATCGACATAACTCCGACTAGTGCAGCCTTTGTTCCCGTATCTTGTGCCGATGTGTCTAAGCCTGCAGTGTTGTTTACGCCTTCTCAAACATTCCAAAGTCGCAAGAGCCTCGCGTTGCCGTTCGCAATTCTAGATGTTTCGGCGGGCGCTACCAATTATTTTGTCACAAATCCCTTGCCGTCTCCCACAACCTTGCGTCGCGGAGAATTAATTGCAACATTCCAAGGCTTAGACGTTTCCTCCATCTTCGACCTTGACGGTGAAAGTGATTTGCAGCTTATTGCGCATTGACGCCATCTGCCCATTCAACTGTCCACGAAAATAATCATTTGTTTGGCCCCTCAATTGATGGCGAACTTGAAGAACCACACCGCGAAAAGCTTCCAGAACTTCTTCACCAGTTTCACGGCTCGTTCGATTGCCAGCAGACGTCCTTAGGCCGAACGCACACCGTTGTGCATTAGATTAACACCGACTACCAAGTGCCTCTGCGACAGCGTTCCTACCGTGTATCTCCTGTGGAGCGTCGTGTAATCACCGAGAAAGTGGCCGACATGCTTCAACGTGGCGTCATTCGGCCGTCCAGCAGCCCCTGGTCTTCACCTGTGGTACTTGTGAGGAAAAAAGACGGCTCGATTTGCTTTTGTGTCGACTACCGCCGTTTAATCAATGTCACGATTAAAGACGTATACCCTTTGCCGCGCATCGATGATGCCCTGGACTGCTTGCAAGGCGCTGAATTCTTCCCATCACTAGACCTTTGGTCCGGTTATTGGCAGGTCCCCATGGCACCATCAGATCGTCCAAAAACTGCTTTTGTGACGCCCTATGGGCTATACGAATTTATTGTAATGCCCTCCGGCCTTTGTATTGCGCCAGCCACATTCGAAAGGATGATGGATAGCGTCTTTCGAGGGCTAAACTAGAAGACGTGCCTATGCTACTTGGATGATGTCGTTGTTTTCTCCCCTGATTTCTACAGTCATCTCCAACGTCTCAGCGAAGTCATGAGCTGCCTCACGAGCGCAGGCATTCAACTAAACATCAAAAAGTGCCACTTTGGAGTTCGGAAGCTCACGATACTTGGTCACGTTGTCTCAAAACAGGGCGTCCTCCCAGACCCAGAGAAGCTTCGTGCTGTCGCTGAGTCCCCGAAGCCTACGACTGTTAAAGCACTTCGCAGCTTTGTCAGACTATGCTATTACTTTCGCCGCTTTGTGAAGAACTTTGCTTTGATAATCGCACCGCTGACACAGCTGATCTCTGGCGATGGACACCTCTCTGATTGGTCGCCAGCATGCGATGATGCTTTTGCAACATTACGCCATCTCCTTACTTCATCACCTATTTTACGCCACTTCGACCCTACTGCTCCAACCAAGGTGCACACGGATGCCAGTGGCATAGGACTTGGCGCTGTCCTTGCTCAACGCAAACCTGACTTCTCGGAGTATGTAGTTGCGTATGCCAGTCGCACCCTAACCAAGGCAGAGCACAAATACTCGGTATCAAAAAAGGAATGTTTGGCCATTGTTCGGGCATTACGAAAATTTCGTCCTTACTTATATGTACGCCCATTCGATGTAGTTACAGATCATCATTCACTCTGTTGGCTCGCTTCATTGAAGGATCCTTCGGGCCAGCTTGGAGGTTGGGCGCTACGTTTACAAGAATTTGATATTCATGTCATTTACCGCTCAGGCCGAAAGCACACCGACGCAGATGCTCTTTCTTGTTCGCCCCTTCCTTCAGCCACTGCACCTGTTTCCTTCGCCGAAGATACCATCGGCAGCATCGATATCGCTGACATGCCTTCGGAACAACGCAAGGACCCTTGGATAGCCTCGCTCATCGACGTTCTCTCCTCGTCTTCGGTGACACCACGCCAGCGTCTACCTCATGCACTACGTCGGCAAATTCCCCATTATGCAATACGGGATGCCATCTTGTACCATTGCAACTATCAGCTGGATGGTAGGAAATGGCTTCTTGTTATACCTCGCCATTTGCGCTCCAACATGTGCGCGTACTTCAACGCAGGCCCTCAAAATGCGCACGCTGGCGTTTTGAAAACATATGACCGGCTTCGTCAGCAATTTTTCTGGCGTGGAATGTACTCGTACGTTTGCAAGTACATACGCTCCAGCACTGATTGTCAGGGACGAAAAGCAACTTGTCATGCCTCTGGCGAATTACAACCATTGCCGTGTCCAGCTCGGCCGTTTGATAGAATTGGCATCAACCTCTACGGCCTACTACCTTGTACTCCTGCGGGAAATCGCTGGATTATTGTGACCGTTGACCACCTAACCCGTTACGCTGAAACCGCTGCTTTGCCAGCCGCTGCTGTTCGTGATGTCGCCTTGTTCATCTTGCGTAGATTTGTCCTTCGCCATGGCGCGCCACGTGAGCTGCTTAGCGATCGTGGGCGCGCGTTTCTATCGCAAGTCGTCCAGGAGCTTCTCAGTGAGTGCAATATTATTCATCGCACCACTACAAGCTATCACCCACAGACAAACGGTTTGACAGAGCGCTTTAACCACACGCTCGGTGATATGCTTTATATGTATCCTCCGACCATTCTAATTGGGACTTGGTGCTCCCTTTCGTGACGTATGTGTATAATACGGCCACGCAAGCCACTACTGGGTTTTCACCTTTTTTTATACTGTACGGACGTGAGCCCTCTTCTACGCTTGACACGATACTTACTTACCACCCAGATTCTTCAGAATACCGCCCAGCCTCCGAACTTGTTCAGTGTGTTGAAGAGTGCCGCCAATTAGCGCGTTCATTTACGTCCGTCGCACAAGGTCTCCAAAAAGAATGACTCGACCAAGACAAACCTGCTCACAGCTTCCCCGTAGGCTCATTTGTATGGCTTTCGGTTCCATTACAGTCCCCCGGCCTCTTCCGAAAGTTTGCACCCAAGTACAATGGTCCGTACCGCATCGTTCAATGCACGTCACCGGTCAACTACGTCGTCGAACCAGTGACACCTGCCGAAGACAGACGATGCCATGGTCGTGAGACAGTTCACATCAGCCGCTTAAAACCTTACTATGATCGCCTTGTGCTTGCTTCACCGTGAGTCGCCAGGATGGCTTCTCTTCACTACCGGGGCAAATGTAGTGGGGAAGAGGGAGACAGACAGTATCTAGTTGGAGCACCTAAAAGACGACTACGACGAAGAGCTGAGCTCGTGACAGTGACTGACGCCTCTTGAACCAGGCAATTGGTTTTAGTCAACACCCCCTTATAATATATATATATATATATATATATATATATATATATATATATATATATATATATATATTGTAGTGAAGAAAAGGAGCTTCAGCGGCATTTCTCTGCGCATCAGGGGCATCGCCATCAGCATAAGCTCGTGCTTGCTGCGCTTGGCCGGACGCTATTGACTGCTTCGCTTTCTGCGCTCTGCGCTGCAAATAAACTCCGTTACAAGTGGTGGATTCTGCTGGATTTCGATCACCCTGGAGCTTCGGAATCGCATTTTACCATCCATTATGCCTACCGACGCAAGCGCCACTCCAACTCCTCCACCGGCACCGCCTACTGTTCTCTGCGCCGACTCTCTGCGTCTGCGAGATCCCCCTGTTTTCTCAGGCACAGAAGACAAGGACGTTGACGACTGGATTTCAATGTACGAGCGAGTGAGTACTCACAACAAATAGGATGACGCCGCCAAGTAGGCCTACGTCTCCTTCTACCTGTCGGACGTGGCCAAGCTGTGGTTTATAAACCACGAAGCGGAAAACCCTACATGGTCGGTCTTCCAAACGAGCCTCACACAAGTTTTCGGGCGGCCTGAGGTACGCAAACGCCGTGCCGAACAACGCTTACATACTCGGTCCCAGCAGCTTGGTGAGAATTTTACAAGCTATGTTGAGGACGTTCTGGACCTTTGCAAGCGAGTCAACGAGTCGATGTTCGAAGAGCTTAAGATCAAGCATATCATGAAGGGCATTGAGGACGACGCTTGCCAAATGTTGCTTTCTAAAAGTCCTCGCACTGTCCTAGAACTGACCGAGTTATGCCAGAGTTTTGACGAGTTGCGCAGGCAACGTCTTTCCACCCGACGTCCCTCGGTGCTCGACGACTCTTCGTCCAGCCTTTCCACCCCTGGCATAGGAGAAGACCATGCCCCTCTTCTCTCCAAGATCCAAGAGTTCATCCGCGCTGAGGTCGCTCGTCGGCTCTCTTTGATGTCCTGCGTACCCGATCAACCACGCAGATTCACATCTACAATCCACGACTTCATTCAAGACCAGGTCGCACAAGTTCTTCCTCCCGCCCGTGAACCGCCCCCAGTCGCCGCACCTCTCACGTACGCCGAGGCCGTTGCTCGACCTCGACAGCCTGCGTTCCAGCCAGCGCCTATGTATTCGCCGCCGCCCTTTTTGCCGCCAACCTATTCACCGCCGCCTAGGCCGATACCACCTCGGCCGCAGTTTTCTGCCCCCCAGCTGCAAGTCGGAGTCCACTCCGACCAATGGCGGACCTACGACACCCGTCCCATATGTTTTGCTGGTGGTGGTGTTGGCCACGTGGCACGTTATTGTCGTCGTCGCCAGGCTGCTCAGAACATTCGACGAATGCCCTCTTTTGACCCTCAGTTTTCTTCTACGCCTTCAAGCCCTCCTTCTTCCTTTCCTTCTGATCGTCCACCCGGCCCGCGGCCCGCCGCTCCCCATCTCCACGTCGACGTTCGCTTTCCCATATGCGTCGCCGTTCCAGACCCACCCACCAGGAAAACTAACGGCCGCAGTTCCCGAGGCACGAACTGCGTCCCCGTCGCCATGCACAAGTCCTCGCCCCTGTACAGCTAACGTCATTGAAAAGTCAGTCGATGGTATTGTCGTCATGACGCTTGTCGACACCGGAGCCGCTCTATCCGTCCTTTCCATCAACCTGGGTCGCAAACTCCGCAAAGTTCTGACGCCATTATCCAGCCTCTCTCTTAGAACGGCTAACGCACAAAGTGTAACACCTCTCGCAGCCTGTACCACACAAGTCGTCATTGAAGGGATTGTGTATATCGTCGAATTCGTAGTGCTGCCCTCGTGTTCCCATGACATGATACTCGGCTGGGACTTCCTTGCGAATAATAATGCCGTCCTTGACTGCTGTCGCGCTGAACTTGAGCTATCTGCACTTCCTGATGTAGACGCCGTCGAAGCCTCCCTGCCGTGTTATAAACTGTTAGTTTCCGACAACACCACCGTACCACCGCGCTCTTCTCTGCTGGTGACTGTGTCGTGTGACGCTATTTCCGACGGTGATGTTTTATTTACGCCCTCTGCCCTGTTCATTCAACGCAAATGTTCTCCACTGCCCATTGCTCTCCTTACTCTCCACCATGGCGTCACGATGACACTCGTGTACAATACGCTAGAAGGGCCTTTACCTTTATTCTAAGGTGAATGTCTCGGTCACGTGCATCCGATCGACGCCCGTCGCATTTTTGACGCTCCATCTAGTTTACTTTCTACGGACCTCAGTGCACGCAATTCTGACTCTGTTGTTGACCAGTCACTCATTGACGCTTTCCACCGCTCCATCGATGTCGCAACGTCTTCTTGTGAACGAAGCCAGTTAGTGAACCTGCTGCAAAAATTTCGTACTTCTTTTGACAGCCACGCTTCTAGCCTCAGTCGCACATCGAACATATCTCACAAGATTGACACAGGAAGCCATAGGCCTCTACGGCAGCGCCCCTACCGAGTCTCAGCGTCGGAGCGCCGTGTTATTGACGACCAGGTTGCTGATATGCTCCAGCGGGGTATTGTACAGCCTTCTAACAGTTCCTGGGCGTCACCGGTCGTTCTTGTTAAGAAGAAGGACGGCTCCATTCGGTTCTGTGTGGACTATCGAAGTTTAAACAAGATCACCCGCAAGGACGTTTACCCGTTACCGCGAATAGACAACGCCCTTGACTGTTTGCAGAGAGCAGAATACTTCTCTTCGCTGGATTTACGGTCTGGATAATGGCAAGTTCCTATGGAAGCATCTGACCGACCGAAAACAGCATTTGTCACACCTGATGGGTTATACGAGTTTACCGTTATGCCTTTCGGCCTTTATAACGCTCCAGCCACTTTTGAACGAATGATGGACACTATTTTACGAAGCCTCAAGTGGAACACATGTTTATGCTACCTCGATGACGTAGTTGTATTCTCCACCGATTTCGACACACCTTTAAATCGTCTCGAGTACATCCTCACACGTCTCACCGACGTCGGCTTTCGGAAACAAGTGGATCGTGGTAGCTACCGACTACCTCACCCGCTACGCCGAGACAAAAGCCCTGCCAAAAGGCAGTGCAACCGAAGTAGCTAAGCTCTTCGTCGAAAATATTGTCCTACATCACGGCGCCCCGGAGGTCCTTATCACCGACAGAGGAACGGCATTCACTGCCGACTTAACTCAAGCGATCTTGACATACAGACAAACAAACCACCGCCGGACGACAGCGTACCACCCACAGACCAATGGCCTCACCGAGCCGCTTAACAAGACGATCGCCGGCATGCTGTCAATGTACGTCGATGTCGAACACAAGACGTGAGACGCCATTCTTCCGTATGTGACTTTCGCATACAACACGGCGGTGCAGGAGACGACGCCGATATCTCCATACAAATTGGTCTACGGAAGGAGCCCAGCAACGACGCTCGATGCCATGTTACCCAACGTCACCGACGAAGAAAACCACGATGTGAGCGAGTACCTTCAACGCGCCGAAGAAGCCCGACAACTTGCGCGTCTTCGTATCAAGAATCAACAGACGACCGACAGCCACCGTTACAACCTTCGACGACGCTTCGTGGAAACCCCAGCGCGGTGGTCTAGTGGCTAAGGTACTCGGCTGCTGACCCGCAGGTCGCGGGTTCGATTCCCGGCTGCGGCGGCTGCATTTCCGATGGAGGCGGAAATGTTGTAGGCCCGTGTGCTCAGATTTGGGTGCACGTTAAAGAACCCCAGGTGGTCGAAATTTCCGGCGCCCTCCACTACGGCGTCTCTCATAATCAAATGGTGGTTTTGGGACGTTAAACCCCACATACCATCATCAACGCTTCGTGGAATACTAGCCCGGTGAACGTGTTTGGGTGTGGACGCCGATACGGCGACGTGGACTAAGTGAAAAGCTTCTGCGACGGTACTACAGACCGTACAGGGTGGTTCGACGTCTCGGCCCAATTGATTACGAGGTTGTCCCCGACGGCATCATGAACTCTCAACGACGCCGATGGCAACCTAAAGTCGTCCATGTCGCGCGCCTCAAGCCGTTTCATGTGCGTTAACAAACTGAAACAGTGTTTTTTGTAATATTGTTGTATGATAATTTATTCATTGTACTGTCTTGCATTATTAATGTACCTTCATCTTTAGTTAAAGCATCGGGACGATGCCTTTTGTCAGAGGGGTGCAGTGCTACGTTCCATTTCCCAAGGTATTGTTATCGTCCCAAAACACCACACGATTCTCAGCGCAAACCACGCCTGCCCTACAGTACCCTACAGTCTAGTTTCTAGTCCAGTGCTTTTTATAAAGTCTAGAACAGCCTTTGTAGCAGTTTTTGACACTGTTTGGTCGTTCATTGCTGACAATATGTGGCTTTCACTTAATGGTGTTCGTCCAATGCTTGCCAACGTTGCAGTTAGCATTTCTCTTTGTGCCACGTATAATGCACAGTCACAAAATAAGTGAGCTATCGTTTCGCGCATTTGGCAGCGTTCACAATTTGAGCTGTCCGCACGGCCGATTAGGTGGGTGTAGTGATAAGTGAAGGCGACGCCCAGGCAAATTCGGTGCAGTATATTAGCATGTCTTCGGCTGATTTTATCTGGAAGACGAAAAGTTATACTGGGGTCTGTTTCCCGCAGGCGCTTGTTCCGGTGATCTGGTAGCAATCAGTAAGTGGCAGCGCATTTGCGCATGAGTGATCTCAACAATGTGTTGACGTCACCTCGCGAGTAGGGTACTTTGACGTACATAGGAGCGCTTGTATATTGCCGCTCTTGCTTCGCTCTCGCTTCGCTCTCGGCTGTTTCGTTGCCAACCAGGCCAGCAGTGTCCAGGAATCCATTGGAGTGTAATCAAGTGACCGCCCCTCTGTGTTAGGTCAAATGCTTGGACATTTCCTAATGTTAACTCGTAAAATTGGCCTCTTCTTAAGCAAGAATGGATAGCTTGAAGCGCTGATTTTGAATCAGACAGAATCGTCCATTTACTCGCTGCTTGGTCGTTCACAAATTTTATGGCTTCTTGTATAGCAACAATTTCTGCAGCTGTCGAAGATGACCTATGATCTAATTTGTACTGTCGGGAAATACCTGAGTTGAGGGATCACGAAGGCTGCAGCTGAGGCGGTTGAAGTTACGGATCCATCGGTGTAAATGTGCACAGAGTCGTTGTATCGGCCATCTAATTGTGCCAAGGTGAGTTGCTTGAGGGCAATATAAGAAACATGCAACTTATACGAAATTACACGTATGTGAAGGCACACCAGCGGCTTAGTCAATGTCCATGGAGGCGCTGCAGGGATTACGGCAGGTGCAAAGCCTGACGGGATCATGTGCCTATGCGTATCGAGGCATCGCGAATAGGTACAGCCTGGTCGGTCCACTTGTAGCGAAGATTAACGGGTGCTGTGCATGTCGGGTCAGCAGACGAAGGTGCACTCGAAGAGGCTCACAGGACGTGTAAACCTGCATAGGGTAGGTGCGTGACTCCTCTATAGTGCCCGAGGTAGATGTGCACCGTGGCAGGCCAAGGCATATTCTCAGTGCTCGTGCATGATGGCTCTCTAAAGTACGAAGGCACGTTGCCCACATGTTGGAAAGCACAGGTGAGCTGTACCTTATATAGCCCACAAACAATGCCTTGTATAACTGCAGAAGACTTTTCTCCGAAGGGCCCCATCTCAGTCCTGCTATAACACGAAGAACATACACAAAACTGATTAGTTTGTTTCGTTAGAGTAAGTAAGTATGATACAATGCAGCCGCTTTTATAGGCTCACGTGATGAACTCTCGGTACAGCAGCTAGGACAATCAAAATGAAAAAAAAAATTGGTGATCTTTCTGAACCTTGTGTTGACATGACTGACATGCGACGGGTGCATGAATGAATTTTCAAGGTAAATGCACAACTTGGCCTTCACAGCTTTTAGTCTTCTACCACTTTTCACTGGCTGCTCACTTTTCTTCATATTATATCCTCTGATTTCGGCTACCTGGCGCCTACTGATTAACTCCGAAAGCTCCACTATCTCCGTATTGTTGGTTGCATTTGAGGCTTTCACGGTTTGTCGTCTCTTAATGAGATTTTTTTCTCCTGAGATAATTTGCCAATGTTCTGTCTAGTGACTGTTCCTCTGACTTCTATTGCACACTCTTTGATAATACTAGTAAGATTATCGCTCATTGTGTCAACGCGAACGTCGGCTACCTCGTTTAGAGCATCGAATCTATTCTGAAGCTAAACTCTGAATTCCTATACTTTCCATTTTACCTCTAGCTCATTGTTTTGGTTCTTGCGTACCAGTTTATGCCTTTGATTTTTTAAATCTAAGTGAACACGAACCTCTTACCATTCTATGCTCACTGTAATAGATCTTGCCAAATACTTCTTCATCCTGTACGATTCCTGTCTGTGCACAAATAATAAAGTCTGTTTCATTTTTAGTTTTGCCAAGTGCTCCGCCACTTTCATTTGCGCTTAGCCTGTTTTCTGTAGAAAAAATTTAGGATCCGTTAATTATCACGTTCTTTGAACTCCGCTAATATCTCCCCTCTTGCATTCCAAGAGCCAATGCCATACTCCTGTTTCTTGCCTACTTTGGCATTCATGTCGCCCATCAAATAGTATACTGTGTCTTTAATTATGCCTGACTCTACGCCTTAATTGAAGCGTTCAACCAAATGACCACTATGGCTCGATGTAGGGGCATATGCCTGCACCACCGGCATCTTGTACCTATTGTTAAACTTAATTAGTTGAAGCGTTCAACCAAACGACCACCATGGCTTGGTGTAGGGGCATATGCCTGCACCACCGGACATCTTGTACCTTTTGTTAAACTTAATTATATTGTTACGAGTCACTGTGTTTATTTACAGATGAGGTGAAATGGCGTTGTGAAATAGCAGCGTACTTCTGAAACAGGCCTAGAACGCTTCGACCCAACCACACAGTCCAGGCGCCGCTCCACCACTCTTCTTCTTCTGCGCCCCGTAGGCTCGCGCATCTTCGTTTCATTTCCCCCGGTGGCAGACGAAGCTCGCCCAGTGAGGCAAATAGGCCTATGATGGTGCTGTTTGAGGTGGGCTACGTAAACAATTTGCGTAGTGCGCGAACGCCGGTTATTGGCTGTGACTCGGGCGACAACGTAATTCACGTCACTGAGACGAGTGACTATCACGAATGGGCCGGAATAATTTGCTAGAAACTTCCGGTACAATCTTTTTCTACGAACAGGAGTCCACAGCCACACGTAGTCACCAGGAGAAAACTCTACGGGGATATGCTTGGCATCGTAGCGACTCTTGCTGTGTTCTTACGAAGACAATGTTCGAAGGCGCGCTATTTGACGTGCTTCTTCAGCGCGACACAACGTCTGAGCGATGGATAGATCTTCGTGATGCGAGAAAGGTAATAGAGTGTCCAGAAAACTTTAGGGATTTCATGCGTAAAGAAGAAAGAAGGGCGAATAGTCCAGTAACTTCATGCTTGGCGGTGTTATACGCGTCAGTAACAAACGGTAAGACAGCGTCCCAGTTCTTGTGGTCAGCATCAACGTACATCGATAGCATATTCGTGAGAGTTCGATTTGTTCTCTCAGTGAGACCATTATTTTCCAGATAGTAAAAGGTGGAGTGGCGATAAAAGAGCCACAGAGGCGCAAAATTTTTTCAACCACATCGGCCACAAATTGTCGTCCACGGTCACTGATGACAACACGTGGAGCACCGTGACGCAGTATAACCTGTTGTAACAGAAAAAAAGAAACAGCGGCTGCTGTGGCCGATGTCAGTGCGTTCGTTTCCGTATAACGCGTTAAATAATCCACGCACACTGTAACATATCGGCGGCCCGATGGGGTCTTAGGCAAGTTGTCCGAGCAAGTCGATGCCGACTTTTTCAAAAGGGGATGTCGGTGGAGAGATTGGCTGCAAATAACCTGCCGGGGCAGTGGTGGATCGCTTGTGGCGCTGACATATAGCGCAGCTGGTGACGTACTGTTTTGTGGTCTTCCACATTTTCGGCCAGTAGAACCTCTCACGTAGCCGATGTAGCGTACGTGTGAAACCGAGATGACCGGATGTTATGTCATCGTGCGCCGAACGAAGGACGACCTGGCGCAGGCTTTCCGGCACCACTAGAAGCAACGGGAGGCCATCGGCTGAATAGTTTCTTTTATACAACAAGCCATTTGAAATTTTAAAGTGCTTGTCGACGGAGTTATGTGCAGCTTCGAGCAAGGGTTTCAGAGTAGGGTCGCGCTGCTGCTCACGTTTGAAGCTGCTGGTATCTGGGAAGTCGGGCGAGACAGAAAATAAATAGTCATCAATGTCATCGTCGTCAGCATTGGTGTGTACTGAAGGAAGGCGGGATAAGCAGTCGGCATCTGTGTGACATCGTCCGCTCTTATAGGTAACAGAAAAGCTGTACTCTTGGAGGCGCAACGCCCAACAAGCCAGCCGGCAACAGGTCAAGAAGTCCCACAAGCCAGCATAGTGAGTGGTGATCGGTCACTATTGTGAACTCGCGGCCATGTAGATACGGTCGGAACTTCTGAATAGCGAAGACGACCGCTAAGCACTCGAGCTCGGTGACGGTGTAGTTTGTCTCTGCTCGGGTCAGTGTCCGACTGGCATATGCTACGACGTGCTGACGGCTGTTGCAGAGTTGGACCAGCACAGCACCAACACCTAGCCCACTAGCATCAGTATGAAGTTCAGTCAAAACATTAGGATCAGAATTCTTTAGGATGGGTCCTGAAGTTAATAAAAACTTCAGCTGTTGAAATGCAGCCTCACATTTATCATCCCACAAGTACGGTGTGTCTTTATGAAGAAGGGACGTCATTGGGGAGGCAAGTTGTGCGAAGTTCCTAATAAACCGGCAGGAAATATAAGCACAGACCCAGAAAACTTCACAGGTCCTTCACTGTTCGTGGTGGTTCAAAGTTGCGAACCACTGCGCTCTTCTGTGGGTCTGGTCGCACGCCTTCTTTATTCACGAGAAAGCCTAATATGAGGGCTTGACGTTCTCCAAAATGACACTTCTTTCAGTTTAAAACAAGGCCAGCTTCGCGTGAGCATTCAAACACAATCGACAAGCGGTGGTTATGCTATTGAAAAGTCTCGCCGTAGATAATCACGTCATCTAAATAGCACATGCGAATTTCCCATTTTAGTACACGGAGTACTGCATCCATAAATCTCTCCAATGTCGCTGGAGAATTGCACAAACCAAAGGGCATAACGTTGAACTTAAAGAACCATCTGGTGTTACGAAGGCCATCTTCTCTTTATCTGAAGGATGCATAGGAATTTGCCAATACCCAGAACGCAAGTCAACAGAAGAAAAATAGGAGGCAGAATGCAGGCAGTCCACAGGCGTCATCTATACGTGGCAAAGGGTAGACGTATTTTTTTATGATGGCATTTAGGCGACGATAGTCTACGCAGAATCTCCATGAATTATCCTTTTTCCTCACTAGAATGACAGGAGCTGCCCATGGACTACAGGATTCTTGTATGACGCCTTTCTTTAGCATGTGTTCAACTTGCTCAGCGATGACTTTCCTTTCGCAAGGCGATACACGATAGGGCTTCCGGCGTATTGGTGGTGCTTGGCCTGTATAGATGTGGTGTTGTGTACGTGAAGACGGTGGCGTAACGGTAGACGTCTCGTCTTGCGCAAAGTCAAAGACTGAGGCGTAGCGTGCGATCACCTCCTGCTGCAGCGACCGTTCAGTTGATGGAAGTGACTTGTTAATCATACGGTCAATGCTGGCAGAATAGTCGGGGTACGAGTTGGCGTGGGGTATCTTCACATCCACCGACAGTTGGAGTGACCGTGTGGTAAGAGTACTTTGCTCTTGAAAGCGTGCCAATTTAAGTCCTGCAGGCAGATATATGGGCTGCGCGGAAACGTTCACAGTCCACAAATCGGCACGACCATCGACGGTGAGCACGAGGCAACAAGGCGCAATAACGTTTTTCTTAAGTGCGTTACTAAAGTTCGGCTCGGCTAACCGTAGTAAGAACCCGCACAAGAACGCGAAGAGTTTACACGCACAAACTATTGCGGTATGTGGGGCCAAGCAGACGTATTCAGACACAGAAAACACTTACAAGGAGTCATCAACGGTATCTTTCGTCAATGGAGATGGCAACACGGGACGAAAAATAATCCCACCACTACCACAATCTAGAGTTTCACCACATTACCGCAAAAAATCTATACCTAGAATGACGTCGTGGGTCGCTCGTGCAAGCACCGTTAGTTCAGCTCGAAACGTTTGATTTCCTACAGAAAGTAAAACAGAACAAACGCCAACCGGGCTCAACGTTTCTCCCCCTACGCCGCGGAACGTAGCATTCTGATTCCAAGCAAACATTACTTTCGTCCGAAGCCGATTTTTAAAAGACATGCTCATTATGGAAACGGCAGCACCGGTATCAACTAGTGCAACAGTACTCACATTGTCTACAAAAACACTCACTTTCTTCTTAACCATTACAACACAAGGGGGTCTTGCGGAAGATGATTTTGCGGCCTCGCCCCCATTGGTCGCGCCAGTTAAGTTTCCCAGTGGTGGTGGCGTCCCTGAGCGGCGACGCGGAGACGGGGATCGCTGTTGGCGTGCGGGTGGTGGGTAACGCTGCGGTCGGAGCAAGGCGAGTCAGCAGCGTGCTGCGTGTTGCTGTTGGAAAGAGCCCTGAAATGGTGGAGACTCGCCAGCAGGTACATAGGGCGTGTACGCGTTGAATCGTGGAGCTCGCTGCTTGGCGACAATAGCAGTACCTAGCGATGTGTCCAGGTAGCCCGCAGTTGTAGCAAGTACGGGTGTCGCGTCTAGTCATCGGTTGATAAAAGCCGGGCGATGGTGGTCGAGGAGTAAATGGCTGTGACACAGCTTGCCTGCATTTCTAGTTTTTCGAGTGGTCGTTCATTCCTTCGTTCGAACCAATCGGTGTAATTCGGGCGAGGCTCAAAGTAGCTCTGTCGCATCCGAGGTACCAGTGGTTCACGGGGCCGATGGTCGAATGCACACTGATGGCAGACACCAGCGGTGTCCAAAGCTTGCAGTTGAGCAAGTTCTTCCTTAACCACTCGTCTTATAAGAGAAGAGATGTCGTCCTGCGATGGAAGGTTGACACTTGCAATCGTGGGCACATTCTCAAGACGTCCAAATTTCGGTACGGCTCTCCTCCTCTTTAGCGCTTCAAACGCTCGGCAGTGTCTCCTTAGGTCGGAAGGTGTGTGTAAGTCTTCCTTAGTGATAAAGAAATTGTACACGTCTTCCGCGATTCTCTTGAACAGATGACCTACCTTATCTTCGTCACACATGGTCGCACTCATGATTCCGCAAAGCTTCAAGACGGCCTCGATGTAGGTGGTGCATGTTTCGCCAGGTAACTGAGCTCGGCGTGAAAGCGTTTGCCCCGCCTGCTTGACCTTAGCTGTTGAACCACCAAAACACCTCGTCAGCTTGTCCATGAAAATGTCCCATGTGGTAAATGCACTCTCATTGTTGTCGAACCAAAGAGACGCGGTGCCGACGAGAAAAAACAACACGTTCTCGAGCTGCTTAGCAGTGCTCCAGCGGTTGCTGCGACTCACTCTTTGGTAGTGCTTGAGCCAGTCGTCAACATCGTCATCCGGCTGCCCCGAAAAGGTCCTCGGCTGTCGTTCCTTACATGCCGCAGCGATCTTGTCCTGGCGGGTGAGCGTGTTGCTCATCAGCAACGAGGTTGTTATGACCTGCTCCCACGTCCTCCATGTCTAGTAGCTGCGGTGGCAAGCCTGCCAAGCGTCTGCTCCGTCGCAAAATCGGTAGAGCTGGGTCGTCCAGATCGATGTAGCCGGCACTTTCAACCAAACTGTTACGAGTGACTGTGTTTATTTACAGATGAGGTGAAATGGTGTTGTGAAATAGCAGCGTACTTCTGAGACAGGCCTAGAACGCTTCCACCCAACCACACAGTCCAGGTGCCGCTCCACTACTCTTCTTCTTCTTCTTCTGCACCCCATAGGCTTACGCATCTTCGTTTCAATATTATTTGCCATTTTTCACTGATGTAAAAGTACTCATTTGCGTCGCCCGCAATATATTTTTGTATAAGGAAGTCCACCCCTAGTTCTTTTTGTCGACTAATCTGCGGTAGCACAGAACGTGTCCGTTCTTCAGCACTGTGTGAACCTCACATGTCCTCCTAACTTCGCTGAGCCCTCATACATCCCATTTACACCCTCCAATTTCTCGAATAGCACCACTAGACTAGCGTCACTAGATAGCGTTCTAGTGTTGAAGGTAGCCAAGTTCAGATTCCAATGGCGGCCTGTCCGGACCCAGAAATTCTTGGCACCCTCTGCTGCGTCGCAGGTCTCACTGCCTTGGATAGTTGTTTTGCAGCTGCTGCTGACTGAAGGCCAAGGGTTGATTCGTATTTTCATGAGGGAAGGTATTCATCAAGTACTGGCCCAGGGTAGCCAATACTGCTCTGGCGAGGAAGTGCGTTACCGGCAGGTCGTCGCCAGTGAGGCGGTATCCCAGAGCTCTTTTTTAAAGATACATTTATCACGCGTTTTATGTATACGATTGGTAATGGTACGGCATCTGCATTCAAACCACATTTGTCATTGCATGCTTGGCTGCTGCGCTATGTCTAAGTAGAGTGCTCTGTTGCACTTTCTTAGCACTGTGGAATACCACTTCACAGCCTAGCTGCTCTCAACTCCTCATGACTTGTACCTTGCTTGACTTTTCTTAACTATTTGAAAGTCCATATTTCTCTCATATATATTTTTATAAATGGCGTGGTTTTGAACTTGTGACCTTGCGAGCTTAGGCCAGCTTTGTGCCCAGGATGATTCTCCTTTTTGCGCGTTTAGTCTCTTTTTCCCGTCTCGCTCAATTTTGACATTGTTGGCTTCAAAGTATCCGCAATGCAGTAGTTTTTCTCGCACTCTTACTTGACGTTTCCTGCCAATGGACTAGTCGCGCACTCCTGTTTTGCGAACTAATCTGCTACTTCTATGTGATTGTTACGTTGAGTGCACACGTCCCGTGTGGTAGGTTTGCATAAAAAGTAAACGCAAGAAGTTTCTAGCCGCTGAAAAATACTGACACTGCCATTAGGAATGTTTCCTGTTTTGTTGTCGTTTTGAAGTAGTAATAAAACGATGATAGACTCCCTAGTCGTGAGTCAGATATAAGTACTAGTAAATAGTGTAAAGAAGAGCAAGTACTCCGGCGCAGACGCAGCGACATCTAGCGTGCAGGAGTGGCTCGAGCTCGGAAATCATGTCTGGTGCATCGCCTTCCAATCCTTCGAAGCATCAACTTTTCTGCTCAATAAATCTCCTTTATAAGTGGTGGAGCCGTGCTGGGTACCGTCCTCTATACCTTCCCACTACCATCCTGGAACTCCGTTCTCGACGGCTGCCTTCTGCTATGCCGGACGCCGATCAGCACACGCTTCCTTCTCTTCGGCCACCTGTCCAGGCTGTGTTCCTCAGCGGGAGCCTCCAATCTTCAGAAGCAACAGATGACAACAACGTTGAAGATTGGCTCTCGACTTTCGAACGGGTGAGCACTTCAAACAGATGGACGGACGCGGACAAGTTGACAGGCGTGTCGTTCTACCTCGCGGGTGTAGCCAGCCTTTGGCTTAGAAACCATGAGGTAGACGTCCGAACGTGGCCGCAATTTGAAACGTTGATTGTAACCGTCTTCAATCGACCTGCCGTCCGAAAACTTTGTGCCGAGCAACGTTTACTCACACGCGCACAAGTAACGGGTGAAACTTTCCCTAGTTACATAGAAGACGTCGTCGATTTGTGCAGACGCGTGAACGCCACAATGACGGAAGCTGAAAAATGTAAGCATATCCTCAAAGAGATTGACGACGATGCTTTTCAAGTGCTCTTGGCAAAAATCCCAACTACTTTTAACGAGATAATTAGCCTCTGCCAAAGCTACGATGAATTGCGGAAGCAGCAAGCTCTGACAAGACGCCCTCCAGCGCACGATTTGGCATCACTGTCTAGTGGGATAAATGGTCATGACCAAGCGTAACTATTAGCCAAAATGAAAGCATTTGTCCGCGAAGAAGTCGCACGACAGCTTTTCTTGAGGCCCTTCACACCAGAACCTACCACAACTTTACCGTCGTCTCTTCGTGGCGTCATTCATGGAGAGGTAGCCGAGCCCTTACCAGCTGGTCGCGAGCCTAATCTTGTGGCAGCTCCTCTCACCTACGCCGCGGCTGCAGCCATGCCAACTCGCAAGGCGCCTGCGCCTCTGTTGCAGCCTCGCGCGAGCTTTCCCCCAGCTCCAGTTCACTGGACCAGCACTAACACCGCGAACCCGTGGCGCACCCTCAACAATCACCCGATATGTTACGCTTGTCGATACCCCGGACACGTCGCAAAGTATTGCCGCTGCCGGACGCATATCAACAATGAAAACCGCCGTGAGCCTTTCTTCCCGCTTGACTCCAACGCGCAATACGGTTCTTCCACTCCAATGCCAGCCCGCTACCAGGACGACCACCGCCCTCGGTCGGGACGTCTTCGCTCCCCCTCTCCTTGCCGCCGCTCGCCTTCTCCTATGCGTCGACGGCCCGCGCCTAACGAGGAGGAAAGCTAGACGACGCAGTTCCTGAGGTAAGAACTGCACATGTTTCGGTTTGCCCAAGTCCTCAATTGTCACCTACCAATGTTATTGATGTGTTCGTCGAAATATCCTACTGTCCGCTCCTTGTAGATACCGGTGCAGCTGTTTCTGTTATAGATGCTGGATTTTGCTGCTTTATTCGTAAGGTTACGACGCCTTTCTCCAGATCATCGCTTCGCACGGCCAGTGCTCAACCTGTTCAACTGACCACAGTATGTACAGCCCACGTGACAATTCAGGACGTTCTGTATACGACAGAGTTCATCGTTCTTTCATCTTGCTCCCATACTATTATCTTGGGAAGGGACTATTTGTCGCATCATAACGCCGTAATCGACTGTGCTTGGGCTGAGGTTGAATTTTGCTCAGTGGATGACCAAGCGTCCGTCGACACCCAGTCTGCCGCTAAACTTGTCGTTAACGATGACACCTACATCCCTCCATGCTCTTTTGCGTTCGTGCCAGTTTCATGCAGCGCTATATCCGACGGCACGGTCTTCTTCACACCATCTCCAATATTCGTCGCCCGAAGAGCCCTCCCCCTGTCTTTTGCTGCTCTCGACCTTGTAGAAGGCTCAACCACAATGCCAATTTCTAATCATGAGTCGTCGTCTTTATCCCTACTTTGTCACGAGTGCCTTGGCCACGTCGAGACGATCAGCTCTACCGGAATTATATCCGTCCCCGATGAGGTACCTTCTACCTCTGTCTGTGAAGTGGCTGTCGTCTCAGCGGCTGACTCAACGTCGGCAAACATATTTCAACCATTCATCACTGCAGATTTGACATCTTCGCAGCGTTCACAACTCCTCACCATTGTTGAGTGCTACCGCCATTCTTTCTACGTTGAACAAACATCTCTCGGCCGTGCCTTAGCAGTAGAACACCACATTGGCACTGGGTCCCACTCACCGCTGCGACAATGACCATATCGCGTGTCCGCTACAGAACGCCGCGTCATTGCTGACCAAGTAGACGACATGGTTCGCAAAGGCGTCATTCGACCTACACAGAACCCATGGGCGTCTCCTGTGATCCTTGTCAAAAATAAAGATGGTTCTATTCGTTTCTGTGTCGATTTCCAGTGATTGAACAAGGTCACGCTGAAGGATGTCTATCCACTACCACGCATTGACGATGCTTTGGACAGTTTACAGGGTGCCGAGTTCTTTTCTTCGACAGACTTGCAGTCAGGCTACTGGCAGGTGCCTATGGCGGAGGCCGATCGCCCCAAAGCCGCTTTTGTCACACCAGACGGCTTATATGAATTTACCGTCATGCCCTTCTGACATCGCAATGCTCCTGCAACGTTCAAACAAATTATGGACAACATTCTGCGTGGACTAAAATGGAAGATATTGTTACGCAAGGCAAGGTAAACAAATGGGCGTTTTTAATTGGCCCTGAGTCCGCGATCACCGTATAATGATGATTATCTCCCCCGCCATGGCTCGTACCCACTCAGAGGGATCGCAGTGAAGGCAACGTCGTCTTCATTCTCTACCCGCGCTTCCCTTGTTTTTCCTGGTAGTGATACTTCTTATCATTCCTCCGGTCTCAGACGAAGCCCTCTGGGCGAGTCATTCTTGCATCCTACATGTAAACGGCTTCGGGCGGGCAACATGCGTCACCTCTGTCGCGCGTGAACGTCGGCCACTAGTGGTGACACGTGCAATTTCATAGTTGACCTCGCTGAGACGATGGAGTATCACGAAAGGACCGGCGTAGTGTGCCAGTAGCTTTTAGCTCAAGTCACGTCTGCGTAGTTGGGTCCACGTCAAGCCACGTCTGCGTAACGGGAGAGCAAGCCCCCTGAGACGAAATGCTGTGCACAGAATTTTGGACAGCGAAAACGAAGACGACCTTCCAGACCTGGGACACGTCATTGGTGCTTGTGCAGGGGCGAGGGAGAATGGCCGTCTTTTGAGCTCGAGCAGCCTGCCTGCTGCAACAGTGCCATCATCCGGCACTGTTACAGGTGTGGACGAAGGGACGGTGGCGGCACCGGCGTATACGCAACTTAAGGCGAAGCGCGTACGCATCACTCCCGAAGAGGGCGAGGCCCGCCGTGTCGCGAAGGAGCTCGAGAATCATCGCAAGGCCATGGCCATCGAAATTGGGCGCGCCTCTAAGCCTGGGCACTGCATGAAGTATGTGACAGTGGTGTTGGACTCCCGGCTAATGGACGACAAGGCCTCGCTCCAGCTGATGTGCGAGACGCTAGAGCAGGCGAAGATCCGAGCTGAAATGCAGACACTACCTGTAGAGCGTGCCGTCTGTTGGAAGCGCACTGCACTGTCTCTAAATGAGGATGACTGCGTGCTGTTCAGGGATCAGGTGGAAGAAAGGGACGTAATGGTGGTGCTTCCCTGGGACCAATTTTTGCACCTGGTCGCTTCCCAGAGGCAGGACTCGTCAGTGAGTACACAGACATCTCTCAGCGAGCACATGATGAGCATCAACGAAGTCTATCCCAACAGGCAGCTCACCTATGTCGTCTATGGGCTGGAGAAATACTTCAACAGAGATGTGCTTACGCAGCAGAAGAGTCTAGCCAACGCAGAATACCGAGCCCTGGTGTTGGGCTCGCAGCCAGCAGTTCGCAGGCGCAAGCCAGGTGTCTACGACGGAGTGCCCCTGTCTCGCAACGACATCCAGGAGACGCTAGTGCCACTGCAGCTGGACAGTGGCATCACCGTGGCAACAAAGGAGAGCATAGAAGAGCTAACCGAATACCTGGCCAAGTTCACTCGTGCACTGGCCGAGCGACCACATAGGGAGGCCAAGCAAAGCCGTCCACTGCAACATCTGGCGCCTGGCTCACTCTCCAAGCACGACAGCCTCAGGCGCACCTGGCAGGCACAGCTGGAGCAGTTTGCCAGCGTCAGTAGAGACGTGGCCAAGGCCATCGTCTGCGAGTACCCAGCACCTCCACCAAATTGTTACACAAGGCAAGGTAAATTAATGGGGGTTTTTAATGGACCCTGAATCCACGATCACCGTATAATGATGATGATCTCCACCGCCATGGCTCGTACCCACTCAGAGGGATCGCAGTGAAGGAAACGTCGTCTTCATTGTCTACCCGCGCTTCCCTTGTTTTTGCTGGTAGTGATACTTCTTATCAATATGCTTGTGTTACCTCAATGATATCGTGGTCTTCGCCCCTAACTTGGACACCCACTTACGTCGCCTTCAGCACGTCCTTACTTACTTGACTAACGCCAGTTTGCAATTAAACCTCAAAAAATGTCGATTTGCCATGCGTCAACTGAACGTTTTGGGCCACGTTGTTTCTAAGGAAGGCATCCTCCCAGATCCTGAGAAATTGCGAGCTGTTACGGCGTTTCCTAAACCTGCCACCATCAAAGAACTACGAAGTTTCATCGGCTTGTGTTCGTATTTCCGGCGATTCATCCGAAACTTCGCGTCCATTATATCACCTCTCACGCAACTTTTCAGCAACTGTTAAGACCTCTTATCGTGGTCCCCTGCCTGCGACAAGGCTTTCACCGCCTTGCGATGGCTGCTCACGACGCTACCCATTCTGCGCCATTTCGATCCTGAAGCTCCAACTGAAATCCACACCGACGCCAGTGGTGTAGGTCTGGGTGCTGTGCGCGCACAGCGTAAACCGGAGCATCAGGAATACGTCGTGGCATACGCTAGTTTCACACTTACCAAGGCTGAGAGCAACTACAGCGTCACAGAAAAGGAGTGCTTGGCCATTGTGTGGGCCCTTCGAAAGTTTCGCCCATATCTATATGGTCGTTCTTTTGACGTCGTCACCGACCACCGCGCGCTGTGCTGGATTTCGACATTAAAAGACCCATCTGGCCGCCTCACTCGCGGGGCGTTGAAAATTCAAGATTATGACATACGCGTGCTTTATCGGTCAGGACGGAAATGCTTCCGTCCTGACCGATAAAGCACGCTGACACCGACACCCTTTGCCGTCCCCCCCCCCAGAATGCCACAGCTGACTCCGCTTGCGATTCCACATTGTGATCTCTTGACTTTGACACCATTGTTATCGAACAACGCAATGACCCGTGGACTGCGTCTATTCTCAATCATGTCTCCGACCAAGTTCCACACTTCTCCATACGTGACACGCTTCTCTATCGACGCAACTACGCACCAGAGGGACGCAAGTGGCTGCTCGTCGTTCCACGAACCCCGAGGTCGCAGATTTGTTCCTCTTTCCACGCTGACCCACAATGTGGCCCCGCAGTAGTCTTCAAGACCCGCGAAAGGCTTCGACATCATTACTACTGGCGTGGTATGTATACCTTCGTCCGCAACTTCGTCCGCTCTTGTGCCGAATGTCAGTGTCGAAAATCTCCACCACACGCCTCCGCCGGTGAACTGCAGCCTTTACCATGCCTTTCCCGACCCTTCGAATGAACTGGAATAGATATTTATGGGCCACTTTCATCGACTCCGACTGGCGACAGGTGGATAATACTTGCTATCGACCACCTAACGCGCTATGCTGAGACCGCTGCTCTTCAAACGGCTACAGCACAGGAGGTTGCCACTTTCCTACTGCGTCATTTTGTGTTGCGTCAAGGAGGCCCCCAAGAACTCCTCAGTGACCGTGTCCGTGCCTTCTTGTCCGAGGTCATTGAAAAATAGCTCGCTGAGTGTGCTATTGTACATTGCACATGTGCCGCTTACCACCCTTAAACCAATGTGGCTACCGAGCACTTTAATCGTACTCTCGGTGACATGCTATCTATTTATGTGACGCCTGATCACTATAACTGAGACTTAGTTCTCCCGTTCATTACATACGCCTATAATACGGCAACACAAGCGACAACAGGCTTCTCCCCTTTTCACCTCCTATACGGCTGTCACCCCTCCCACACCATTGACACCATTCTGCCCTATCGACCAGATGCGCTCGAGTGCCTACCTATCTTGGACGCCGCCAGACACGCAGAATAATGTCGCCAGTTAGCTCGTCGCTTTACCTGCGATGACCAAAACAGGCAAAAAGCAATTTTTCTTTATTCATTCATCAAATACCCCGCAGCGCCCGAAGGCGTTATAGCAGGGGGGTTACATCAATAAATGACGTACATCTCCGTTCACACACACAATACAACTTTGTTCACACATAATTTACTGAAATACATTTTCGTCCACACACATAGTAGAATTTTGTTCACACATCAATACATCTTCGTTCAGGTTACAACACGGGTTTACAGCAGTGAATAAATTATACCTTCGTTCCCACTATGTACTTGCATTTCAGTTAGCCTGTTCCACTGTTTAATCGTTCTAGGAAAAAATGAAATGGCCTACATGTTCATTTTAGCTGGGTATTCCCGAATTTTGCATCTATGATCAAAACGTTTTGAAATGTAATGAGGGTTGTGTAGGTATATTTCTCTATTAATTCCAGTTTTATTGTGGTAAATGCAGTGAAGAAATTTTAATCTCTGCTTCTGGCGGCGGTCAGAAAGACACTCTCATCATAGCTCAGCCTTCATTGCATTGCAGCTCTCCCCCCTTCCGTACCGTCCCAAGACGAACCTGCCAGCATGATTTTGTAATTGTTCCAGAGCAGCAATGAAGGTTACCTCGGCGGGGTCCCACAGGACACAACCGCATTCTAAGATAGGTCTCATACAAGTAGTGTATGCCATACGTTTCAAATTCACATGCGAACGTCGCAGGTTTCTTTGAATGAAATTTAAGGCCTTACCAGCTTTGGCTATGAGAGTGTCAACCTGAGGCCTTCATGAACTCACAAGAGTGGAAACTTGGGCTAGTTGGTGCGCAGTCATATTTGCAAGATGTTTCAGCGCGCGAACAAAGAAAAAAGGACAGGGTAGACAGAAAGAGCGCTGACTTCCAACTAACTTTATTTCACAGAGTGGCAAGAATCTATACTGCTAAAAAGGATGATAACAGAGCATGAAGGTAAATTGCACCCTAATCTACACATCAGTAACAAAACACGTGTGACAGGTCCTCTATTGCCTCAAAGCCCAGCTAGGTAATCACGTTCAGCCTGTGATAAAGCAATCGATGATGTGCTTAAGCATTTATCTCTTAGCAAGTGTATTTTTTTGGCTTCAATAATTTCTCGGGTAAGCTGGTGCCTTGCCAATATTGAGCACTGATCAAAAAGAGGGGTGCACCCACAATATCGGCAATGAATGCCAAGATGCCCATGTACCACATTGTGCACATTGTTTCGGTGTTCTCGGAGGCGGTCATTTATGCACCTGCCGGTTTGCCCGACATAGATGCACCCACACGTCAGTGGAATCAAGTAAACGACTCCCACTGCGCATGGGACGTAGCATGTCCTGTGCGCGACAGAGCACGAGACAGAATTTGCACGAGGTGCATTGACCCGTTTGCAAAGCATGTGCAATTTTTCCGGGACGCCAACGTTTTTGTGGTTTTTTCTGCCCCGGAAAAATTGCAGAGGCTTTGCAAACAGGTCAATGCACCTCGTGCAAATTCTGCCTCGTGCTCTGTCGCGCACAGGACACGCTACGTCCCATGAGCAGTGGGAGTCGTTTACTTGATTCCACTGACGTGTGGGTGCATCTATGTCGGGCAAACCGGCAGGTGCATAAATGACCGCCTCCGAGAACACCGAAACAATGTGCACAATGTGGTACATGGGAATCCTGGCATTCATTGCCGAGATTGTGGGTGCACCCCTCTCTTTGATCAGTGCTCAATATTGGCAAGGCACCAGCTTACCCGAGAAATTATTGAAGCCGAAAAAATACACTTGCTAGGATATAAATGTGTAAGCACATCATCGATTGCTTTATCACAGGCTGGACGTGATTACCTAGCTGGGCTTTGAGGCAATAGAGGACCTGTCACACGTGTTTTGTTACTGATGTGTAGATTAGGGTGCATTTTACCTTCATGCTCTGTTATCATCCTTTTTAGCAGTATATATTCTTGCCACTGTGTGAAATAAAGTTAGTTGGAAGTCAGCGCTCTTTCTGTCTACCCTGTCCTTTTTCCTTTGTTCGCGCGCTGAAACATCTTGCAAATATGCCTCCATGAACATTATGAAGATAGTATTATACCTACGTACTTATATGTACTCTCTTGTTTCAACTGTATATTGTTCAAATGGTACTGTGACTGAAATGGTTTCATCTTTTTGGTAAATGAAATATGTACACACTTTGTTATATTCCAATTCATTTTCCATTTGGTACACCAGCTATGAATGAGCGATTAGTCTTCTTGAAGTTCTAATACATCATTGTGATCAAAACTTTTTCTGTGCACAACACAGTCATCCGCAAACAACCGTATAAAAGATGAAATTCCTGCAGAGATATCATTAACATAAATAAAAAACAATAGCGGATCCAGGACGGAGCCTTGTGGGACCCCTGAGGTAACATCGGTGTATTCGGAGCATTTTCCATTCAGTACTACGGTTTGTGTTCTTTGGGAAAGGTAACATTCGATCCAATTAAAAACAGTCTTATCAATGTTCAGGGTGGGAAGCTTAAACAGTAAGAGTGAATGTGACACCGTGTCAGACGCTTTCCGAAAATCCAAAAACACACCGACAACCTGTCCTACAGTATCTACGCCCGATATTAAATCATGATAAAATTCGACTAATTGTGTTGTGCAAGACAGCCCTCTGCGAAATCCATGCTGCTCGTTCATTAGTACCTTATGCTTGTTTAAATGAGTTATTATTTCTTTGTATAAAATATGTTCGATGATTTTACACGGGATAGACGTAAGCGATATTGGTCTATAATTACCAACGTCTTTTTTGGACCCACCTTTATGTATCGGTACCACGTGCGCAATTTTCCAGTCTTGTGGTAAGGTACCTGTCGCTAAAGGTCTTTCAAAAATTGCATAAAGATACATAGAAATTGGCCCCGCACAACGCTTGAGCACACGCGGAGAAATTCCATCTGGACCACTAGATTTACTCTCATCAACGTCCTTCGATAGTTTTTCAATTCCATTAACACTAAGCTCGACAGGAAGCATAGGCGAAATGCTCATAATAGTTTGATGATAATTACAGCTGTGTTTGGGTAAGAATACCGAGTGGAAAAAGTTGTTTAGGCATGAAGCCTTATCCTCGTCATTTGTAATTACCTTGCCGTTGTAATTTAACTTCTGTATTTCAAAGGAATCTGAGCCCCACTGTCTTAAGTACTTCCAAAACATTTTAGGATTTGATTTAATTTTGTTGCTCAGCTCAGTGAAGTAATCATCCTTAGCTTTTTCTATCTTTAGCTTATATTCGTGGGTAATCGACTTCAGTTTTTCAAAGTGAGCAACTGATTTGCTTTTCTTGAATGCTCCTAATGCCCTCTTCCTTTTGTTGATAAGTTTCAGTATATGTGCTGTTACCCATGGTTGTTTGTGCTTTTTTAGCCGTGATGAATGAACACTGGGGATATGTCTATTTGTTAACTTGGAAAATATATTCTAAAATTTGTCCCAGATATTATGCACATTGCCCTCCTCAAAAAGACATTCAAAAACAGTGAACGAATTACGAAGTGCTTTAGAAATTGCACCGTAGTCACCCTTGTCATAAAAGTAGATCCTTCTACTCGTAGGTAACTTCGCACACACTTTTTTCTTTCGGATACAAGCAACAACAGCAAGATGGTCACTAATTCCTGGAATCACAGTCACGTCATTTGCGAACTTCGGCGAGTTACGAAACAACAAGTCTAACACAGCGTCATTGCGAGTAGGGGTGGTAACGTACTGCGTCAGACCAAACGTGTCGACGATATTTTTCATCACAAGGTTCATGCGCCCGCTTATACTTATACAGGAACCATTACCCCAGGATAAGCCAGGCAGATTAAAATGCCCTCCTAGGAGCATTGTCCGGGCTGACGCTTTAGAAAGAATTTCGTTTAATGTTTGCATTATGCTAATATCTGAGCTCGGCGAGCGATAAACCAGTCCGACCAAAAACGCGAAGTTATCAGGCAGTATTATCTTGCACCATACAGACTCCAGTGCGTCGCACCTATAATCAACTTCAAATGACTGTAAGCAAGAACGAACAAGTAAAAAAATGCCACCACCTGCTGTGAGCCTATCGTTGCGATAGACGACGTAATTTTGCGGAAACACCTCACTATTAGCAATCGAGGGCTTTATCCAAGATTCTGCGCCAAGGACTATATCTGCGTTAACACTCTCAATTAAGCCCAAGAGCTTAGCAAATTTATTAACTACGCTTCGGCAGTTCACGATGACGGCAACAAGTTCTTGACATCGGTATTTCTCCTTTTTTCTAGTTTGTCATTGCCTGCGTACTGGGATGACCTCTTCTTTTTCGTCATCCCACCTGAAAGCCCTGCCGTTGATAATCAGTTTGTCAAAATTGAGCTTCACTTTATTGTTCTTATCTTCTCTTTTTGTCTTAGCATATTCCCACAGCTTATTCCTGATTCATGTGAGTAATCTTCGCTAACGCTGTACTGGGAATTCTTGAATCTTTTGGCATTGAGAAGCACTGCCTGACGCTCTTTGTACAATGAGAATTTAACAATAATTGGCCTCTTCTTATTCTCATTATAGCGTCCTAAGTGATGTGCTCTTTCCACAGACTCGAGTTCCATTCCAAGGCTCGTTTTGCTAATATTCTTTATTATAGCTTCGGATTCATCCCAGGATTCTGAGGTTTTATCATCAAAGCCATAGAAAACAAGATTTTTCCGGCAACTTCTGTTTTCGAGGTACTTTGTTTTCTTTTGCAGATCTTTCACCTGTTGCATGAGTTGCCGTATTATAGCTGCCTATTCCGTTACAATCTTGCTGATGTCCCTTATCTGGTTCTGAGTTTGGCTAAGATTATTTTTTACTTCCATCAGTATGTACTCATTTTTTTCGAACCTGGATTTAATGCCGTTTAACTTTGAAATTAAAGTTTCCTGCCCATTCTGCAAACATTTCAGCACTTCCATCTCCGGTGTCTTAGCAGGACCTGGGATCAGTTCAACATCCCCCGCGAGTATTAACAACAAAATCAAATACAGCACTCTGTTAGAAAATAATTGGAATCTCTTCAGACGCGACGTATGCATCGTGCATCCGTGGTCTTTGTTACGAACAGTTAGTGCGAGGAGCCGGCAATGCATATACAAGTCTCCGTGATTGAGATGGGTAGTAATGACTAACCTGCACCAGCAACAGTTGCATCAGCGACATGTCGGCAAGTGTGCCGGCTCCAAATCCCACCAAGCCATCGTGCTGAGTGCCTATATACGCCTGATTGGCACCACGTGAGTTCTGTTGGCCCAAATTGATTGTTTGATCCTCGTTGATTCATCCGTGGCTCGAGCCACATGTGCCTCTGACGACAGATGATGACCCATGCCCACGTATGGATGATAGTTGAGATACTCTAGATGCTCACCAGGGATCAGACAAAAAGGGCTGTGTCCTGCGTTCCACTGCATCGAAGTGTATCGCAGAAACCAGCAGCAGAGGTACCTGCACCAGCAACAGTTGCATCGGCGACATGTCGGCAAGTGTGCCGGCTCCAAATCCAACCTGCACCCAGCAACCGGTTGCATCAGCGACATGTCGGCAAGTGTGCCGGCTACAAATCCCACCAAGCCATAGTGCTGAGTGCCTATATACGCCTGATTGGCACCACGTGAGTTCTGTTGGCCCAAATTGATTGTTTTGATCCTCGTTTGATTCATCCGTGGCTCGAGCACATGTGCCTCTGACGCCAGATGATGACCCCACATGCCCACGTCTGGATGATAGCTTGAGATACTCTAGATTGCTCACAAGGGATCAGACAAAAAGGGCTGTGTCCTGCGTTCCACTGCATCGAAGTGTATCGCAGAAACCAGCAGCAGAGGTACCTGCACCAGCAACAGTTGCATCGGCGACATGTCGGCAAGTGTGCTGGCTCCAAATCCCAAATTCATGATGCCCAGACCTCAACTCCAGTTTTTCTTCGGGTGCTCTTGTGTGAATGTCAGCGCCGAAAATCTGCACCACACGCCTCTGCCGGTAAACTGCAGCTTTTACCATGCCCTTCCCGGCCCTTCGAACTGGTCGGAATACTTATTTATGGGCCACTTACATTGACTCCGACTGGCAACAGGTGGATAATGGTTGCTATCGACCACCTAACGCGCTATGCTGAGACCACTGCTCTTCAAACGGCAACAGCACAGGAGGTTGCCACTTTCCTACTGCGTCATTTTGTGTTGCGTCATGGAGGCCCTCAAGGCCTCCTCCGGGACCGCGGCCACGCCTTCTTGTCCGAGGTCATTGAAAAATTGCTCGCTGAGTGTGCTATTGTACATCGCACTTGTACCGCTTACCACCCTCAAACCAATGGGGCTACCGAGCGCTTTAATCGTACTCTGTGTGACAAGCAATCTATGTATCTGGCGCCTGATCACTCTAACTGGGACTTAGTTCTTCCATTCATTAACTACGCCTATAATACGGCAACGCAAGCGACAACAGGCTTGTCCCCTTTTTACCTCCTCTACGGCCGTCACCCCTCCCACACCATTGACACCATTCTGCCCTATTGACCGGACGCGTCTGAGTGCCTACCGATCTTGAACGCCGCCAGACACGCAGAATAATGTCGCCAGTTAGCTCGTCGCTTTACCTGCGATGACCAAAACAGGCAAAACGCGATTCATGAAGCCCAGACCTCGACTGCAGTTTTTCTTCCGGGTGCTCTTGTGTGGCTGTCAGTGCCGCATCGCACACCTGGGCTCTCTTTCAAACTTCTGCCAAAGTACGATGGATCATATCGTATTCTCGAACAAACTTCGCCAGTAAATTACCTCATTGAGTCTCTTACGCTACCGTCAGAATTGCGACGTCACAATCGCAGGGTTGTACACGTCCAGAGGCTCAAGCAGTACCATGGTTCAACGCCGCCTGCACAGGACTAAGTCGCCAGGATGGCTCCTTTTTTTTCTCCGTGGGGCCATTGTAAAGAAGAGGAAGTACTCCGGCGCACAGGCAACAGCATCGAGCGTGCAGGAGCGGCTCGAACTCGGAAATTGCGGCTGGTGCCTCAACTTCCAAGCCTAACAAGCATCAACCTTTCTGCTCAATAAATCTCCTTTATAATACGTATACGGCTATCCTAACAGCGCAAAATGGTGAATGAAAAGGTAAAGAGTGAAATATTTCTGATTCAAGAGATCGGCGAAAGGCAAGAATCTTCGTACGAACTTAATGACGTGTTTCCATCAGTCACCACATATATCGTCAGCTTGAAGTGATGGACCCCGACGACTCTCAGCGCCACACACATGCGTAACAATAAGTCCACGCGATACGTTCAGCTTCCACTGACAGCATTTCGGAGTGACGACCTGGTGGTGACGTTGAGAAGTAGACATTAGATCGCACGTACGCTCAGTTGTTCCGGAGACAGCGGAAAGAAGAGTGCATGGCAGTCATTCACTTTTCAACTCAGGAATTTTGAGTCTCAAGAGAGTGCATATGCTTAGAGGTCTGCAAGCAAAACTACAAACAAGAGGTTTTATGTGCTGCGCGTGCCCGCGTTTCTGGCGCAATTCAACGGTCGTTTACGCCTTTTGTTTCTATATAGACGCTCTTGCATACAACGGCTACAGTGTAGTCGCCCTCCTTTCTACCCATGATAGTTGGCGACACGCAAACAGGCTATTTTTTTTTCGTGGGCATCGCAAGCACGTTTAACGTTCAGGTATCTCGAAGCTTGCATAACGCGCGTTTGCTGCACCCCACGGCGGTGCATTTGTCGGAGTCTCCGATTGCGTGGTAGTCGTAAAAAACGACGGTGAAACATTGTCATTTCTTCTCTCGTGGTTGTTCCGCCCTGACTCTATTTGTATGCGCGAGTTTCGTTTGCATGTTTCAACACAAATCATGGGGGAAAAAGATGTGCGATACTAGACGCTCCACGCTAAGGACGGAAATGCATTGACGATATTGAGTGTGCAAGTGTTCCGCCTCGGTTGCAGACGTGGATCAACAAAGCCGTTTCATCGAATGAGTGCTCTCGGGCAATCTTTCCGATTTCTTTGTCGTTGAGTTATGCAATAAAGAGAAACTGGGTTTTATTATGCAAGCAACAGCAATAAACATTTTTGGCGAAGCGTAGGGGTTAGCACACTTCTGCGCAAAAACAAAACGTTCCAGGTGGTATTCAATAAATTGTTATTAAAACAGTCATAGATAATACTCACATTAGGTAAAGATTAAGAGTTGCCCCCCTCCCCCTTCTTCAGAAAAACTCACATTCAATATATTGACGTACAAAAAAAAAGCTGGAGGATAGTTGATAAAAAACGAATCACAAACACAATCATAATCTTACAAACACAATCTCATCAGTGGCATGTTTTTTGACGCATAGGCGACACGGGAAGAAATCAAATCATTAGAAGTTCCAAGAAGTTTTCTCACGCAACCTTCCAAAATTTTCAGGTTTAAAATTTTCTCCGGCTCTGTATCTTCTATATTCATCACCTGTAGAAACTACGTCTAGTGCGTGCCAGGGCCGTAGGCAGAATGTCTTTTTTGGGGGGGTTGGGGGGGGGGTGGAGAACCGGAGAGGGCACTATTTTAATCTTAAGGGAGGGCTGGGCAACAAGAGAGGGGGGGATCACGGGCCCGGTGTGGCACCAGCTCCTGGCTACGCCACTGCTGCATGCCCTAAAGTTACGTACTCATGACATACTTGGGGCAAGAAATGTGTGGCACGTGTTCATATAGGCACTTCCAGGAACGTTATTATTATTATTATTATTATTATTATATTATTATTATTATTATTTGTCTTTATGGTGGACTTGAATGCACCGGGTATTGACTGGCAAACAAAAAGTTGCACTGGGCAAGAAATCTCTATTTGTAGGGAACTCGTATCTATGTCCTTAACCCTGGGCCTCACTCAAATTGTACAATCCCCAACTCGCCACAATGCTCTCCTAGACCTCGTTTTCCTCAGTTCTCATTTAGTACAAACAGCATTTCAGTGCAACGTCATTGATGGCATTTTGACCACAAAGCTGTGCACATATCGCTTCCATCCTGTCTAATTAAACAGCACCTTAGCGTTACGCAGTTTCATGATTTCGTTCATGCTGATGACACCTATATCACAAATGTGCTAGCTTCGAACTTTGATTCTTTTCAGGCACTTTGTTGTCACGGTCATGTTGACACTTTAGTTAGCGCATATGAGCATGTCGTGAAGTCATGCATTGATCAATTCGTTCCTCTCAAGACCAAAAAAAGAAATCTGCAGATTCCTTGGATGAATCGCAGCTTGCTGCAAACTTCACGTCACGTTCGTCGTCTGCGCCGTTTGAAACAGACAGGTAATCCAGACGTTGTCAGTCGCTTCAACACTGCTGTGATAGATCTGCGTAAACAAATGGAATGTGCTGGAAACTTTTATTTCCAAATTGAACTTCCAGCATTATTAAAATCTAACCCGCGCAAATTCTGGTCTTCTATTAACCCCGCTAAAACCGAAACAGTTTCCTTTATATTAGACAGCAAGGCAATTTCGGACCCCATTAAGATAGCCAATGCGTTCAATACCTATTTTCAGTCAGTGTTCACGAACGACAATAATGTTCTCCCTTCCCTTGGAACTTCAAATCCAGAGCTGTCCGTCGACGACCTGGTAATTAGCACAGATGGTATCCTAAACTTGCTTCTCAATTTAGATACGAAGAAGTGCACTGGCCCCTATAATATTCCCAATAGCTTTCTGGTACGATATGCTCAGTGGTGTTCACGTTATTTGACCATCATTTTTAACAAATCTTTGTTTTCAAGTACAGTTCCCGAGTCCTGGAAATTAGCCAAGGTCCTGCCTCTGCATAAATCAGGAAACAGACAACTCCTCTCCAACTATAGACCCATATCACTTACCTCCAATTGTGGAAAGCTGCTCGAACACATCATTCATAAACACATAACTGAGCTTCTTGAAACGAATAATCTTCTGTCCTGCACACAACATGGATTTCGTCGCGGCTTCAGCACAGTAACGCAACTGGTGGAACTTTCGCATGATATTATTAGTAATTTAGACATTGGTAATCAATTTGATGCATTATTTATAGATTTCTCGAAGGCTTTCGACACCGTCATACACAGCAAGCTTCTAGGTAAACTACAGGTAATTTTAAATAATCCTCAATTGATTGACTGGTTAGCAAGCTTTCTAAACTCGCGCTCCCAATTCGTCTAATTCAATTCCAAGTCGTCCTCAGCCGTAAAAGTCACATCTGGTGTCACCCAGGGCTCCGTCCTCGGTCCACTTTTATTTCTGATTTTTATAAATGACCTTCCCAGCAATAATGGGTCCTAAGTTTGCCTGTACGCCAACGACTGTGTACTTTACCAAGTAATTAGTTCTCCTAATGATCATGCCATACTTCAGGATTCTTTCTCGCAGTTTTTTTCTTGTGCTCGGACTGGCAGATGCGCATAATTTTAAAAAAAACAGTAGTTTTGTCCTTTACTAACAGCCATTCAACATCGCGATATGCATACTCCTTCAACAACATCGCAATTCCCCGAGCACAGACGTACAAATACCTTGGCGTTATGCTCACACACGACATGCAATGGTCGCATCACATAGACTACATTACGTCTAAAGCATTAAAAAAGTTAGGTTACTTAAGACGTACATCATCTAAATCGCCAAAATCGACCAAATTACTAATGTACAAAACACTCATCCACCCTATATTAGAGTACGCTCCGTGTGTGTGGAATCCATACAAAGTGGGTGACGTGAATAAAATAGGATCTGTCCAAAGGAAGTCTGTTCGCTTCATTTTTTATCGCTATGACCATGATTTTTCGCCCTCATCTGCAATGAAATCTTTGAACTTATCTCCATTGTGCGCTAAGCGTGATATTGATTATTTGAAACTTTTGCACTCTTATGTTCACTCATCATGCCGGCTTTCTAATGATAATTACATCGTGTATGCTAATGCTCTGCCAACTAGACGTGGTCACAATCTTAACATAAGGCCATTCTTCGCGCGTACTAATATGTTCAAATACAGTTTCTTTCCAAAAATTATTGTCTACTGGAGCGAACTACCAGGTTTGGTTCGTGAAATGAATATGTCAGATTTTTTGGAGGCACTGGAATGACATTGTTGTCCTTTTTTTTATTATGTACACGGTTGTGCTTAGAATGTGGCGATAATTGTTGTGATTTGTTCTGATGAAGAACTTGTCTTGATGTTACTCATATTCTTTCCTACTGTATGTACCCCACTCCTGAATAGCCCTGCATTGGGCTGCAGTATTTGAAAATAAATTATTATTAATTTTATTATTATTATTATTATTTATATTATTATTATTATTATTATTATTATTATTATTATTATTATTATTATTATTATTAACATTATTATTATTATTATTATTATTACATTATTATTATTATTATTATTATTATTATTATTATTATTAATATAATAATAATAACAATAAGTGACCAGACACTGCCAATCAATATTTTACAGGTACAGTGTTCACCTTGTAAGCCTAACAAACGTTTGCTTGCCGCCGACTACATTGTGCATATTGTTTTTGTCGCTACGGAAAGTTGTAGTGCGTTCAACAAGTCTTTTCCAGATGACGGTCGTTTTTTTTTTGAAGTGTGTGGAATATGAGAGAGAGAGAGAGAGAGAGAGAAGTAAACGTTCATTTTGAAACAGTGCCCCGAGCAATGCCCGGTGTCACCCTGAGGTGGGAGGGCTCCTTAGTCCAGAAACCCTCTGGCTTCTACTGCCCTCTTGGCCCTGGCGACGAGTTGTTGATCTTCCAGGTCCTCGAGGGCGAGCTTCGCCTCCCATATGAATATGAGAACCTCTATCATTTGGCACAGCATTGTTCTGGTAAGGCGCAAAATACTTTCGCAGCAAAAAGTCAAAGTAAACGTGATTCATGGGTATGCAGAACTTGTCGTACAGCTAACAAATGGGGGGGGGGGGGGGGGGGCGTTTTCGCAGGCAGCAAGTACGACTACAACGGAAGATTCTTCAGTACCTGAGATGGCATCAGAGGTGGCTGGGAATAAAGTTAACCTTGCTTCTTTGTTGACCCTACACGGAAAAGTTGACTCACTGCTTCTCTTAAAAGCTGAATTTACTAAACTAACTTTGTCAGTGAATGATCTGGAAGAAGCAGTTTCGTGTCAAAGCAGTATGATTTGGTCTTGCAGCAGCTATCAGCCAGCAAAAAAAGGAAAGCTGCACATAAGGCCCAAATCACTGACCTGAAAAGTGAACTAAAAATAAAAAGCGAGCAGAAATGATTCAGCAACTTCAGCGGGATCTAAATGGAAGCGAACAATATAGCAGAAAGACCAACCTGGAAATCGAAGGGCTACCAGCAGAACATAACGAAAACCTGAAAGCAGTTTTGTCAGACATAGCCAGCAAACTCGAGCTATAAGACTTTGTTAGCTCTGATACAGAGGGCGTTCATCGCTTGCCAAGCAAACACATGTCCAACCTGATGGTATTTGTGCGCTTTTTACTGTGGCCGCAAGAGAACGATGTTTTGATGCTTGAGGAAGACTAAAACGTTTAAACGAAAACGGGCAGTGCCCGAAGCCGCTCTTCAACGATAACCTGACAAGGCTCAACCGTAATCTGTTTTGGCGAGCGAGAACGGCAACACAAGAAAAAAGCTACAAATTTCCTGGGAGAAGGGAGGCAAGATTTTGGTCAAAAAAGACAACGATGCACCTCTGATCCGAGTGAACAACTTGTTGGACATTGCTAAAATTTCATAAACTCCATGGCAATGAAATTTTACACCCCATTGAATTTCCCTGTGTTTAAAGATATTTTTGGCATCAACTGAGAGCATGATTTTACAGTGATTAGCGTAAATATTAGAAGCCTTCCAAAATACAGGGCTGAATTTATAACGTTAGCTGAATCTCTCAAGAATTGTGCGAACGTGTTTGTTTTAGTAGAATTAAATGTACCAGTGGATGGCACAAATATGTTTGCCTTGAATGCATGGTTACAAAGTTCGCGTTATGTCAAGGGCAAATGAACGAGGTGGTGGCATAGAGCTATTTGTTAGCAAGAAATATTGTACCACATCAGTGAACATTAACTTTATCCATGCTGAATGCCTTCCAGCGAAATGTATGCTAGCAAACCCGGACCTACTTCTGCTAGCTATTTATCGCCCTCCTAAAAATAATGTCTCACAATTCTTGAGTGAGGTAGATGGAATTCTAGACGGCCAAGCAACGGCGGATCAAATTTGCGTGGTAGGAGATCTAAGCATCAATACGTCGAACTTTACCACAGTAAATGTATCTGGTTACCTTTCAGTTTTATCAAAATACGGCTTACAGTTCACCATAAAATATCCAACACGCGAAGAATGCATACAGACCAGACTGGCGCCTTTCTGTATCGACCACATTGCAATGCTAGCACTAAATTATTCGTTAAGGTCTTGGGTGATTAAGGAAAAGTTAGATGGCCATTATTTCGTGGCCTGTCGCCTATGTGTACAATTGCCTCTGCCGATCGATGAGAATACACAAGAAAAAATAATAGTAATGAACGGAAAATAGATATATTCAATAGCAAAGTATTTGAGCAGTTTATAGCACAATTTGACTGGATGAAGTTAACTGTGAGATCGAACTATTCCTCAGTCTACAAAAAATTTTGTGAGCAGCTACTAAAATTTGAACGTTCAAGTACACATGTAAAAACTAAAAATCTAGAAAAAATTATTTGTTGTTCACTGCAGATACAATGAGCGCTATTTCTCATTAACACTGGCTGAAGAAACGTAGCAGATAGGCACCGAAAAATTAGGATTTAAAAATTGAATACAAGATTGCAAGAAATAGGGTTGTTGCTTTTTTAAGTTCAGTAAAAAAGCGGTATTTTTCGGAAAAGCACCAAGCATACAAAAATCCGGCAAAGGCATGGTTCTTTGATAGATAATCTGTGAGGCAAAAAGAGCACGCCCCCTGATCTAGTCAAATCGTTTTCCGAGAAACCAGAGAGGAAGGTTGATAAGGTCAACGAATTCTTCACGCGTTTTTCCAAGAATGCGCATGCGCATAAACGCACGTGCACGCCTAAACAGTCTGTTCCTGCATCTGCTTATTTGCCTACGCTCTCGATGGAAGATCTCAGGAGAATAATTTTCAGTTTTCCTCCAAATAAGCAACCAGGGATTGATGGGGTAGCTGTGGCTACGCTTCGACGGAAATTTCAAGCATTAGCAGATATACTTCTCTTCGTCTTGAATGGGGTTTTTAACCAGTAAATCAATTCCCGAGAAATTCAAAACGGCAATGGTTAAGCCATTGTTTAAAGCAGGGAAAAAAGTTGTTATAGAAAATTACAGACCAATTTTTATCTTGCCTATACTCTCTCAGATACTAAAAAATTTTTGCTTGAATCTATGACGTCCTTCTTACAGAAGTTCTCGCTACTAACACACCAGCAATTTGGTTTCGTTGCTAATCACAGCACTATAACATTATTAGGAGATTTTAGTGATGAAATATATTCGGCTTTAGTCAAGAACCGGTTCTGTTGTGTTCTATTTTTAGATTTGGCAAAACCGCTTGAAACAGTGAACCATACCATTTTGTTAGGAAAGCTATTTCGTTTGGGCTTTAGGGGCCTTTTTATGATGTACTCTATAATTACTTACAAGACAGGTCACATGTTGTTATAGAATGTAGGGAACTAATTAGCAAGAGAATATATATTACTGCTGGTGTGCCCCATGGATCAGTGTTGCAACCATTGCTATTTAATTTAATAATGAATGAATTTTCCTTAGGAATTTGTGAAGCCAATATGTTCCAGTATGCAGATGATAATGTGCTATTAACACATCACATACGTTATGAAGGGGCGATTAATGCTCTTCTGAGTGAAATTCATAATGGAATGATATGGTTTGAAGAGAACTCCGTAACTGTAAACGAAAAGAAAACAAAACTTAATCTGCTTTCGAAGCCCTCTAAAAACACAAAAAAAATTAATATACCAATTTTTCTTCACACGAGCATTGCAACCCATGCAAATGTTCTACAGTGAAAAATGTCGAAACATTCAGATACTCAGGCGTAATTTTTCATAGTGGTATGTTTTGGGAACATCACATGGCATTCATTTGTTCCAAACTGATAAGTGTGGCATGTCTGCTTTTCAATATAGAAAGCTTGGTGCCTCTACCAGTGTACAAAATGATAGTTCATTCGCTAGCATATAGTGTGGTGAGACATGAAATTACAGGTTTTGCATTTTGCTCAGAACGCTGGAAAACACGCATACATAGTTTACTTAAAAATATTTAAAAAAGTGTAGCCTACGGTAGTAAGGTAGATGCCACCACTATTTTTTACAATTTGGGTTTTTTGTGTATTCAAGGATTCCTTTATTAGAACAGTTGCGCTGGGATGACTTTAAACAGTTGCGCTGAGATTGGTGTGATGACTTGATTGCGCTGAGATTGGTGAAGTGCCGTATGCAACGCGTCGACCCCTGAGAGAAAAAAAAAGTGTTTTATAGTACCCCGGTTTTTTACCAGATATGGAGAAGCGTGTAGAAGTGTATATATTCCAAAAATTTTCAATACACCACCTGAAGAGTTTTTTTCAGCGAATTCAAAAAAGCAATTAAAGAAATTACTCGGTGAGCTGTAAAATACATGGTCTAATTGTATGTCACGTATGCTCTGAGTCCCTCTTTTGTTCTTTTTATTTACTGCCTGTAAAAAAGCAATGGTTTCAATCATTAGTCTGTTCGTTGACAAAGAAGCAACAATAGCTTTTGTTACCTTGTATCCACATAGCTGCAACCAGCTCTGCCAGGCCTAGTCGCACAAGTCCTTGGGACTTAGACAGGCCTGTTTCTTTGTATTTCCCATAGATGTGTACAAAAGTATTATATTATTATTATTATTATTATTATTATTATTATTATTATTATTATCTAGGTTTCCCCGTCACAAAAGCCACGATGTGATCATGAAAGGCATTGAAGTACAGGGCCTCGGAAATTTCAGCCATTCGGTGTTATTTAACGTGCAACAAACGTGCACTGACATCACACAGAGGCTTTACCATAAAGCATTCTTCTAAATGCGACCGCCCCTTGCGGGATCGAACCCGCAACCTTCGGGTGCGCAGCCGAGCACCCTGGCCAGTGATCCACTGAGGTGGAAGACTTTTATGCGCCGGTACGGAGAATGTGGCTGATATACGGCTCAAATGAACGCTGAAAACTGTTCTCGTTTCATCGCAGCAGGCTATCATTTCGATCACTCATTTCACGTGACTGCTTCATCCGTTTCAAAAGAATTTGATGATATAGCTGCTGGATCATTTTAACTCAATGATTCTATGAAGTGCCGCTCAACAGCACCTACACGTTCAGCAAGTCGGAACGGCCGCTTCGGCGTTGACAGCCGATTCGTCTTGAAACAACTGCGCAACATGGGAAGGATAACAAGCGTTCCGAGATTTGCCGGTACTAACGGGAAAAATGTTTGGCCTGTCAGCGTTAATCTTAGAAAGTTCTCCCTTGTTTAGCAAGACTCATTACTCAAGGAGTGTGCAGCCGGCTAGGACTTCCAGTCAAGCAGTGTCTCGATTTCTCTCTTCTGTCCATGTTTGCATGCCCATGTGAGCTTTCGGGGTAGGGTATAAGTTGGTGATCACAGGGGAAGGTTTTTGTTCCACGGGAGAGATGGAATATACTGCTGTTGATGATTAGACTAATTTGCTGCATCGCCTAGCCTGCTATGATAAGTGATATTGCACTCCATTGAAGATATGAATCGAAGGATTCCGCGTAAATACTTCAGAAACAGAAGGACGTTCACTCGTTGTCTCTTTTATTTGACAGATACAGCCCTGCTCCTCATTAACTCATTTACCATACGAAATGAGATGTTCAAGGTCTAGTCAATATATCAAGCGGACATAATAATTTGTTCCACCACTGGTTGTTAATTCTTTCACAAAGAGAACGTGTGGCGACAACACCGTGACAAAAATATTACCCGTATATCTGAGAACTATAGGTAATAGTGTATCTAGCTGGGATAAAACTCAAATAATATGCAGAACTCCTAAAGGTGCAAAGATTTTGAGAGGAATTCATCCCGTGTCTCATAGAATCATCGCACATTCATTGCGTGGCATGGCCCTCTTTATCACCGAGAAGGGCGATTCCACGATTATCAGGTCAATACTGATCGTCAGTCTTCTGTCGTAATTTTTTTTCGTGCTATCGCGGGGCCGAGGATGTGCATGAATATGTCGAGTGTAAATGTATAAAGGACGACTCAATTAAGATGTTGTATTAGGCCTTTAAATTCACCTAATGGTAATACCGAAAAGTTACACTGATCCTACAGACCTTGAAAACCGATGTTATCCGAAACCTGCGGATGAAATATGGCTGTTTTGTAATTTTTCTATTGAGCCATACGTTACGAAGTGGCGCTAAAGATACCTACAAATGACCGTGCAGACACACGTTAAACAGCCTGCATATGTTTCATATAACCAGTTGCTTACAGTTGCGTAACAATGCTAACAACAAAATTGATATTAGCAACGCCAGAAACAGTAAGCTGATATGAAGCGCTGGTGCTCGCGAATGTCGTTAACCTTTGTTATAGTCATCAGCCACTTGGTGCTTGTACATAACGCCTTACATATGTGTAACAGATGCCTTGTTTTGCAGTAGAAAGAAGAATAATGGCCTAGTGGGTGTGGTTCTATATAGTTAAAAATATGATTTACTTTATAGACGAATAATATAGCTGAGCTTAGGACATATATATCAGTTTTATTATTGTGCTGAAGGCAGAAGACGACCAGACCATACAACGCTCGCAGATCGGTTTTTTTTTCTGCAAACACAGCCCAAAATAATGCGTGAGATAGGATACGTTTCGTTAACATTGGTAGATTTTATGTTCACTTTTGGTTGTCGACATGCAAGGCTTCAGTGTGCACACAATATCCACTAGAACTGGCTTGTTGACTGTCGCGGAGCTGTAAAACCACCATATGACTGTGATAAACGCTTTAGTGGAGGCCTCCGGAAATTACGACCATCTGGTGCTCCTTAACACGCACATGAATCTAAGCACATGGTGCTCAAGCACTTTTGCCTCAATCAAAAATACGACCGCCGTGGCCCGGATTCGAACGTAGCTGAGTATGTAAATTAGTGAACTGAGCAATTCAAGGAGCCTGTTCTTCAGTAGAGACAGTATGGGCCACTGTTGAAGGGCACACTGGAGTGCACACCATCGAAATTGCTGGCCCTCTAAGAGCAAGTGGATTAAGCAACACTCTTCATGCAAGTCAATAGTCTGTCAAGAGGAGTCGGAAATTTCAACCACCAGTAGCCTTATGCATATCTAAGCCGCTATGATGCCATAAGATATCGAAATCGAAACATGCTGCTCACGCAGGTGTTCATTATAACAGTGGACCCGGCTGTACGTGTCATCTCGATGGCACACACTGCGATGAATTGATTGCTCTTACAGGAACTGTTTCAGTTAGTTCTATAATAAACCATGCTGACTGTTATTTACTGTTATTATGGAGTCTTGGTTTGGAAGACCTTTATTAGGCCCGAAGAACCGGCAGCCGACAGCTGAGATGATCGGACCAAGATGATGATGCTACGCGACAACGATGGGGATGCATGAGCCACACATGATAATGATGATAATGTACCGGTGAAGAGGATGCGTATACTAAATGCCCACATCAATTCCCCCCACGTGAAAGCGGCCAGCCTGGCCGCGGCAAGTCAAGGGGACAAAGAACGTCGCATGAAGGGCTTCATACGGGAGACATGGACGACCTCTGTAGTTCGATAACGGCGATCTGCTGGGGCTACAAGTGGCGTCACGCGATAATTCACTGGTGAAGTCTCTTCAAGAACTGTGTACGGTCCAATAAACCGAGGCTGAAATTTGTCGCACAAACCAGGTGTGCGAACAGGCGTCAAAAGGAGCACTTCGTCTCCAGGTTGGAAGAATACATCACGATGCGATTCATCATAAACTAGCTTTCTGTCTTCCTGGCGGGCTTCAGTGTTTATACGAGCTCGTTGGCGGCACTGTGCGAGTCGTGAAACGTATTCCTCTGAAGAGGATGGAGATGAATTCACTTGGCAGGTAAAGAAGGAGACGTCCAGGAAAGTAGTAGGGGAGCGTCCATAAACTAGGTAAAATGGCGAGTAGCCGGTTGTTCGCTGAATGGCCGTATTGTAGGCGAAAGTGACGAATGGGAGAACAACGTCCCAGTTTTTGTGGTCTGGTTGAATATAGGCGGCGATCATGTCAGCAAGAGTGCGGTGGAATCGCTCAGTGAGGCCGTTAGTCTGGGGATGATAACTAGAGGCAGTCTTGTGAGTTGTGCCAGAGGCCTGAAGAAGTTCGTTCACTAGTTGTGAAAGGAAGGCCCTTCCACGGTCACTGAGCAACACACGTGGAGCACCATGACGCAGTATAATGGCTCGGAGGATGAAATCGGCAATCTCAGAAGCTGAACCTGTAGTAACGGATGCCGTCTCGGCGTAGCGCGTCAAATGGTCAATGGCTGTTACTATCCACCGGTTTCCAGCAGCACTGACTGGGAGGGGGCCATAAAGATCGACGCCTACAACTTCGAATGGTGTGGCTGGGCACGGAAGAGGCTGTAGTTTACCGGCGGGAGCAGATGTTGGTAGTTTTCTATATTGGCAGGTAGTGCAGGACCCGACGTACCGAGCTACGCTAGTGGTAATGCCTGGCCAATAAAACCGACTTCGAAGGCGATCGTAGGTTTTATGGTAACCAAGGTGACCAGCAGTCGGATGGTCATGAAGTGCCCTGAGGACTTCGGACCGAAGCGATCGGGGTAGAACGGGAACCCAGCGCTGACCGTCAGGATGGTAAATTTTGCGGTACAGCACCGAGTTGTCCAGCTTAAATTGCGAGAGCTGGCGACGGAGCCTTGCATTAGGTGGACGGGAACTGCCAGTGAGGTAGTCTATAATACGTCGACAGTATGGGTCAGCCAACTGTCGAGAAGGAAAATCGTGCGGGTCGTCCGAAGGCAGCTGGTCCATAGAGGCGAGAGAGGAAACCGCCGTAGACGTGGACTCCGAGGGCGTGTTGTGCAAATTGACGGCTGAAACCCCGAGTGGAGTCGCTGGTAGTGGGCAGCGAGAAAGAGCATCGGCGTCACTATGCTTCCTGCCACACTTGTACACGATCTCAAAATCATATTCTTGGAGGCGTAGAATCCAGCGTCCGAGGCGTCCCGACAAGTTCTTGAGTGTCGAAAGCCAACATAAAGCATGGTGGTCGGTCACAATGGTGAAATGGCGGCCATGCAGGTATGGACGAAATTTCTGTACTGACCAAACGATGGCGAGGCACTCCTGCTCGGTGATCGTGTAGTTCCTCTCGGCTGCGGAGAGGACGCGGCTGGCGTATGCAACGACTCGCTCTCGCGAAGAGTTGTCGCGTTGCAGGAGCACGGCTCCTAAACCGTGGCCGCTAGCGTCTGTGTGCAGGAAGGTCGGTGCATCATCGTGAAAATGAGCAAGTACAGGGTCGGTCGTGAGGGCACTCTTCAACCTGTCGAAAGCTGATTCACATTCCTGAGACCACTGAAAGGGCATACCGGAAGCAAGTAGCTTATGAAGTGGTGCGGCTATGGAGGCAAAGTTTTGTATGAATCGCCGAAAGTAAGAGGCGAGACCAAGAAAACTTCGCAAATCTTTTGGTTTGTCAGGGCGAGGGAAGCGAAGCACTGCAGCAGTTTTGTCAGGGTCTGGGCGAATTCCGTCCTTGCTCACAATATGACCGAGTACCTTGATAGATCTGCTGGCGAAATGGCACTTTTTGGTGTTAATTTGAAGACCAGCGCCCGCAAGACAAGTCAGGACCTCGTCCAAGCGTTGCAGATGTTGAGAAAACGTCGATGAAAAGACAACAATGTCATCGAGGTAACATAGGCAAGTCTTCCATTTCAGGCCACGCAGCACGGTGTCAATCATGCGCTCAAAAGTTGCGGGCGCATTGCATAGACCGAACGGCATAACATTGAATTCGTATAGGCCGTCCGGCGTTGCAAACGCAGTTTTTTCTTTATCATCTTCGTGCATGGGGATTTGCCAATAGCCTGAACGCAAGTCGAGGCTCGAAAAGTATTCAGCACCCTGTAAGGAATCTAGGGCGTCGTCGATGCGTGGCATGGGGTATACGTCCTTTCTAGTGATCTTATTGAGTGCTCGGTAATCGACGCAAAATCGTACGGAACCGTCTTTTTTACGCACCAAAACCACTGGAGACGACCAAGGACTGGTTGAGGGTCGGATTATCTCCCGTTGCAGCATATCGTCTACGTTTTCCTCAATGATTTTTCGTTCGGCTAGGGAGACGCGGTACGGACGACGATGCACAATGGATGTTCCGTCGGTCTGAATACGATGTGCTGTAGCAGTTGTCTGAGCCAGGCTGGATGAATGAACGTCAAAAGAGTTTGCATGCTTTTGCAACAAATCAAGCAGCTGCTGCTTCTGCAAGTCTGTCAAGTCCTTGTTGATGGCTGCTGTAAAGGCCGAGGAAGCAGCATGATCTCCAGGATGGCATTTAGAGGAGGCAGGGGTAAGAGGCACGACGCACACAGGCTCCAGATCGGCAACGCAGGCGACAGTAGTGCCCCGCGGCAGTAAAATTTTATCTGGTGTGGTGTTCGTAGCAGCGAGGACAGCTGATCCATCGTTGAAGCGAGCCACACCTGATGCCAGAGCTATGCCTTTATTAAGGCAATACGGTGACGGAGTGACCAAAATGTCACCAGAGTCGACGTCGTTGGACAAAACTGTCACTAATTGATGTTCGTTTGGTGGTAACTCGATGTCTACTGCAGCGATGAGTCGAAGTGGCCTGTAGGTTTCGTCGTTGAGCAAGTGGTCCGTGTCAGTAAGATGGACGACACGTTGTGCACAGCAAATAGCCGCAGAAGCAGAGGAAAGAAATTCCCAGCCTAAAATGAGTTCATGGGAGCACGGGGATAGCACAGCAAATTCTATATGATGAAGAATTTCGTCGATTAGTACACGGGCAGTACAGAGAGCGGAAGGGCGAATCATTGTTCCCTGGGCTGTAACCAGTGTCGGTCCATCATAAGGCGTCGTGACTTTTCGAAGACGGGCACACAAATCAGCACGAATAACAGAAAACGCAGCCCCAGTGTCCACCAAAGCATCAACGTCCACTCCCTCAACTGTGACCGCAATCATATTGTAGGGGCGCGCTGGAGGAATTGGAGTCTTGTGTTGGAATGCAGTTTGTCCTCCAAAAACTGCATCGCTTAGTTTTCCGGACGCCGATCAGAAGTAAGGGAAGCGGGCTGAAGAGGAGAAGAAGAGCGACGGTAAGGCGACGGTGAACGGCGTCGGGTTGATCGGTGACTACTGCGCAGTTCACCCGATGCTGGCGGAGATGGAGACCGACGCGGCGGTGACGAATAACGGCGACCCTGGTACAAGGCTCCTGCGGTATAGTCCCGTTCGCGTATGTCATACCCTCGGCGCTCGTCTTGCTGGCGCTTGCGGCAAAAGCGTGCAATGTGACCACGATAGCCGCAATAATAGCACGTAGGCCGAGTCGATCGATGAGGAGGGTAGTAGCTTGCGCTAACTGCACCAGGAGAGAGAGAAGTCAGAGGGACAGGTGACGGCTCACGCGGTGGTGATGAAAAGCTCGTGGGAAAGCTTGTGGGAGGTGCGGCAGCAACCGACGCGTACGTTCGTGGCGGAGACGTCGAGCTGACGGTGCCTGGTGGTGCGGCGGCGGTGTGCGGGAACGATGGTAGAGTACGAGAGACAATGGGCTGCAGGTTGGCCATGTGGGTCAGGGACGTGAGCTCTTCCCTGATGACATCCCGCAATGACGTTGAAGAAGGCTGAATGGTAGATACTGATGGTAGTGTGAATCCCATTGATTCTAATTCTTCGCGTATTATCACCCTTATCGTTTCTCGTAGGTTTGGATCAGTCGTAATACGGGCCGCGTCACTGTCCGGTTGTAGGCGCATCGACTCAAGTTCTTCGAGGCGCTGACAGGTTGTCGCAACGTCAGCAACGGTAGCCGGATTCTGGATTGCAAGGGCATTGAATGCGACGGGTCCAATGCCCTTAAGAAGCTGGCGTACCTTGTCTGACTCTGTCATTGGGGTGTCAACCCGGCGGCAAAGTGAAAGGACATCCTCGATGTAGGATGTATACGACTCCCCGATGTGCTGTTTCCGAGTCGCAAGAGCTTTCCTTGCGAGAGCTGAACGGACAGCCGGTGTGCCAAAGACATGGCGAAGCTGATCTTTGAAGGCTGACCAGTCGGGGATGTCCATGAAGTGGTTGAGGAACCACGTCTTCGCGACACCCGTGAGGTAGAATGACACGTAAGCGAGTTTGTAGGTGTTATCCCACCGGTTAGCAGCGCCGACCCGTTCGAAATCGTCCAGCCATTCCTCCACATCTTCCCCGCGCATACCAGCGAAGGGATGGGGCTCACGCTGTAGGCTGTTAATGACGTGAAAAGGCGCAGCACGCGGTGGCGGAGTGGGAACGGCTGCAGCACCGACCTCTTCTTGGTGCGACATATTTCCGGACACCTGGCCCAAGCGGCGACCTGAACGTAGCTCCAGGGGGTAGAGTGGTCGAGAGGATGGCGGGGGATCCAACAGCACGCTCCACCACGTATGGAGTCTTGGTTTGGAAGACCTTTATTAGGCCCGAAGAACCGGCAGCCGACAGCTGAGATGATCGGACCAAGATGATGATGCTACGCGACAACGATGGGGATGCATGAGCCACACATGATAATGATGATAATGTACCGGTGAAGAGGATGCGTATACTAAATGCCCACATTATCTTTATATTGTAAGGTTTCAATATTATTTGTATCATACAGATCGCCGAACGTGAAATTTTACTTCGTTCTGTATGTCCGTTTTTACTTATTGGTTTTTCATGACTATCGAGTCAATGGTCAACATCTGGTTGGCCGAAAATGAGCTCCAGTGTGCTTTTTGAGAGACATGATGCTGATAGGTACTAGCACCACAGAACACCTAATGAGTACATTTTTGAATGATTGGGCATACGTCGTAGCAAGAAATATTCGAATTTCATCTGCAGTCTTTTCGATGGCTGGTTAAGTGAAAATATTGCGTTGTGTGCTAACTTGTGCCTGCGTAGCGCAAAGAATCAACATGGAAGAATAAACACAGGGACAAAACAAACCGCCATGTACTCCTTTGAGCACTGTTCGGGGGTCTCTTTCTTATGATCTGTCGACTCGTTTGCACAACATAACCTAGAGTGGTGCCATAAGAACACGTTCAGTGTGAAACCATTGCAAGTTTTGCGTAAAGCGTGCGCGATACAGGAAAAAAAAAAACTTCAGGCATTTCTCGTTTGACTCAAACATCTCCATCTATCTCATTCACACTGCGTTTGGTGACGAACTAGACTGGCGTCTGTTTTCAAATAAAAACATTTTACTTGCAACAAGAAAACGCTTCTTCGCCATGTTCGGGGGATTGAGCAATTCCTGCCGTTCCATGAAATCCAGGAGAATGAGTTGCAAAAGTTCAGTTTTTTCATTATAAATGCAAAGTGCACTGTCAATATACTGGCAATAAATGGCACTCAGTTTTCCGAAGCTGTTCATCGAAAAATCAGTTTCGGCTGTCAGCACAAGCTAGCACACAAGTCTGGCGCAGCAGCCGCGTGCACCATTTCTTTTTATCTCGATATTTGCTTTTCTTAGGGATGTCCGCAATATTCTGTCGCGTATTTGCTGTTAATAGCCTTCAAACAAGCATACGAATAACAAGGGAGGAGTACGTCGTCACAGCCTTAGCGACAAGCAGGAGGTTTCATGGAACTTCATTCCGTAAGCGCAGCACTGCTTTTGCTTCACGAACAAACAAACAAAAAACAAATAAATAAGCAAATAAACAGACAAACAAACGAGCGATCAAGCAAAAAAAATCTCGATTGCGCAATAGACCCGCTGTATTCGCTAGAAGAAACAATTTCACTTTGGGAATAAGAAAAGCGTACAGCGAGTCGCTTATGTCGCACTACACTCCAATATTTCTCCCGCTTAGTCTGCAGAACGCAACAGCTCATAACAGTTATCCATTATTGTGCAATGTCCTGGAAGTATAGTTGCACGCGCGAAAAAGAAACTTTTACGCTGACCGAAAGTTCAGGTTTGAGTATTTGTAAGCAGATAATAAAAAAAAATAAGGGCAGTATGAAACTCAACGAAAGCAAAACGTTGCTACAAAAGCCTTCACTTAGGTGTCTTCAGCATAACACACTGCCGACTTTACTCGAAACATGCCCTTCGTTCGGGTCGGTATGTAGTTATGAAAAAAGAAAACACGTTGCCATATCGCTGTCTGAAACAGAACACGCATATGCAGAAACTCTGTTAGCTGAAAAGAGTTGCTGAAGGCCAGCTGATAGCATTTCACGAATGCGTACAAATACAAATACAAAAATGTGAGGTATAAAAGGATAAAGCAAAATGATTTTGAATTTTAGGGTTAGCTCAATACTTGTAACACGTAACAGGGCCCTTAAATATGCTGCACATTCAGAAAAAGGAAATGGTTTGGTGAATGGTGAACTGCAATAGGCGCCTTCTTGTAGGAAATTCCTCACGCAAGGTGTTTTTTCTATCTGTAAGAATATTCATATGCACGCTTATCTGATGTGTGGTGTCTGATATAAGATACGCATTCTATGGATACGTATTACTGCATGGCACTGATAACGCAGAATACACAAAGACGAACAGTTTTCGAAAAATCTTTTAAGAATCAGAGATAACTTTTTTTGAAAAATTTGAATGCACAGTTCCTGTCTGTCTACCTGCTTGAATCCCAGAGGACAATGCTTAGAGGAAAATCAGAGTAGACTTTATGCTCCTGTCATAGCCTCCCCCCCCCCGACCCCCTTTTTTTTACCTCGCTTTGTATAGCTGCGTCACACACACTTGTGGGGTACCCACTACGCCATTATTCAGTGTGTTGTAGAGGACGAAGGGGACCCGGGTTCAAATACCATGTTCTCCTTGGTTGTTCCTTTATTTACTCAGGTTTTTTTCTCTTATTTCCTGCGATATCGGTTACGCACACCGGCGGCGGCGGCAGCCGACAACTGAGGCGCGCATGCGAGCCGTGTTGTGATCTCACAGCAAATTTCGCTGTAAAAAAATCTGTAGTACATCCCTTGCAGTACATCTACTCTTTGGTAGTTTTTATGTTTCCTGCCCAGATAACCAGTGTGATCATAAACCTGCACGTGTTAACTTGATGCTATTCAACTTCGGCGTCGCGGCCAGAACATGTTCGCCAATTGGTCCGGAGCACAGTATAAAATACTCTGATGGGGTGAGAGAATGAGTTCTGAAAGAGAAAACGGGAAAATAGATAGAGGAAAGTAGAGATACAAAGGACGAAAATACTCGCATTCTTCGGAGAAATATTCTTTATGAGGCGAGTGTAGGTGAGCGTCAATCTATCTGGGTGAGCATTAGCACTCGGCCATCGAGGCACGCTTAGAGCGCACAACATAGCCTTGTAAGAAAATGTAAATGTTTAAGTTGTGATGTGCAAGGCTATGAAAAACGTCGCCTTGTACAGCATAGGGGAAGTGAGGGAGAGAAAGATATATGTGTGGGTGAGGAGGAGGGGATAAAATAAAGCACACAATAGAAAGAAAAAAATGAGGAAAAAGAAAGAGAAAGAGACACGAAAATCAAACATGTAAAAAAACAAAGCTAGTGATCATAGCTGCAAAAGAGAGAAATATACAGCCAAAAAAAGAAAGAATGGGTAAGTGAGAAAGACAGAGAAAAAATGGTAAAAAAAGAAACAGGAAAAGCATAGAAGGAAATGAAGAAAGAAGAAATAGTGAAAATCGAGAAAAATAAGGATAAAAGGGAGGCAAAAAATAAAGAGAAACAATGACGGTCGCCCAGCATCTTCAGGCTTTGCCTCACTACTGCGAAGCTGGCTCCGCTTCTCTTTTTTTTTTACTTTCTTGAAAGTCAGTGCTGAAAGGTTCGTGTAGATTGAAGGGATGATGAATTGAGTCTCCGTAGCTATACAAGCGTAATTTTCCCGTAGGTAATCGTTGATATTTCATATCCAGTATTCCTTCTTATGTACACGCACAAATTATTTAGTTGACTGTAAGGTGGTAATTGAAGTAATAGGGTTTGTGTGAATTTGGCATATTTTGTGTATACTTTGATCAGCATCAGAATGTTTGTTATTCAAAAATAAAATAAATATACATCATCCACATGTGCAACAAGTTTAGGCAAGTATGGAATGTTATACCAAGTATGTTATCTCAAGATATCAAAAATAGAAGGACGATAATTTTTTGTAAGCAAAGAGTAACCCTTTTGTGAAAAATTTCTTCATAATTATATTTCGTATAGCACCCTAGTGTCCGCAATTATGCATTAACGATGTACAATTGTACTTGTTTCAGTAAGAAAAGTCAGGTGCAGATGTTTCGCTCAGCACCTTTATATTGTGCAAGGCAAGCGACCATCATGTATTCAGTGGCTATCATGCTTTCGAAGGAACTACGAATAAACCTATTTGTGACGCGAGAGCTGCATTTGACAAAGTTACCACTTTAACAGTCAGTAAAGTCCAAAAGGGTTCTCGAAGAATTATTCGCGTTAACTTGCAGTAGCCTTCGTATAACGCTGCCGGAAAGGGTCACAGTGTAATGACATAGCAACGCGAATTTCATGCTGCTAAAAAGAATGTTGGCCAATAACTGCTGCTTATAGTGGCAATCTTTTTAAACTTTTTCTGATTCAAGAGTTGTAAGCCTACATACGTATTACATGTGGCATTTTGTTATTTCTTGTATGGTCACACGAATGCATCATCACATCAATTCGGAAATATATCGAAATATCATCCGCTATGAATATTCTCAAACATTTCGCGTCGGATTCGTCACTAGGCAAAAGGTAGTGTACACAAACTTATTTTTTAAGAAAACTTCAACAAATGCATTCCCTGCATGCGTACATGTGGCTGACTGAATACGTAGAAATCAGCTCGCCTATCTCGCAAAATCGCTGCGTGTTAGGTGCTTGTTAGCATTTCTGTTTTGTAACAGCCGTGAAAAAAACCGCAATACTACAGCGAAGCCATGTCCGATGGATATATAAAGGCCGCAAATTTGGCAGAATTTGTTTAATGCTGTAGAAATAGCTTTTGTTTCTTAATCTGCAACACTTTCACTGCCGCCACAGGCACCCGCATTTGATGAATGGAATGAACTCAACACAAAGAAGTGGGCTAAAGCCTGGCACGCCTGCCTGCGAAAAGTTTTCCATATAATGATTTACACGCGTGGTAAGCGTGAATAAGACACTAGCATACTGAAATAAGGTTATGCATTTAACGAACCCTGAAGTTCTGAAGTTGGAGACTCAGCTGCACGCTCTTAACCATCCGAACATCTCTCATCTGCGTTAGACTAGCACATTGACATTTTTTTATATCAGCTTCATGGAAATAGGGCCATGGTGACCTGGAATCGAAATCGTATCTCGTCTTCAAACAACACAATTCTATATTTCCCAAACAGCGTAGCTGCATTGTATATACACTGACCAAGCACTCCCCTTAGTGTTTAAAGGCGTACTCAGCATCCGCCCACACGAGGCGGTGGAATGCCCATGTGTGAGTTCAATGTTGCTGGCTCAGATTGTCATATCGCAAATACGCAGCGGTCGCATTCTGGAAAACATAGCGTGCTCGTAGATATATATATATATATATATATATATAATATATATATATATATATATATAATATATATATATATATGCAGTCATGGTTGGTGAACTGTACCTCAGTCGCATACCCTCAAAAATTCGCATATATATATATATATATAATATATATATAATATATATATATATATATATATATATATATGTGCCCATTTCTGAACATCGTCTTTGCGCGAAGTTTCTTGCGTTAGCAGCCCTTTGATGCGCAGTTTTTCACCTTTGCACGTGATCGATATCGAAGTTGGAAGCCTATGGGAACCATCGGATGACCCGTGCATTCTTCTTATTATAAAGCTCAAGTCGCTCTCCTTCTCCTCGAGGATCTTTTTCCGTCATGAAACCTTAGCCCTTTCGCGTCATTACAACGTATACCTTCATTACCAGCGGTGTCATATTCTCGTGATTTTCTGCGAAGGTTTTCTCGGAAAACTTTCAACAGCCGTGCGGTTCAAGCTGGCCGTCAGTTCCGCCTGAGTGAACAAAAAATATCAACACTTGAACCAGCACACGCTCTCTTCATTTCGCTTTTCTTCATCTTCTGCTTTGCTCTCGAGACAAGGGTACAGATTAGTCCAGCGCGGTATTCAATAACACTTATTGGGTGAGACAACCTCTGCAGCTTGGCAGAAAAAAAGAAAAGTAAGTACAAATAAGAAAGAAAGAAAGAAAGAAATAGAGAACGAAGGAAAGAGAAGAATGAGACAGAGGGAGACGAAAAGAAACAGAATAAATGATAAAAGTTCTCGAGGTAATTCTCTTCGCGAGATTAGACTCGAACCTGAGTTCACAGCATTCGAAGGTGGGCGGCTACCAGTATAGCGATTGCTAAGAGGTATGAAAGAGAAGTTATGGCGAGGACAAAAGCAAAGAGCATGGAGAGAGTGAAATATGCGATAGATGGAAAAACAAAGAGAGATGAACGAAAGCAAAAAAGAAAAAAGAGTGGCAAGATCATTGATGAAAGAGGGGGGAAGAAATCGTCACGTGGTCGGGACGTTGAAGAAGGCAGCAGTTGGCATGGTCCCTACAGGAGTCCTTATTTCAGCGAACTTGTACCCTGGAAACCAAAAGTGAAAACTACAAGCAGTACACGCTTACAGCGGCGAACAGGGCGTCGGCTCCCAAGCGGTAAAACACGTGCGCTTCTGTAGATGCGCTATCGGGGATTTTTGCGACTAGTACTGGTTGCGGCGTAATCTGCACAATAATTGATTGATTCATATGTGGGGTTTAACGTTCCAAAACCACCATATGATTATGAGAGACGCCATAGTGGAGGGCTCCGTAACTTTCGACCACCTGGGGTTCTTTAACGTGCACTCAAATCTGAGCACACGGGCCTATAACATTTCCGCCTCCATCGTAAGTGCAGCCGCCGCAGCCGGAATTTGATCCCCCGACCTGCGGGTCAGCAGCTGAGTACCTTAGCCACTAGACCACCACGGCGGGGCAGTCTGCACAATGAGCTTAGCAGAATGGTCGCTAACAATTGCAAAACTTTCAACGCACTTTAGTACGCGCTGCTCAGGGGTTTAACGTTATTTGCGCGGGGGTCAGAGGCGTAGCCAGGGGTGGTCCCTCTCCCATTTTTTTCGCTCTGGCCTATATACTGAACACAAAATGACACAGGACCACATCTGTCTGAACACTTCCTACTTCAGATCAAGGTGTTTCCCCCTCCCCGAAATGACTCTCTGACTACGCCCCTGAGAGTGTTATCAACATGACACACGCGTGGCATTACATTGAGTCAGTGAAAGAGGAAGTGATAAATACAGAGACAGAAAGGCGGAAATAGGCTGCTACCTCCCAAAGGTGGAAATGGCTGCTAACTCCACTACCGCTATTTCAGAGCCACTTCACTTTTTAGAGGAGATCTGTTATCAGATCAGAACTCGAGTCACGTGCGGCGCCATAGTTGTTCACCGCCGCCGCCGCCACCGGTGCCTGTAGCCACATCACAAGAAATAAGAAAAAAAAATCGGCAGATCCCACGCACCTGAGAAACCACGTAATGCGAAACATGCGGAAAAAAGGTGACCATGTTGCAATTTTTTTATTGAGCGACACGTCATGAAATGACGCTAAATTAATGTACAAATGTCGCAGACACAGACATATGTTGAAGAGTTGCAGATGTTTATATCATCAATTGTTTGCATTTGCGCAACGATGCCAACTGGAACATGCGTATTAGCAATACCAGAATCTCACATGAAGCGCACACACATTTACTTTTTATTTGTTTTTTAACTCTCCCTTTCTCTTTCAACCCCCTATTCAACAACACCAGTGTAGGGTAGCATACCGGATAATACAGCATCTGGTTTATTTATTTATTTATAATTCCCTCAGAGCCAAAAAGGCATTAAAGAAGGGAGCGGGTAAATACATGAAAAATACAAATAAAACAGTGCAATTATTACAAATAAACAATACAATAAATACAAATAAAACAATAAAATAAAATACAGATATTTTTAACATTTCTGCAGAATGTATAAAAAATAGTTATTTCCAAATATACAAAAACAGAAGCAATAAGCATAGGTAACAGATTTTCTTGGTTATACAATGTTAGCTAATGTTTCTTGAAAAAGTTTGAAGTCAGTGATGGTTGCGACATTCGAGGGAAGGCGGTTCCAATCATGAAATGTGCGGGGAATAAATGACTAAAAGAAAGACCTAGTCGTTAACCTCCCTGCCTTCTTTTTTTCTCGTTTCTCTCTCATATGAAGCGCTGATGCTCGCGAGGATGCTGGCTCTGGACACTGCTACATAAATCAACTTCAGCGCATGGCAACTAACCACATCTGACGTTAACCGGACGTGACGGCTATATCAAAATAGTACATATGCAATGTTTTTATATTGGGTTGGCAGCACTGAAACCAGTATTACCGTTTCACGAAGATTAGCGTCTATTTGAAAAGTAGTTCTGAGACCTGGCGTGGCTTTGTGGTAAAATGCTTCATTGCCATCAAGAATGATTGGGTTCAATTCCAGCTGGGACTCGTCAGGTCGACGCAACTGACGTCGGGTATTTCTCAACAATCGTCGAGTATTTCTTAACACATACCTGCCCGTGGGTATGTGCTACTGTCTAGCGGGAAGTGTTTGACGATGTAAGCGACGGGATCGTGAAATTACTCATATCTTGACAAGCATGTCGTATTCGTCAAACCATCGTACCCTCTCATGCTAATTTTGGTTACGCCAAGTAAATGGGGTGACCACGAGAGCACCCAAACGAAAGCGGCTAGATAGATAGATAGATAGATAGATAGATAGATAGATAGATAGATAGATAGATAGATAGATAGATAAATAGATAGATAGATAGATAGATAGATAGATACGCTCAAATTCACCGAAGATCGCTAAGAAGTGCTTCGCATTTCGGCAAACTAACCTTAGGCAGGCGTGATGTCGGGAAATCAATCGCGTTAATACGACTTATAAAGCGTTTTAAAACAGCGAAAGAACAAGCTGTCGTCGCATAGTACGAATAGCGTAACGAGTGGGTCGTCCAATGCTCCCACCCATTACAAAACCTTGTTCTTTCTTCATATTAACTGTGACGCATACCCACTTCAGGCATGATTCCTCATCGTCGTAAGCCACTGCATGAACAATTGGCACAAAATTTCTTGCAATTGTTAAGCGGATACCATGCTTCCCGGAAGAATGACTAAAAATAGCATAGGGAATGCCGGGATGCTACACAGAGATTTTTATTATTGACGCCCTAGTGGGTATCAAGCAAGGGTTCTTGGAGCAGGTACCCAATGAGTGTTTAGAAAAGGCTCTGAAACACCACTCTTCTAGCGTTCGCTGTGACTGTGCTACGTCTTCCGGACAAGCCTGGCGTTTTTTAACTTCGAAAATGGCATGCCTTATCGACCACCCTGAAACGTAACAAGAACCGCGTAAGAGCTTGCAGGTTGTGTTCATTGCGTCTTCGCGAGCCGCTTCAGCTAAACCGCACGGCGCTAGCCGAGTGGCAGTCATTGTCAGCTATGCCACGGTAGCCCTAGTAATCGGAGTTGTCTTTGCTAATCTGTGGCTCTTATTGAGTTGGGGGCTAGGGTGTGTCCAGGTCAGTGGCGACCACAGGCCGGCAAACTCACTCATCAGTGAACCCAGTCAAGCTCATTCAGACTTTGAGACTAATAAATGAGCCCGAGTGAATAATAGTTCTGTGAGTCTCAAGTGACGTTTTGTGAGTGAGTCTGAGTGAGCTCGACGTTTCTGTCGAGCTATGGTGGTGACAGAGACGGGCTTTTTACCTGAACGAGTTCATGACCTTCGAACCAACGTTACAGCCAACAGCATCAACGCACTTCAATCTTATTATGATCTTCAGAAAAAGATTTAAGAAAAAAGAACTTGGATGCTAGGGTAAATAGCTGAGTGTAGTATATTTATCAGGGAACTAAATGAGCTTTACTGCGATGGTGGGCAGCGGAAATTGAATATTCTCCGACTGAGCTGCGCGCAATAGACGAGATAGTATGCAGCGCCTACCTTAATGTTAACGTTGGGCTGCTCTTAATGCAAGAGTGTCTATCGTGTGAAAAATTAAACCGCATGCCTAGACGAGGTCCTCTTACTTGTGCTTGTTGCACAGTGTCGTGTGCACGCATGTTACTTGTGTTACTTCTATAATCAACTTTTATCTGCTCAACGCTTATCTCAAACAGTGCTCCCAGTCCGATGTTGGACTGGAAGCAGTGTTTCAACAACTCAGAGGTGATCAGCTGATCACTATCGCTTTTGCATCTCGTACATTGACCCCTGCTGAACGCAGATATTCAGTAGGAGAGCGTGAAGCTCTCGCGTGTCTTTTTGCCTGTGAGAAATGGCATGTTTACTTGTGGGGCCGGCACTTCACATTACGTACAGATCACCAAGCACTAGTTGCTCTTCTTTCTGCAGGATCCGAAGGCCGCCGCCCCATTCGCATTTCTCTTTGGTGTGCCAAACTCATGTATTATAATTTCAGTGTTCAATATTGTAAGGGTTCTAATAACGTGGTTGCTGACGCACTGTCGCGCGTTACTCTTCAGATACCGGTCACTGAAGAGCGGGATGAGGAAGTTGTTTCATTAGTTGCTTCCTGCATTACTAAAGCTGCGCTTCAGGCAGCTACAGCTGCAGATTCCACTTTGTCTCAAGTTCTCAAATATTTACGTGAAGGATGGCCTTCCAAATGTGCTCTTGCTTCTGAATTTTTGCCTTACTTCGCAGTCCGACAGGAACTGTCTTGTGATGAGGACTTGCTTTTCCGCGATGAACGCGTGATTCCCCTTGCTTCGTTCCGTAACAAGCTAATACAGCTTGCCCATGAGGCCCATCCAGGCATTGTCCGCACCAAACAGAATCTCCGAGACAGGTACTGGTGGACAGCCTTAGACAAGCAGGTCGAACATGCAGTTTACAACTGCCATGTATGTCAGGCAGCTGACAAGTCTTCCAAACCTGCATTTTCTCCGTTGCAGCCAGTCCAGTGGCCTGATCGGCCTTGGCAGAAACTGGGCATGGACATCATCGGTCCTTTGCATAATGTTCCGCGAAATGCCCGGTTCATTGTTTCTCTCATCGACTACCATTCCAAATGGCCAGAGCTTTGTTTCACACATACGGTTACTTCTGAGGTCATCATTGAGTTTCTGTCTTCAATCTTCAGCCGGGAAAGTTTTCCTGATGCCATAGTTACGGACAATGGTCCACAGTTTGAGTCCCAACATTTCGAGGCTTTTCTTTCACAACGAGAAATTCAGCACTTGAGGTCATCTGTTTTCTATCCCCAATCAAATTGGCAAATCGAGCGCTTTAATCGCGTTCCGAAGGAACATATCCAGATCGCCCAATTAGAGCACCGTCCCCTCAAGCAACTCTTGACTGAATGTTTAGCTTCGTACAGGTTGACACCACAAGGCACCACTGAAGTGTCTCCTGCTCAACTTCTCCACGGTAGGCAACCGCGAGTTGCTCTCGACATAGTCTCTTTGCCTCGTAACATAGCAGTGTCTTCTGATCAAATCCGCACCAGGGTCTTTTCTCATCAACAAGCAATGAAAAAGTATGTCGACACCCGTCGAGGTGCAAAGCAGTCTGAAGTTAGCACTGGCGATCTAGTCAAGGTTCGTGTGCCAGGCAAGCGTCCCAAGTGTCGGGGTCCTTACAAAGTCTTGGGCCAGGTTAGCCCCACTTCGTTTCGCTTAAGTGATGGTAACATATGGAATGCTTCGCGCCTTGTTATTTTTCATACGGATTTGCCTTCAACACCTAAAAGTCTTCCCCATCATGTTCCGTCCGCGCCTTTCAACTATTCATCAGATTATTACATGTGGCCTCCATGTACAGGTATTTTTCTTCAAGGGGAGAGGAGTTGCCAGTCGGTGTCACTGTTTCAAGTACACCAAGTCTTACGGTTCACTTCGAACCTTCAAATACAGCTGAGACCGTTGAACCGGACTCCGGTCCACAAAATTCTTCGGAAGCTCATGTTGCGAGCTCTGATGAGACCGCGAATTTTAACGCTCGTTCAGAGCCTTCATAATCTTCTTCTGCTCTTTTTCTACACCCAAAAGGGCCCGCCCTAAGCGGAAGCGGGAGAATCCGCGTCGGTTCGAAGACTACGTGACGTAGAACTCCAAATCTATATTGTACTGAGTTGTATACAATTTTTAGTGCATTTTTAGGACTTCCAATGTACATATTTCCAGGGCATTTTCAGGACTCGTAGCGTGTGTTCCGTGTGCCGTGCTCGGAATTCTCGTGTGTTCTAATGTACATACCTTGTAAAATATGTTGGTATCGAGCATGTTTAAATATAAACAGTGTATAGGTGAACTTTTTTCGAGGAGGGTATGGTTGTTGTATTCTGGGTTTTCGGTTTCGGTTTCGAAATTACATGTGAGGATGCGAGGGGGTGCCGCTCTGGCATCTAGCATTTCAAGGCGACTGTAAATAAATTCAGCGAGTGTGCGTTGGGTAACCGTGGAGTGTGGTTGTTGTTCTTTCCTTCGGCGCTTCGCGTCAATCCGCGTGTTCGGGCTGGTCGGCGTCCCCGCCGGCCGCGTACGTCTCCGTCGGCCGTGTTCTTCTTCTGCTTCGTCGGGACCAGCCAGCCCCCCAACACAGCATAACTCTGTAGCTAGAGTTAGCCTGCTCTGTGTAGCCTGAGAAGCGTTAGACTTGCTTCTTACGATGATGATGATGATGATGTTCCTTGGAATTTCGGCACCTACTCACTCAGAGGAATCGGCCAAGTGTCGAGTAGATCATACATTTTGTATTTGGGATTATTAATTATTAAGAGCTAAATTGTTTTCAGATGAATTTTTAACGTAACGTTAATAAGGATTGATGAAAAGGGCACGGGGAATAAGTTGACAGCAAACTTGATTTCGTTTTCTTAGCCCACCGCACCCTTGTCACGCCTCTTAGGACTCTGAATAAAGCTCCTCCATCCATCCATTCATCGATGAATGCTACGCACAACAGCCCCACTTACAAGGGAAGGACTAGAAACACCTGGTGTCAGGAAAAGAATTGCCCGCTGAAATTTTCTTAACAAGCTGTCAGCAGGTAAACTCAATTTAGACTCCTCATTATATCTGCTCCCACCTGAAGAAAATTCCAGTCACTCTAATAACTGTCGCGTATTTTGGCCCTGTAACTAGCTAGTTGATGTGTAAAAATATTTTTAAACACGATAGTCATTTTTGGGAACCTTCGACGCAAAAATTTTGGCCTCTCTGTGTGTACATTTGTATGTCCACTCTAAACGGTACTGGGTACTGTGATTGGCACCAGCCGATACCATAAACGGCCAACCCCCTCCGCAGCGCCCACAAATGTTGCTCAAAATTAAGCGTTCATACTTGTGCGATTGTCAATTAAAAAGCAATTAGTGCGAATATCTGAGGCACCATAACAACACGTATATATTCTGTGTGTGCGTCTTTTACTAGAAAAGGCATACATAAGTAATTCTAAACACCGTAGCGTTCATCACGCTGCGCTGACCATGCAACGCTTGCACCGAAAAGCGAGTGTTTCCAACGCTTTGCTAAGACGACACGGTGGTGGTACCTACCCGTCGCCTTGCGTTCTACGCCTTTTCACCTCTGAGACGGGCGCGCACACCGGTCTCAGAGCCACGCGTTTCGTTTTCCAAGAAAACTGCCAGATAGCGCTCATGTCTGACGTGTGACGTGACTTGATGCGCTCGGTCGCCTCCGCTGCATGCTCGAGGCACTCTAACGCTGCGTCTCCAGAATACCATTTACCAATTGCTTGCGCAGAACATCAAATAAATGTTTTCTTCACTCTCTCCACACGCAAGACTATCGTCTTTGGACGACATTTGCAGATTACATGCAGATAGGGGGCCCATTTTTTTCGTTTGTACACTAGCTGAATGGAATGGTCTTCGTTAAGCTTGTTATTTATAATTTGCTATTATATTCAAACGTAATTTATTGTCATCTTGTATGGGAAACAACGACAGTCACAAATTACGAAATATTATACGCACTTCAGAAGAAAGTGCTAAGGCATATATATAATGTGGTTTCAATCATCCTTCAGCATCGCCTTTCAATAGGCATCGTATTCTACATATTCCCTTTCAGTATTCTTACCGCCTTTCCATAGCATACAAATCAGAAATTGAAGATAACGGCCATTTCTTAGCTCAATTAGCCCGTTTATAAAGGAGGATGCAAACGTGTTCAGTGCGCCATCCAGAGTCTGCGAAAGTACCATTATGTCGAACGAATTACGGGACACAAATGCTAAACACAACCTTCCGTAATTACTAAACTTGTTTAGCAATGAAAGTATTGCACCGAACAGATTATCCACAAAGATCTGCTTACTTTGTTTTTTTATTTTGACGGTTATTTGTATTCAAAGTTCTAAAATTGCTTCTGCTTTGATATTCCAATGGTTTATTTTGATACACTTTCTTATTTTTTAAGAAAAATTGTTTCTTTCTTGTCCTAACACAAACGTTGTCTCGTTTACTGCTGATAAATTTCAACACTGGTTCGCCTAGCTACGAATGTTTTTCTTTTTTATATATGTGCTAAGTCTTGTAATGTGTGAATGCATGGTGTTTTCAATAAAATCGCAATGTATTATTCCTAAATTCCGCTTCCTTCATTTTCATGCTTTCGTTTATACGTACACTGTTTTATTGCCTATCACTTTGTCTTTCTGATTGTCTTTTTTTTCTTTTGTGTTCAGCACAGTCTGCTGTAAATGCGCCGAAGGTTTTGATTTTAGGGAGATCAGGGCTAGTCAAGCTGCTCGTCTGCTTTTTCTTCCAGTCTCCCCCATCCTATGCTTGATGTAAAATAAAGCACCTAATAATAATATTATTGTTATTAGTCCGGAAGTTTTTACTAGTATTGATAGCTTGGCTACTTCTGATGAAAGTTTGGTTAGTTATATTTGCAACTGCCTGAATGTTTATTTTTCCTCCGATGGACAATTTTATTTTATAATGAGGCATTTTACTTCGTTCTTTGTGCAAATCTTACCCTGTAATAGGCTGTATTGGCTTACAGTGTTCAAAATTATATTAAAAAATACTGATATTGTCCTCCTTTTTTCAGCAAGGCGTTGCAGTCGTGTAGAGACTCTAGCGTTGAGTGTCAAGTGTGACTAATTGCACAATGCGTCCAGATTCTGTCGTCTTGCACTCTTTCCGACGCAAGAAAAAAGAAAAAGCATATATATGAGGCCGCAACATGGGTGTGATTTCAGTAATCCACCCCACGAGTAAAAAGAAAATCACAAACTGAATGTTATTCAAAAGCAAAGTTCAGAATCACTACTGGTTTCGAAAATGCAATCAGTAAATTGGAACCGAATAGCTTGAAAGAGAAAAGCCAAGCAACCCGAAGCACACGGAACGCAATCCCGGCTGTGGCAGCTGCATACTGGCTTAGATATCGCTGCACGTTAAGGAACCCCAGGTGGTTATTATTGTCTTTGACATGGATTGATTGATTTAGCTTGTGCCACAACATGCTAGAGCTAACAGCCTCTTCATCCTGAATGTATACAGCAGCCCTAAGGGCTTACAAGGCAACTTCCAGTGCATCTTTACGCTCATGTAAACGCATAGCCAATAAGTGCCCCCTACTCGTCGTGGGAGATTCTAACGCCCCACATACAGCCTGGGGTTACCCATGCGACACACAAAAAGAACGTCGGGTGTGGTTAGCAGCGCAGCAAGCCAGTCTCTCCTTGCTCAACGATGCTGCCATCCCGTCATGCATAGGAAATAGTGTCTGCAAAGACACTACACCAGATCTTACGTTCACACATCGCCTCCCTTACGCCACATGATGCAACACACAAGAGAATGCGCGGTAGTTTAATATTTAGGAGAATTTTGACAATGCAATGGTCACTATTGTGACCATTACATTGTCAGAATTCTCTTAAATATTATACTACCCCGCAGGCTTCCCAGAGCTTTCACTTTCACTAACTGGGATTTTTTCCGCCCTTATAGGGCAACGCGCATCCACGTCTCTATCACGGACATGACTGAAGAGTCAAAACAACTTCGGAGTGATGTTCGATCCGCAACTCGTCTAGTACGAGAGGACTGCCCAAGCGACACAGTTGACTCCCTTCTCTTACATTTATGGTACGCTAAAGCAAACCTATAACGACGCTGGCAACGCCAGCGTTGAAACTGAACTCTTAGACGTTGCCTCGCCCACCTGAGCAAAGAGATATACACCCATGTAGCCACTCTTTGACGACTGAACTGGGAATCGTTTTGCAACAAATTAGATGGCAATATGAGTTTTTCTCAGACTTGAAATTTGTTCAGACACTTAAATATTCCAACTCAAAGACTAACGAAAAACACAACCTCCCCAAACTCCTACACACTTGCGAAAAATTTTCCACCAGAACTCCTCCAAGAACTTCGAAATTAGTACTTCCCAACATACCACGCGCTATTGCATCCGACTATACAGGTCCTCCTAATGAGCTCCTCGACCAACCTATTACAGTAGCCGAAGTTCAAGCTGAACTACAGAAACTAAGCACTTCTTCAGCTCCTGGTCCGGACGGTATTCACAACAAAGCACTCCGTAATCTCGAAGACCAATCAATTGCCATTTTTACTGAATGCTTTATCGAGTGCTGGCTAAGGGGCATCCTCCCACCGCAATAGAAAGAGGCCAGGTTGTCTTTATACCCAAGCTTGGGAAACCACTCCTTAATTACGACTAACCTCAGACCCATATCCTTTACTTCTTGTGTCGGCAAACTCATGGACCAAGTACTCTAAACCAGGTTCTGCCGGTACCTGGAAGGCAATAATCTCTTACTTACTTGCATGTTTGGATTTCGCCCAGAGCTTTCCCCACAGGACGTTTTCCTGCAACTGAAACACCACATTCTCGGCTCTCAAACCTGCGATACCAGAACTATCTTAGGAGTAGATCTAACAAAGGCATTCGACAACGTTGCGCACTAAGCTATCTCAGAGAGCCTTATACTCCTGGGAGTCGGTGCGAAGACGTACAACTACGTCCGAGACTTCCTCAGCCAACGCACAGCAACACTTATCTTTGGTAATTACAGCCTGCCAGGCATCACGCTTGGCGCACGTGGTACGCCTCAGAGAGCAGTTCTCTCACTTATTCTCTTTAACATAGCAATTGTTCATCTGCCCCAAAATCTGGGTCAGATCCCCGATATACACTTCAGCTTCTATGCCAATGACACCACCGTCTGGGCAAACCGTGGTAGTGACGCCGAAATAGAAGAACACTTACAATTGACACTAACGACCATCAACACGTATGTTCGACAACGTGGCCGTTTCTGCTCGCCTTCCAAATCGGAGCTCTTTCTTTACCGACCGAAGCAACATACTTCAGCCCTTCCCCCTATCTCTCTCGGGCTAAGTGCCCAACCCATTCCACTTCTCTCGAAAATTCGGGTGCTAAAGCTAGTTCTCTACTCACATGGCACACATAGAGAAGTAATCAGGACTCTCCAAACACATGCTCAGCAGACCACGCGACTGATTTGTCGCATAGTGAACCGTTGGGCTGGCCTACGCAAGCAAAACGTGCTTCGCCTCACTCAGGCTTCCATTGTAAGCCGCACCACGCATGGCCTCCCTTACCTACCTTGCTAACAGATGGAGGGAGACCTGGTTCGCGCTTCTACGGATGTTGCACAAAAACGGCTCTACGCCTTCCTCCAAGCACATTCAATGACAGGCTATTCAAACTTGGTGTACATAATACATTTGAGGAACTCGCTGAAGCCACCTTTAAGCCACAAAGACGTCATTTCTCTGATTCAGTGGCTGGTCGTGCTCTCTTGTCTCAATTAAACTTACACACACACCCGAAGGGGTCCCTCTTTCTTCTAACTTCCGCTCTCACTTTAACGTACCCCCCCCCCTCCCATCTCGAAGTACATGCATCCTGTACGGGACGAGAAACGCAGAAAGGCAAGGACTCAGGCCTTCCAGAGGCAATATGGTGAGGACCAGGATGTGGTCTACGTGGACGCAGCGGATTATGCCTCTGGATCCCGCAAGGCCGTTGCAGTGGCTGACAATCAGGCAAATCTTCTATTTTCGTGCTCAATTGTCACAAATTCCTCCACAGACGCAGAAGAGGCAGCTATCGCGCTCGCTCTCATCTCTGCACCCAACACCACAATCATTAGTGACTTGAATTCAGCTATTCTGAACCACACCAATGGTTTGATATCCCGTACCGCTGCTCGCTTGAAATGCTTCTGGCAGCGTCAGTGTTCCACAACCTTCATCTGGACGCCAGCACATTCCGGCCTCCTTGGCAACAAGAAGGCTCATTCTTTAGCCCGAGGTCTCACATTCTGGGCAGGAAAAATGGAGCCACCCCAACAAGTCGAAGAGTAATTACTCTCTTTTAGTGATATTCTATCGTATTACTGGGATCAACTAACAATATACACACCCCCAGCCCCATCCCTAAACATAGCACAGGCCGCACATTGGTGACGCCTACAAACTATACTCCGTATTACTATACGCCCATTACCCAGACCGATTCCTCCCTTGAGGCAAACTTTGCGGCAAATTAGGAGACTTTCTCCACATTCTCTTCGCATGTTCCACCTTCCCACATCCCCCACCTCCAGCTGTGGCAGTGTCATACTGGGCGACCATCATGACCAGCACTTCTGCGTTTGATCAGCGCCGGATCATCTCGTGCGCCTTGAAGAGGATCGCACTTGAAGGGTGTCACACCAGTCCCGTTTATTAGGGAGGCGATCGCCGGGCTAATTCGAAGGGCCGAAGTATCGGCCCCCCGAACCGCACCACGAAAGCGTGGACAATTTAGAAGTGGTCCTTTTTGGCGCGCCAGCGGACGCCGGCTGTGGCCCAAAGAACAAGTCAGAGCCGAGAGTTGATAAACAACAAATTATATTCTCAATAATGGCAGATCGAAAACAATACACAAAAATGCACACTCCACAATAGTTGCATACAATATGTCACCAATCAAACCAATCAATCAACGTATTACACAATACAATCAGCCACACTTGAAACAACGGACACGGACAACAATACGCACTACAATGCAGTCGCATGCATTGAACAACCAAGACACTTAAAGACTAAAGAGATAGAAAACCTATTCAGTCCAAAGTCCTTGGAACAAAAGTCTGAATGATACTCTTCCGAGAATCACTCACTCAAAGTCCAGCGTTGTTGTCGTTCCGCTGCCCCCTGAAGTTTCTCTTCCAGGAAACCTCCCGTCTTCAATTGGCCACCCTTTAAACTTCAACTTCTTCGCCGGAACACGTCAGCTTCACACCCGCAGCTGTTGCCACGGGTCTTCACTTGAAAGCGGTAAACACACGCTCTTGCCTGTAGCCCGAGCCTTCACCCCTCAGGTGGAAATCCTCTTCATCTACGGCTTCGTCCCTACGGACCAAAACCTTCGCCGACTACACGGCGGAATCCCTACGCGCTCTGGCGCTCACTTCCGTCTCCTCCTGATCTCTCATCTCGGCTGCTCGGTTAAATACCTTGCGCGCGGCATTCCAGACGATTCTCGTCCTTTCGTCGGCGCGATACGCAGCGAAAGCTGGGAAGAGGGCGATACGGTTGGAATGCCCTCCCCGGCCGATGAGTCAACTCGGTATGACCACGCCCCTTTCGTTCTGGAAAAATCGAGTGCTTGCTCGGCCGCCGTTGTGGGGTGAGGAGGTTCGTCAATGAAGCCACGCTTCTGCGGGGAGAGCGCGCGCCCGGGGAGCCTTGGCCGTTTGTTTTCTTTTTCTTTCCTTTTTTTTCTTTTGACTTCGCGGCATTTCTCCCGCCCGTTATCGCAAGAATTTGGCGTCGCGCCCTTTTTTAGCGCTCGTTCTGTGACACTGCCCCCCACTTTAAGAATATTATCTCATAATATTCAAAACCACACAAACGAGCGCGAACAGTCACCACACACTCTCACAGTCTGTAACATTGTCCGTCGCTCATGACACCTCACATTCACAATAGATCACCTAATACAATTGTACATTGTAATTCAATTACACAACGCGTGAAAACACAACCACAAACACATGAGTACAACACTGCACCACACATTCCCAATAATACAAATGTACAAAGTTCTCTCATTACAACCATGGTCCAATACTATACATCACATCACAGCACAACACTTCGACACTTGTGACACAGGATACCACAACATTAACACAACATATGGCACTCTACACTGCCAAACACATTCTGCTTTGACCTCAGCACTTATCCTACGTACTTCGAGCAGCGCTTGCGCCCCTTTTTGCGGTGCTCGCTCGATCTCTTCTTGTGCTTCCACGTTCCTTTTCGACGAGCCCTTTCCAACGACGATATCTGAGGCGTCGTCTCAGCCATCGTTGTCTCTTCCGACACCGTTAATGCGTCATCACATTCGACGGGTCCTGTCTGTTTATTTACCCGCCTGATGATGCCTCTACATCTTGCCCGGCTGGCCAACTCCGTCTCCTTTACACTGTCGGTCGGTTGAGGTCGTGCCGACGTAAGTCCGGTTGCTCGGCCCGCGAACTTATTCGACACGATCGTCTTCTCCTTCGCTGTCTCTTGCGCCGCAGCTTCACCTTGTGCTCTAGTGAGATCCGTCACGGGATGCTCCTCCACTGTATCTCGCGGTCGCTGGGTTGGCGAGGGCTCTATCTTAGGGTCTTCTCCCAAACATTCCGGATCATTCGGTCCTCGCGCCCCGGCGATGTTTCCGATCACAAGGTCGTAAAGGGGGGTCGTCATACATAGAGCGGTAACCTTCCCGCTGAAGTACGGAGTTTCCACCTCAATCTCTGCTTCGGGAAGCATCCGAACCGTACGGTCAATTAGGCAAACCGGTTTCGTTCTGCCTGTCAACTCGCTTTCCCGTACCAAATTTCTCCGCACGATAACAGTGGAACTGCCGGTATCTCTTAACACCGTAATCTTTTTGCCCGCAACTTTTCCAGGCAGCGTTGGCATTCCTTTCGTAACCCTAGTTGGCTGTTTTGACATTACAGCACCCACAATAGGAATTTTCTCCCCATTTTTCAATTCTACGAATCCGTCGGCGACGGCATTATTATCGGATTTCGGTGCTGCTTGCACACAGGATACCTGGTGAGTTTGACTCGCTCCGTTTCGACATGCATCTGCTTTGTGCCCAGTCTGACCACACTTAAAACACTTTACAACCGTAGGGCTCGTAAAGATCGTTCGACAGTTTTTCGCGCGATGACCCACTCGGTTGCACAGAAAACATCGCGGAATGCTCTCTGGTGCACGCTTCTTTTCTTCGGGAGCCAATTTCTTCGAATCATCGGGACAATCCTTCTTGACCTTGGCCAAATTAGTGCCACCTTGCGCTTCCAAGAATTGATCAGCCAATTCAAGCATGTCTTCAAGTGACTCAGCCTTCCTCTCTTTCAAATACAGCGACAGGCTTGGGTGGCAACTAGTAAGAAACTGTTCTCTAATCAGGAGCTCTCTAAGCTCATCGTACCCCTGTGCTGTCCCTGAAAGTTCAATCCATCTGTCGAAATAGTGGCAAAGTCGGGCGGCATACTGCGTAGCTGTCTCACCGTCAGCTGGCTTTCCTGTCCGAAATCTGTCCCGGAATCCTTCCACGGTAAATCTAAATCGCTTCAACAAAGCAGCTTTCACCTTTGCGTAGTTGGCTGCATCGGTCGGCGTCAGCCTACCGTACACACTGAGCGCTTCGCCACTCAAGCAAGTACTCAAAGCAGTTGCCCATTGATGTTCCGGCCAATTCTGGCTCCTCGCAATCGTCTCAAATCGGTGAAGGTACGCGTCAAGGTCGTCCTTCCTTTCATCAAACGCTACGAGCAGCTTGCTTGGGTTCAAGCGGAAGCCGTGATCTTACCGTTCCCTGCTTTCAACTCTAGCTTGTACGGGAGTTTCGCTTCGCTGTTGCAAACGGAGCCGCTCGAGTTCCATCTCGTGCTGCTGCTGCCGTTCCCTTTCAGCCATCTCCGCTTCTCTTTCTTCTCTCGCCCTTTCGGCTGCCAACTTTTCTCTCTCCAGCTCCAACTTCAATTGCTGCTCTCTTTCTTCCTTCAGCTGTCGCTCGTTTGCCTCTCTTTCTTCTTTCAGCTGTCGCTCCTTTGCTTCTCTTTCTTCTCTCGCCCTTTCAGCTGCCAACTTCTCTCTCTCCAGCTCCGCTTCTTTTTCCGCTTTGGCTCTTTCGACCGCCAACCTCTCTCGTTGCAACTCAGCTGTTTTTTCTTCCTTGGCTCTCTCAGCTGCCAACCTTTCTCTCTCCACCGCCTCTTTCTCCTTCTGGCTTACCCATTTCCGTAGTTCGGCGCCGGAAAGACCCATCTTCTCACCAAGCGCAACTAACTTTTCGAGATCCATTGTGTCTCGCAACTCGCAAATAAAACCTTGCCGCGTGCAAAAAGTATCTGCCTAAATCAGTCTATCGAAACACTCCCCTGCACTCGTTAACGAGAACACTGAACAACACACAAAATCGGTCCGATAGCAGTATCAACAACTCGAGGCTCTTTTTCACTACTTTGGACACACTGTGCACCAAAAGGTCCTGTATCGCGGACGCCAGATTAATTGTCACACCAGTCCCGTTTATTAGGGAGGCGATCGCCGGGCTAATTCCAAGGGCCGAAGTATCGGCCCCCTGAACCGCACCACGAAAGCGTGGACAATTTAGAAGTGGTCCTTTTTGGCGCGCCAGCGGACGCCGGCTGTGGCCCAAAGAACAAGTCGGAGCCGAGAGTTGATAAACAACAAATTATATTCTAAATAATGGCAGATCGAAAACAATACACAAAAATGCACACTCCACAATAGTTGCATACAATGTGTCACCAATCAAACCAATCAATCAACGTATTACACAATACAATCAGCCACACTTGAAACAACGGACACGGACAACAATACGCACTACAATGCAGTCGCATGCATTGAACAACCAAGACACTTAAAGACTAAAGAGATAGAAAACCTATTCAGTTCAAAGTCCTTGGAACAAAAGTCTGAATGATACTCTTCCGAGAATCACTCACTCAAAGTCCAGCGTTGTTGTCGTTCCGCTGCCCCCTGAAGTTTCTCTTCCAGGAAACCTCCTGTCTTCAATTGGCCGCTCTTTAAACTTCAACGTCTTCGCCGGAACACGTCGGCTTCACACCCGCAGCTGTTGCCACGGGTCTTCGCTCGAAAGCGGTAAACACACGCTCTTGCCTGTAGCCCGAGCCTTCACCCACCAGGTGGAAATCCTCTTCATCTCCGGCTTCGTCCCTACGGACCAAAACCTTCGCCGACTACACGGCGGAATCCCTACGCGCTCTGGCGCTCACTTCCGTCTCCTCCTGATCTCTCATCTCGGCTGCTCGGTTAAATACCTTGCGCGCGGCATTCCAGACGATTCTCGTCCTTTCGTCGGCGCGATACGCAGCGAAAGCTGGGAAGAGGGCGAGACGGTTTGGAATGCCCTCCCCGGCCGATGAGTCAACTCGGTATGACCACGCCCCTTTCGTTCTGGAAAAATCGAGTGCTTGCTCGGCCACCGTTGTGGGGTGAGGAGGTTCGTCGATGAAGCCACGCTTCTGCGGGGAGAGCGCGCGCCCGGGGAGCCTTGGCCGTTTGTTTTCTTTTTCTTTCCTTTTTTTTCTTTTGACTTCGCGGCATTTCTCCCGCCCGTTATCGCAAGAATTTGGCGTCGCGCCCTTTTTTAGCGCTCGTTCTGTGACCAAGGGCTTTCCTTTGCTTTGTAAGGGTGCCTCCTCACCGTGAGGGAACACCCACGTGTCTTAAGGGGGCTCGTCCTCCGCGCTCGAAAGTGGCAATAAATGTTTCTACCATCCCCACCACCGCCACCCCAGGTGGTCTATATTTCCGGAGTTCTCCTCTGTGGCGTTTCGCAGAATTATATGGTCGCTTTCGGATATTATACCCCAGATATCATTACTAGGCCAAGCAAGAAGATGAAGCGTTTGACAAGTTCGTAGAGACTTCCGCTGATTTTGCCTAACTGATACGTCATCATTTTCTCCCGTGAGTTAGATAGGTGGGGTGGGTTCGTGGGCCATAAGGCACACACGGTTCCAAGGACAACAAAACATTTATAGACAACCCTCACCCAAAACACAAATACACGCACACAGACTTGCTTGACGCTACTTTACACGTCTACCCTTCCTCGACACTCAGTCCTTGCGGTCCAGCACGCCTACGCGAATATCACCTCGTCCTGCCAATCGGAGTCTATGGGTCCGTAGTCATCACTCACAGTATCCTGACAGTGCAGCTGGCGCACGCTTGAAGCAAGTACGACGCGATGAGTCGGTCGAGAGACCATGAGCAGACCCGGAACTGCTCGCTCATGAATGCGCGTGAGAAAACAATGCGCTGGCGTAGCACCAAAGCCACGCTTTCTTCAGGTGCTTGTGCCGGACTGCAACATAGGAGACACCGAGGCTACGCCCTAGCTAACACGCTTGTAACAGCTCGGAACACTCGTTGGCTGCAGGGAACTACCAAGCTCGTCCCGGCTACTCTGCTAGCACCAGCTCGAATACCTTTGGTCCCTCAGGCCAAGCCTTGTGCGCTTTTCAGTTCACTGACCACGCTGGCTTGGCTCGTCTGCGTTTCGAAGCTCACGCGCTCGATGTTATTGTCCTTGTACTCTTTTTTTATCTATTGTCCGTGGCGCATACCCACTTGGGCCATCTGAAGGCAGAATGTCGGCCCTGTGCCACGTGGGGACGGGCAGGCTAAACCCAATGTTCGCATGGTGGGTATCCATTAGCGTCGGTAATTTGATTAGAACCCTATAAAGAGGGCCACCGCCAGAACGCGAGCTTTAGATTGCTAGCCACCAATGAACCGGACAAAAGTGTATTGATGGCTTCGAGATGAATGACGTTAAGAGTTGTTAGGTTACGGTATGGCGTGGTTTCATGTATTCGAACCGTGGATGCTTCTGATATGTTGAGATTTTTACTTGTAGCCAAACCAAGATGGTGCTGCCGAGTTGTAGAGCTCTTAGATCAAGACTACTCTGTTAAAAACATATATATCTCTTGCTGATACCCACTGATTGCTGCCTTTCAAAGCATTCCTCAACATTTCGTAAGCTTTCTTGTTCATAGTTTGAGAGTGCCAGGCCTTTTAAAATCGAAATAAGCCTTGTCAGCTAATGCAGGTTTACCCGACATCATCAGAGAAAAAAAACTTATTTTGTTAGTGGTGTACTTGATTTATTAGCTCGCTATAACGCACGACGCGCACGAAAGGGCACTAAAAGAGCGATAACGTAAGCAATGTTATTGGCCAAAAAAAAATATCTCTTTCCAAAGACGCGACTGACATTAAGATGTATTATAAAGCGGGTCTACACACTCGAATAAGAGTACGCAAGCAAAAGGCTGTTTAAGACAAGCTATACTACTGCGTGTGTGTCACAATAAGTTAGGCGAAGCCTACTGAGTTTTCATTGGCATGCAAGACGACAGCCATCCACCCGTTTTTTTTTTTTCGTCCTGCTAGCTTTAGAAAGTAGGCTCTTCAAGGCAGTGCTGTCGGGATCGAGTGCTGACAAATTAGCCCTAACGACTTTCTATGAGTGTTTTGTACGCCCAAAGGCAGCACGTCACGTGGTGTTTCTCGCTGGGCCGGCAGCTGGACGAAAGCACCCGAGGATACCGCAAGTAAACTGAATAATCGTTCTAGCTCGCAGAAGACGGAGTTCATTGAATTGCCAGCGGGTATTCACACTGACAACGTTACCCTAATTCCATTAAGTCCCAGACAAGGCTGGCAGAAAAGAAGAATGTGCAAGAATCGCCGGCGGGCAGCTCCATTTACCACGTTTGCTATGTGGTACACATCTAGAAACTTAGAACAAGGAAGCGCGGGTCAAAGCACACCCGGGTATATTTTGTGGCTCCGTGAGCTCTAGAAGAAGTGCCCTTGTTGGTGCAAACTCCACGTCGTTTCGTTTGCTGAGCCACTCCTCAAAAAAAGTTAAAACGCTTAGAAGTTCTTAGTTTCTGGATTAAGTCTGCCCTGTGCCTCGCCTTTCTTAGCAAAACGTGTGCCGTAAAGAAAACAGACGTGGTACTTGAGCGCTGTCACCTTTTCTCTCTGGCTTGGGCTTTGTGCCAGAAGATCTCCTTCTTTCAGCACAAGTATCAAATGTAGAGAAACACTGCTTCAAGTACTTCTCAGTGCGAGAACTAATACTGTATTATCATCACCTAGAAGGACTGAGAGATGGTTGCACATTGAATCCGGCCGCGGCCAACGTTTGGACAAATGGCCAGCAACTGACTTCTACAGCATCCTGTATGGGCATGTGTTCCTGACATTACATAAAATGAGGTCATATAAAATGACGTTACACAAGGAGGGGTCGTAACAAAATGATTTTCGTTCAGCTGCACTTGTGTTCAGAAACAATAAAAGTAATGTCCCATAGTGGTTTGTAACGGTTTTTGTTCTTGTTAAAAGAAATTGATTGTCAAGTGACAATGGATGGGTAAATGGATGCGAAACTTTATTGTAAGTCCGGAGGTGCACGATTAAACGCGCACCCTGCCGCTTCTACGTTGGGACAGCCAGGCCAAGCCCCACCACAGCATCGTGGGCTTTGTCGATAGCCCCAGTTGATCTCTTACATCTAGGCTCTTGATAGCAGATAGCCACTTGTCTTCATTTTATTGGTTCATGCCTCGCAACGTGGCGCAAATTCAGAGCATGTGGTTTAGGTTAATGAATTCGTTACAGTGCCTGCAGGAGCTATTGGGACAAATTTCTCGATAAATTTTATGCAATAAAGCCGGGTGGGAATACGAACTTGTCTCTAGTAGTCTGAGAGTCAATGCCAGCGCTCGATTTAACTTCTTGATAAGAAGGGGAAACTATCTTCTACCGCTCTAAAGGTGCTGTGAAATTTCCTGATAAGTAGTCGGATGATCCCTGTTCTCCACAACTGCGTGCCGGCGGTGGTGTTTTTCGTGGTTCGTGGAAAACGAGACCTCCTGCCTTGAAGTGGGCCAGCTCGTTCAGGTTTGTGGAGCCTCCCCTGATAGATCCCACGTGATCGCGGAACCACGTGAGAAGTGCGGGTGGTGATGCTTTCGCCCTTCAGTATGTAGATAGGCTTCCGTTCAGACGGTTCCAACGCTAAAGGCAAGGATGACTGCCTTGGAGTCGTATGTTTAGCAGTAGATATTTCTTTAAATAACTCATAATTTATCACGTCTTCATGATCGAACGTGTTCTGCCTCTTATTCTCCGCCTTTACTGGCTGGCTACGTTTATTGCGACATTTTCTACTGGTGGTGCGCGGCTACACTAGAAAAAAAAGCGTATTTTGTAGACTGCGAAAATAGCAGAGCAGCATTTTTATTGTAGTATTGTTTATTTTATTGAATATGCATTTTTATGTCAACGAAGACATTGCTTCAAAAACGCTATTAACTCGGATTGACGACTCACTGCTACAGAGCTTAGAGACACCCCGGTAGAGTTAAGTGGATTCGGTGAACGCACTCATTCAAACTTGCGCTTTGCAGAAAATGTCACTTTACGCTTCTGTGTGACAGAATGCCAACGACAGTAGCGCTGAAGTGCACTGCCTCGAAGTGCAGTTATTCTGCCCCGAGTGAACGGGCTTTTATTCTCAAGTTAATTTATTAAGCACAGCCCATACTTAGGGGACGTTTCATTTCAAATTCGTGTATTCGATATAAGCCCGAACACCCGTGTAATCTGAGTTGGTTGCACGTTAACAAGCGCCAGGTGGTTGAAATTAACGCTGAGGCCTCCACTTCAGGGTACCTCATAGTCATATTGTCGTTTTGCTGCATGGATTCCTAGAAACGTGAAGCGTGGAAACTTGGGCAAGTTGGTAGGAAATGACTAAATATACGAACAACGCAACTTAAACGTAGTTAGTCTAACTACAGAAGCAAATAAATGAGGACAGAATGTCGTAATATTTATTATCACTTTCATATTAAAAATAAATGAACCTCAGATTCACGGGGCACAATAATTGGCCCCGTTTCACTTTCCCAATATTCCTTATCACAATCATAGTGTGCCCGCGCCATCCAAATTGCGGTTACGAAATATGATCTTCATTAAACCCGCAGTGTGGTCTTGATCAGGTAAACGCAACGGCTTATCCAAGACATTGCCACGAGTGCAAGGAAATATCCAACATTTTCTATCTCAATTCAATTTGTATACTAAACACATGTCACATTCTTGTATTCATATCAATAAAAATCTGAAAAAATCTGAAATTAAGTTGCTCAAGTCAACTTATTAGTGATTCTCTAGCAGCAAAGTTAATGAAGGTAAAACAAGGACTGTCAAAGAGAACAGTGCGCAAACAAAGCACTCTCTGGAAGAGAAGGGGTCTACGTCAGTGACAAGTTATCGTCCTCTTCACATTCTCAAAAGACGATAGTCTTCTTAGGGTACCATCGAAGCAAACATTTTGGTCTGTAGGTCTGTCTGTTTGTCTTTCTGCCTGCCTGTCACTTTGTGAATTTATTAGTTTTTCGCCCTTAACGGTACCCTAAACGGCACCAACGCGGCCAAATGATACTTCAAACGGCCAACCCCATCCACAGCGCCCACCAATATTGCTGAAGATGCAGCGTTCATACTTGTGTGATTGTCAATTAAAAATAATTATTGCGCATAACTGAGGCACCACAAGAACACGTCAATATTCTGTATGTGTGTCTTTTTCCAGAAAAAAAGCATACATAAGTAATTATAAGGACCGTAGCCTTTATCACTTAGCGCTGACAAGGCAATGCTTTCACGAGAAGGCAATTGTTTCCAACGCTTTACAAAGATGACATGGTGGTGGCACCTACCCGTCGCGTTGAATTCGACACCTCATCACCTCTGATACTGGCGCGCATGCCCGTCTCATAGCCACATGCTTCGTTTTCCAAGATAAGTGCCAGATATCCCTCATGCCTCACGTGTGATTTAACTTGATGCGCTCGTTCGCCTCCTCTGCACGCTCGAGGCACTCTAACGCAGATCCTCCAGGATACCATTCACAAATTTTGTCGCACAGAACCGCAGATAAACGTTTTCTTCACTCTCTCCAGACGCAAGACTCGTTTTTCGACATTTGCAGTGTAACACGCAGATACGGAGCCATTTTTTTTTCACGGTCTCGCTTTGATATCACTATTTGTTGCTGCGCAACAGCTATTTGCCTATTGCGGCTACGTATAGGCTGCTTTGTGGGCACTCGGAGGGATCCGTAAAGGGCTACCCTACAGACGTAATTATTTCTTTCACATTGTCCAGTCTGATAATCTCGAGATGTGACAAGTATTGTCATGATGTTTCATCGCTAATGTTTGCTCCTTAGCAACATTATTATAATTCAACAAGTACGCTCCAGGAAACAAAACTCAGTCTTTCGACTTTGTTTTTTTTTGTGAGTCCTGTATTACAATTTATCTCTCTCTTAAAGGTAATCTTACAAGGAAACGTATATTTGCAGATATTTACGATGATTACAGGCGACGGCAATGCCTGGCACACTGGCGGGCGGGGACCAGCCTCTATCCACTTGATAGTCTCTTCTTCCAGGCAGGAACCCTCTACCGCTTTATGCCCCAATCCCACTACTGCCTTGTGGCACTACCCCGCGGCGTTAGAGCGCCGACCCGGCGTTTGTCACGAAAGGGGAGTGTTGGGTGACACATAAGGCTTCAGTCTTACGACGTGCACACAAGTGGGTGGTGCTAGCGTTGAGTGCGCTTCGTCGACGACTCGCTGTATCTCGTAGGTGAGGTTGGTGATCTTGCGTAGGACTTTGTATGGTCCGTCATAGCGAAATAAAAGTTTTTCTGAGAGGCCGATGTGACGTCATGGGGTCCACAAGAGTACGAGAGAACCAAGTGCATAGGAAACTTCGCGGTGGTGACGATCGTATCGATCTTTTTGAGAGGCTTGAGAAAGTATGAGTCGTTCTCGGGCAATCTGTCGTGCTGCGTCGGCTCGCTCTATGGCATCGCGGACGTATGTGACAGGGGAGCTTGAACCAGCGGGAAGGAGTGTATCAAGAGGCAGAGAGGGTTCCCGTCCATAAAGAAGGTAGAACGGGGAATAGCCTGTGGTGTCCTGTCTGGAGGAGTTGTAAGCGAAGGTGACGTAGGGTAACGTTGCGTCCCAGTCACGGTGGTCTGGAGAAACATACATTGACAACATGTCCGTGATAGTGCGATTCAGGCGCTCTGTAAGTTCATTAGTTTGTGGATGGTGTGCCGTTGTGAACTTGTGGTTCGTGGAGCAGGGACGTACGATATCCTGGACGACGCGAGATAAAAAGTATCAGCCTTTGTCAGTAACGAGCTGTCGAGGAGCGCCGTGATGCAATATGATGTCATGCAGTAGAAAGTCGGCGACATCGGTAGCGCAGCTGGTTGGAAGAGCGCGGGTGATCGCATAACGTGTCGCGTAGTCGGTCGCCACGGCAACCCATTTGTTCCCGGATGTAGAAGTGGGGAATGGCCCGAGAAGGTCGAGCCCTACGCGGTAGAATGGTTCAGCAGCGATCTCAATAGGGTTAAGAAAGCGAGCTGGAAGCGATGTTGGTCGTTTTCGACGTTGACAAAGGTCGCAGCTGGCGACATACTTTTGCACAGAGCGATATAGGCGTGGCCAGAAAAAACGGCGCCGGACGCGATCATAAGTGCGGGTGACTCCCAGGTGACCAGCGGCAGGTTCATCGTGAAGCTGTCGGAGAACATCTACACGCAAATGGGAAGGCAGGACGAGAAGGTGGTCAGGACCTACAGGGCGCATGTTGTGGCGGTAGAGAACACCTGCATGAAGGAAATACAAGTTCAGAGAAGTGGATGCAGTAGCGGAACTCAGGCTTTCTATGATGGGAAGTAAATTCGGGTCGCGGCGTTGCTCAGAAGCGATATCAAGAAAGTCTGATATTGATAAGACGCAAGCCTCCGTAGCTCTCTCTGTGGTGTCTGGTGGATCCACTGGATACCGTGACAAGCAGTCGGCGTCTTGATGGAGGTGACCAGATTTATGCACGACCGAGAAGGTGTATTCTTGAAGGCGGAGAGACTAACGACCGAGACGTCCCGTGGAATCCTTGAGCGAGGAAAGCCAGCAGAGTGCATGATGATCAGTTACAACAGTAAAACTGCGGCCGAAGAGGTACGGGCGAAATTTAGTGACAGCCCAAACAAGAGCAAGACAATCTCTTTCAGTGATGGAATAGTTCCTCTCAGCAGGGGATAAAAGGCGGCTGGCGTAGGCGATGACACAGTCACGTCCATGCTGACGCTGAGCTAAAACAGCACCAATTCCGTGGCCACTCGCGTCCGTACGAACTTCTGTCAGGGCAGTCTGATCGAAGTGGGCTAATATTGGCGTAGTCGTGAGGGCTGCAATGAGCGCCGAAAATGCAGCACTTTGAGGCGAATTCCAAGTAAATTGGACATCTTTTTTAAGAAGCTCGGTGAGAGGCCGCGCAATATCGGCGAAATTCCGGATGAAGCGGCGAAAATAGGAGCACAAACCAAGGATTCTCCGGACATCCTTAGGGGAAGATGGCACGGGAAATTGAGTCACTGCGCGAATTTTGTCCGGATCGGGCTGTACCCCAGATGCGTTAACGAGGTGACCAAGTACAGTTATTTCGCGACGGCCGAAACGGCATTTGGAGGAATTCAGCTTGAGACCAGCGTTGCGGAATACTTGGAGAATACTGGACAGTCGCTCAAGATGGCTTGCGAACGTCGGTGAAAAAACAATTATATCATGTAGGTAGCATAAGCAAGTGGACCATTTGAAGCCGCGCAGAAGGGAATCCATCATGCGCTCAAAGGTGGCCGGCGCATTACAAAGCACAAACGGCATTACTTTAAATTGGTATAACCCATCGGGGGTTACAAATGCTGTTTTTTCTCGGTCCCGTGGGTCAACAGCGATCTGCCAAGAACCAGATCGAAGGTCAATGGACGAGAAAAACTTTGCGCCATGAAGGCAGTCATTCTTGGTAAGGGCTAAACGTCCTTCTTAGTGACCTTGTTGAGATGTCTATAGTCGACGCAAAACCACCATGTGTTGTCCTTCTTCTTGACAAGCACGACCGGGGATGCCCACGGACTAGATGAGTGTTCGACGACGCCTTTGGCGAGCATTTTCTCGACCTCTTTCTGGATGACAGAGCGTTCGGCAGCGGAGACGTGGTAAGGGCGGCGATGAATTGGGTTGGCATCGCCGGTGTTGATGTGATGGGTCACAACTGATGTCTGGCCTTAAGGGCGGTTGTCAAGATCAAATATGTCCGCATGGGATGTCAACAGAACGTGGAGGTCTTGTGCTTCGGAGGGCGAAAGATCTGGCGCTATCATTTTGGCAATGTCAATGCTTGACAGGTTGGGCGCAGTGAGCAAGTTGACGTGCGGAGTAGGTTGCTGAGCCGACAGTTCTGAAATATCACACTCTTGCAACGACCACATGACGCCTAGTTTAATACCAGCTGGCAGCACGTGCGTGGAGAAACCAAAGTTCAAAAGAGAGAGATGGGTCTGGTTGTGGCGTACTCTCACCACGGTGTGCGAGACAGCAATGGAGTGCTTTAGCACAACGTCGGTAATAGATGAAACGACATATTCACCATCGCGCACAGGCAGATCACACACGAGCTGCACGTAAGTCGCAGCTTGTGGCAGAAGATGCAGGAACTCGGTGGCACAAAGGCGACTTTGAGCATCACGGGCAACAGCGGCGTCAAAAGGCAGCTCCAACTGAAGAAGACCCGTCGAGCAGTCGATAAGGGCGGAGTGCGCAGAGAGAAAGTCGAGACCAAGAATCACGTCATGTGGGCACTGCTCAAGAACGGTGAACAATACGACGGAACAATACACACGCGCGAGGTGCACATGCCGATAACGGTAGATGTGCTCCCATCGGCAAGCATCGACACTTAATAGGAGGCATGATCACTTTTCGCAGTTCAATACAGAGAGCAGCGCTCATGACTGAAATTCGTGCGCCAGTGTCTATGAGGGCTGTAACGGTAACGTCATCCACCGAAAGGTCCAAAATATTGCGGCGTGTAGGAATCGTCAACAGAGGATTTGCAAAATGGCTCGTTAAAGCAGCGTCACCTCCGGGAGCTGCATGGTCCAGTTTCCCGAGGTTGAGGGCCCAGGTCGTGCAGGGGACCTGGATCGAGAAATCTTCGGCGAGAGAGATCGGCGGCCTTGGGGTGGTGGTGACCGGCTGAACCTTCGGCCCTGAACGTTAGTAGGAGCAGGCTGTGGATCGTACGGAGTAGAAAAGCGGCGAGAATTGCCTTCAAAGCGGCGCTATGTCCCAGTGTTCCAAGATGAATTGGATGTCCAACGATTGCGACATTAGCGTGCAATGTGGCCGACGCGAGAGCAATGAAAGCAGATCGGTCTATCATCTGACGTTCTCCATTCAGCAGGGTTCCGGTAGCGGGAAGGGCAGCGTGAAGGCTACACCGGAATCTGGTTAACAGAAGCCGAGGTCTCGGTAGTTCGAACAGCGCAAACAGGTGCGATGCCGAGATTTGCTATTTCTTGGCGAACGACGGCTTGGATGAGGGAGACGGTGGATGCGTTGTCTTGAGGACCGTCGGAGGCGATAGCTTCAGGAGCCATTGCTTCGAGCTCGCAGCGAACGATTCGGGTGACGTTTTCGGACGACGTAGCTTGCGTGAACTTGGGGCTGTCTTCGCAGGTCGAAGTGGCTGCAGTATTAGGCAGACGCGCAAACTGTCGGGTTATGCGACGGTTCTTGGCGTGCTCGAAGCGCTGACATTCTTTCACAACCGCGTCGACGGTGGCGCAATCTTTAACGAACAACAGATTGAAGGCGTCATCTGCAATTCCCTTTAATATGTGAGCGATTTTGTAAGTTTCAATCATGTTCTCGTCCACCTCTTGACAGAGGCCCAATACGTCCTGTATGTAAGAGACAAATGATTCTGTCGATGTCTGCAGCCGACATTCCAGGTTTTTCCTCGCGGCCTTCTGTCGCCCAAATGGCCTGCTGAATAACTCTACAAGCTTCAGTTTGCAAACGTCCCAGCTGGTCAACTCCGACTCATGCGTCTCATACCAGGTGAGCGCTGTATCCCGCAAGTGAAATAGAACGTTGGCCAGCATCAACGTAGGGTTCCACCTATATATTCGCTCACGCGCTCGTACAATGCGACCCAATCTTCAGCATTCACCTTGTCTTCGCCTGTGCCCGAGAAGGTTCCGGGGTCTCGTGGAGGCAGGAGAATCAGAGGAGGCAGCTGCTGCTGCTGCTGTTGCGGCTGCTGTTGTTCTTGTGGGAGGGTCTGTTGAGCCATTGCAGGAAATTGAAGGTGGCGACCACTTCGATGTTCCGTGTTGATTTTCCGGGAAAGCCAGGTAGGCGTACCCAGCACCTCCACCAATAATCTTACAAGGAAACGTATATTTGCAGATATTGACGATGATTACAGGCGACGGCAATGCCTGGCACACTGGCGGGCTGGGACCAGTCTCTATCCACTTCGTAGTCTTTTCTTTCAGGCAGGGACCCTCTACCGCTTTATGCCCCAATCCCACTACTGCCTTGTGGCAATATTGTGAGCTTTCTTTGGAGAAATTTGTACTCTAGTGGTATATTCATGCCGCCCTAAAGAGAATTCGCTTGACATGTCTGTTTAAACAGTCTTTTAGCTACTAGCCTGGCTGACACTCTGGAAGGTCACAGATGCATGAATACCCTACAAAGTTGACGAGGGAGCGCCCTCCGTCGTAGCTGAATTGGTAAAGCGTCGCAAGCGTGATTCGAAAGTTGTAGGTTCGGATCCCACCTACAGAAGGAGTGGCTTATCGTCCTCTTTAATTCTTTCAACTTGAGGTTAAATGTCTACGCCACCTTTAGTAAATTATTGTACCTTTATTATTTCTCAAACATAATAGTCTAGATTTTGTCATATTTGTTTATAGATAGACACGCTCCTCCAGGAATTCCCCGTTTCTCGGGCTCCGTGAAGGGGGGTCTCTCACATGGCAAATCAGAATTTTTTATAGACAGCGGCAATCCCCTTTTGTTTTGTTTTTCTTTCAGTGCAGTACTTATGATATGCCCACTGGGAGCTGCTACTACGTCCGTCTACTGTGTTGCAATGAGGTCTCTCTGTAATAGGATAGCAGGTCACGTTGCAGGTCCCTTGCTTGGTAGGCGTCTCATACCTTGGTGGCGGCGGAGACAATTATATTACCGGTGAGGCTAACGAACATTCCCAAGCTCTGAAGCGGGAAAGCAGGGAGCCAGTCTTCCCGCATGAAGTAGATTAGCACTGCACTGAAAGGGAGACCATGTCGGTCGTACAGAATGCAGTTGCTGCCTGATTTGTTTCTTGCACCTCAGAAAACGAGTTACGTCTGTCTGTCTGTAGCTAGCACAGGGACGCAGCTTTTGCATGCCTTAGACATGGCAGTTAGAAGTATCGTCGAAGATTGGAATTACGAGCAAAGCATACTTATTCTGCTGCATTATCTTTACTGTAATATGCCAGCCAAAGACATCAACAGCTTCGTTCCTTATCCCAACATCAATGTACTTTATTCGAATTTTCAAGCTCAGATGGTACTTCAACAAAAGTATGAAATCTTTTTGTAAATGTGCACTGAATTATAAATTTATAAAATAAATTTCATAAATGCACTGAGAAAACCTGAAGGTTTTTGAGCCTGATGATCGAACTAAAAAACCTGAAGGTTTTTTAGTTGATTTGTCAAGGTTTCTCTATATTCATTGTGGGACGTTTCTGAAATTGATTACATGAAAAGAGACTGCGTAGCCTACGTGTGTTCATTTTTGTGTTTTTTCTTGCGCTGCTCTTTATGAAGACTCTTGTGCTAGACTATACATTGTCCTATCAGCGCGAACTCTGTCGTAAGGTTTCTGGTACCTTAGCTGCCGAGAAAATGAAGTTGAACTGACTTTCATTACACCTGATGCGCAACTGGAAATCATACTTTTTCATACTTACTCTTGTGCTGTGCAAAAAGCTACTAAGGCGGACCTTCAGTGGGAGGTCACTTGTTGCACGAACTATCCAGTTTAGGTTTAATGAAAACTCCTTGTTACAAACCATGCCTAAGGTACGCCTAGACACTGATTTAAATACGTAGTCTTCTCGTAAATGACGCTCAGCTTCATCGTTCTCATAGGCTATCGAGGTTTCCTAACTGCGCAGCACAAATGTGTTATGTAACGAAAACCAAATAAGTTGCTGCCGCAATACCATGCTAATATGAGTCTTTTCGTAACACCTGCTGTTTTTTTGAACAAACCAATAGAAGGTAATACCTCACGAAACCTGATTGAATACACAAAGAGTGAAACAACATGTCTCTGACCTATGCAGAGTCCTTAAGCTCGGCTTGTGACAGCAAGGGTTCATTCGACAGTATCGATGACTGAAGCAACTACCGCCGTAATAACTAAGATGCCAGAAACGTAAAGAAATACATAGGACCATAAACTGTGATACCAAATTTTATATACTTATTTGTAACTGCATACAATATCAAGCAGCACGAATAATATTAAGACAACGAAAAACGAGTTCAAGAGGGTGAGCTAAGCAGTCCTCTTTCTCTATTCTAGCCTTCGTTTGTTTGTTTGTTTGTTTGTTTGTTTGTTTGTTTGTCTGTTTGTGTGTGTGTGAGTGTGTGTGCGTGCGTGCGCACGCTGTTTCACGTTGAACGGCACATCAAGCGACCTACCTCAAATCCACAAGTTGTCGCTAACTGTATGTATGCGAGAAGCGTCATTGCATGCAGCTTGATAGCCATTTCTCTTCATGGCTATATATATATAAATTACTCTCTCTCATCTAGCGCTTCGTTCTATACCTTTTGTACTACTTCAAGACACTATGTATTTGCCCACTTGTTTTTCACTAAGCGTGCTTCACTGACCGTCATCTTGCTGCTGCGCAAACATGTAACGGTGTAGAGAGCTCGTCACGCTGTTCGATCTTTTATTCCTCTTGTCTTCTACAAAGCCAACAGAATCGATTGATTGATTAGTTGATCGATCAACTGATTGATTAGGATTGATCAATTTATTGAGTCGCAATCAGCCCTAATGAACAAAACGATTTGTGTATTCGGTACCAGACACATCGCTGGATGAGGAGTCCTGCAGAGTCGTTAGTGAGTCAACGGCAAAAGCACAGCAATGCGATTTTGTTCATGCGATAATCCAATCTAATCATCTAGAAAAAAAACTTTCTTGAACTACCAAAATCTTTTAATATTACAGCGTGTAATGGTGATGTTCCGGTGGGAAGCCCACCACCTTAAGAAAGAAGGAAGGCTCATACTTGAGCAACATACACTACACGCCAGAGTTCTTATTTTTCGCTGGTACAGCCCCCCTCCTTATTTATTGATTTTCCCGCGTATTGATGGGGACGTTTGCGCATAATATCAAGGAACACAAGACACACACACACACACACACACACACACACACACACACACACACACACACACACACGCACACACACACGCATGCACGCACGCACGCGCGCGCGCAGGCAGGCTGGCAGGCAGGCAGGCAGGCGGGCGGGCGGGCGGGCAGGCAGGCAGGCAGGCAGGCAAGCGAAGTGCAATTCTTGTATGCCAGTCCTTCTTGGTACCCTGCCTTTCGTGCGCACGAGTCCCCATCAAGATGAACTCCCAAGAAGCCCGAATTGAAACCTCCCTGGAGTTCACGCTGGTGCTTACGCAGCAATTTGTGAGAGGTCATCTTGTTTGTTCTCGAGGCTAAAGTTACCGCGTGGTAAATGTGTAAACTATATGTGTGTTCTTATTTCATTAAAGTTTGAATTGCGAGTGTACACTTTCTTTGTCAGTGTCTGATGGCGAGGCCCTTTATTTGTATCAGCAACATACCAACGCTGTTTGCCCATATTCATTTGAACCATCAGATGTACGGACTACAGAACATCGAGACGCTTGCAATTCAGCAGCTAAACTCCCATTTCGCGCAGTGTGCACGTGGGATGAGTCTGCTTTTATAGCGTTCCGTACAAATCCAAGAAGCACGCCTCGCCTTGTTTGCTCTGAAAAGCCTGAATAAGTCAGGTTAGTCGTGCCACGTATTCCAACGTTCTTATTTTTAGCGTTTCCTTTTCTGTAAAGATTCTACCCTCATCTTTTAGTAGCAGTTACCGGGCACAAGTTTCCGGAAGAGGTTTTATTAAAATGCTTTAGGTTGCAGTACACGTCCATATACTTGTGCACATGGTGTAGTCTTGTTCTTTTGTCTGGCTTATTATTGGGCTGCATATCAAACACTTTATCAAGTGCAGTAACAGAGGCGCAGAAACCGGATTCGGAACTCTCTTATTTCGGTACTGCTGTTTAAGACGCCGTCGAGGGAACGGAAGAAATGGTGGGCAGCTGGTGAGTACGACCAAGACAAAAAAAAAAAGAAGCACGAGTATGCGCGAAGAAAAGATCAATACAGAGTTACTGCTGAGCGCATAAGAAGGAGTCCCGTGAAAATGTGGGATCCTATTCCCGCTGTATAGGAGGCAGGCAATCGACGCTACAGCATTTAACGAATCGAGGTGGCCCAGCCTTAAATGAACGAGAACATACTGCATAATAGAATTGACAGTAATACGACGAACTGCACAGTACTATAAAACCGTTCTTCTGAAGCCTTAACTACATGCAATATCCACATAAAGTGCTGACTACTCACACAGAGACGAATGCGTTCCTAGGCGGCTTCTTGCACTGCAGAGTCGTGGCAGAGCTGCTATGCGAACCGTGTGGCCACAGAGAAATATTGTAAGGTAAAGCGCGGCCACTGTAGCCTTTTTCTGGCTGAGCAAGCACGGGTCTGACCACCCACCGGATGGCGTACTTGGGCTCGCTTGGGCTCTTCAGTCAGCACGTGCAATAGCTGCCTCTGGTGGACTCCCGAAACGCAAGTATTACATTATTTTGTTTCTCAAAAGAGGACTTTTACTGTTGGGTAGAATCCTCGATGTGGGCTCTACGTCGTGTCCTGAAAAGAACTTTAACGCGTTACGACAAAATATTCATCAATATCTGCAAAGGACATGCCATCTTTTGGCATTTGTTTTGCACCATAGTTACAATACATTCACATGCTTTAAATGCACTTGTGTTCTCAGGTAAAAAATGATTGTGCAGCATAGTGGTAAAGACACTCACCTACGTAGCATGAGGATCCGTGTACGAATCCAAGCATCGGAAGTAAAACGTTTATTGTTTTTTTACGTTAATGACATCACCGCTCGGGCCACCCAGTATTGACACTGATGAAGCGCAGTAACACGGCCGCAAGGCACTACTGGAGTACCTGCACTTTACGAAAGCATATTTTTTTGTGGTCTGGCTGCTTTGCGATGCTGGCGAATTGTAAGAATGTATTTATCCTGCAAGCGAATGCTGCAGTCGTCTTGTGCATCCTCTGCGTCACTCCGTGTATTATGCGTTGATTTCTCCGGCGTGGGACGCAATAACTCGAATAAGCGAGATAACTAGAAAAGAGAGATAGGGAAAGAACTGAAAAAAAACAAAGGCGTAGAAATAATAAAGAAGCGACAATTAGAAACATTAGGTGGCTGACAGTGATAATACTTTTAGTTTGTGTGCCCGTGAGCACATCTTATCTGCATAGGCAGTCTTCAGTCCTGTCCTAGTGCCAGCTTGCTAGATTCTCTGAAAACCATCAAGTGCGATTTTCTAAACCTTATATATACATAGTGGGAAAAAATTACGCGCACCCCAACTGTACCTCAATGTACTTGTTATATTGACAATGTCTGCTCCACCAGATGAACCGTGAGAACACACAGGGCCAAACGATGGATAATGTTTATGCCCTAATATATATATATATATATATATATATATATATATATATATATATATATATATATATATATACTATTTTGAGACTATTATTTGATTTGCACAGTTGTCTTTCTTAAGATATGCATTGTAACACAACGAAAGCGTTGTCAAAAATGATACGTATATTAATTTCTCGACAGTTTTGAGATGGGTTCATCTTTCGTCAGGAGATAAGTTAGACTGATCTGTGAATGGTAAATTCTAAAACACTTGCTAATTGACACATGTCAAGGCACTTAACTCACACTCCGCGCTTTACCCTTGACTGGCGTCCGCAGGACAAACGCCAGTCTAACTGTTTTTTTTTTGCTCTTTCTGCTTTTGTGCGAACCATTACGCACGAGACCACCGGCAAGAGCAACTAGAAAGGTTTTTCGAGGCTTCCTCACAGCAGATGGATCAGCGTTCTCGTGCTGTTACTACATGGTAATGTTGTGAGAACAAGCACCTTTGAAGCACAAGAAGTAAAATAGATTATTTTGGCTCGATCACTGAGATCGGTGGCACTACAATGTGGACGTATCGTGTGCACACACACTTACACGCATTCTCTCTGACATCAACACACACAAAAGCTCACGCACAGACACACAGACTCGCACACGCGCACGCATGCAAACACACACACGTGTGTGCGCGCACCTCCCCCCGAAACTTTCTCTTTCTAATTTATCGTTGAAACTTTTATGGTAGGAATGCGTGCAATGACACAGTGCATCTTCATCACGATCATCAGCAGCGGCCTGACTACACCCACTGCATGGCAATGGCCTCTCCCATCATCCACCAATCAATCCGATCCTGTGCTTTCTGTTGTTCGTTTAACCCTCGAGATTTTTATACTCGTCAGCACATCGAACTTTCTGCACCCCCATCTTGCGTTTGCCTACTCTGGGAATCCAGTCAGTTAGCCTTAGCGACGACCCGTTATCCTGGCTATGCGCTACGGGCCCGGCCCATGTCCACTTCTTCTTGATTTGAACTGTCATATTTTTAACCAGTTGCTTTTCGCTGATTCACTCTGCTCTTTTCTTGTATTTATAAGTTACACTTTACATCTTTCTTTTAATCGTTCGCTGCGTCTTCCTCAATCTAAGCTCAACCTTTTTCTAAGCGTCCAGGGTTTTGTTCCTTCGATAAGGACTGACAAGATGTAGCTGTTATATACTTTTTTTCTGGTGGGTTAGTGGTAGATCACAATTCACAATTTTAGAATACTTGCTGAATGTGATCCACTCCAACCTTATTGTTCTAGTCATTTCAATGTCTTAATTCGCCTCAATGGTTACTACCTTCTCTAAGTAGTAATATTCCTTTACAACTACCAGCGTCTGTCCACCTATCGCAATGCGCTGTTTTCTGTCGAGACTGTTGTACATTACTTCAGATTTGTGCACATTAACTTTCGAACATACAATTCTGCTTTCCATGTTCGTTTCAGTAATCATGAGCTGTAATTTGGCTCCTTAGTTACTCATTAAGGCAATGTCATAAGCTAATCGCAGGTTACTGAGATGCTCTCCATTACCTCTTATCCCTAATTTTTCCCAGTGTAGGGCCCTGAAAACCTTCTATAAACACGTGGTCAATGGCACTGGAGAGATCATGTCTATTTGCCTTACACCTTTCTTTATTGGTATTTTGTCGTTTCTTTTATGGGAAACTGTGGTGGCTGTGGATCCGTTCTAGATTTCTTTCAGTACCTTTATATAGGGTTCTGCGATGCCCTGATTCTGCAGTGTCTGCATTACTGCTGATGTCTCGGCTAAGCGAAACGCCTTCTCGTTTCTAATAATGCTATGTATAGGCGTAGTATTCCGTGCATTTTTCCGTCACCTCATTGATACTACGAATATGGTCTATTGTGGAGTAGTCTGTACGAAATACTGTTTGATCCTTTGGTTAATTGAACTCCAATGTTGGCCTAATTTTTTTAGCTATTATTTTTGTAATCATTTTGTAGAGAAGAGACAGTAAGGTGATCAGCCTGTAATTTCTCAAGTCCCTGACGTCTCCTTTCCACGCAAATGTACGCGAGTGCACAAGCACGCGGAGAATAAGTCAGGCGTGTAATCCGTTGGAGGCGACGGGCGAAGTACACTATACGAAATTCTTAGAGCACGGAATAAACTATGCTGTTCAATAATGAATGAACTGCAGATTAGGCATAGGTACACAATTGCAAGAATTTCATTGGGGAGTTTGTGGTAACAGAACTATGGACGAAATGTTGTATAAAGCGGAAAATACAGATTTTGTTCAAGTGCGAAAGACCTATTTATTTATTTCCTTATAGTACAGGCCGAGATTGCCCACCTAAAGCAGGAGGGGCATACATATATAAAGATATTAACATGAACAAGCGCATCTAAAACGTACACGTCCACAAGAAAGTTTCCTACTCAAACTAACAATTGCATGTATATCCAGCATAGCAATAACACAATCGCAGGTAAGTTTTACCAGTAAATCAAAAAGCCAATACAGCAACCCCCACATCAGACACCAAAACAAAGATTCACCAACAAATTTTCTATCAGACAGTGATACAAATCAGGGGCTTAAATGACAAACTCTGAAAACTCATTTCATTCCAGAATTGTTTTCGAAAAAAAAAGAACTGTTGCTGAAAGTGTAATTGTCCGAGCAAATGCAAGCTTCGAAGCATGTGTTGTGGTGAGACGCCTTCTTCACGTCAGCTGCGCTAGAAAGCACGGTCGTGTTATGTTCACTTTTATTCTAAGAATGCTAGGCAGGAAACGTAAACGGGCTATCATTTCACGGATGCACAAACAGGCTATCTTTTAGGGGGCCTAATCTTTCTATGCCGGATTAGCTCTGAGATTGCCTCGTGTCTTCTCTACTTTTCATAAATAAAAGGAATCGCTTTTCTTTGAACAACTCTCAAGCTGGTGCATGTCTTTTTCGTATATGGTATGAAGTATTTTTTTAAAGGGACATCCTGCTCCACGAAAATGCGGTTAGATGATGAGTGATCCAAAGCACACGCTTTTGGTACATCTGCTTAATGATGAAATGTTTCACTATCGCTTCCCATATCATTAGGCTGTTTTTCTTAGATAAACGCGAAAAAATAACCATATAAAAGACAGGTGCCCTATGCTCATCGCATACTAATGTACAAAATAATGTTCACCCATTTGATTTGTCATGGCTCAGTTTCACTTCATGACAAATTTCCTCACTGGTATTGCCTAAGCATAACAAAATTTCTGATCGTGTAAGTATATAGTGTACCGGCTGCCTATAGGCTGGTTAACCTCCTTGCCTTTCTTTTCCCTCTATTTTCCTTCCTTCCTGATCGTGTAAGAACTTGACCTTTCGTGACTTTCACAGCACACTTTCATGACGGAACGTCTTGCAGAGCTTAAACAGGGGCCCATTTGTGACTATCCCGCTAACCGGTGATTGTCACCTGTTAACTCTTCGTACTTGCCAACAGCCGGAACATTTTAGAGCGCTGCAAAGTTGCTAGAACAAAGCTTTCACTGTGGGGGGGGGGGGTAATAAACAACAAGAGGGAAGGCAAGGAGGTTGACCAGGCACATGCCCGGTTTGCTACCCTACGCTGGGGGAATAGGAAGGGGGCATAAAGATAAGAGAGAGAGAAAAGAGAAGAGAAAGAGCAAGAAAAAAAGGAGGATTGTCAGTCAATCGGCTGGCGCGTATGCAGCGGTGGCACTACACAAAAGTTAAAGGTGGTCACATAGGCCTGTAGTCCTCAAAAAGCACAAAGCAGCTTTGGCTGCTTTTTGAGCCGACGAAAGGCGATGACGGTGTTCCAGTAGCATCTCCACAGAGAGTGGCCGATCGTTCAATTGTCGCAATGCGTCCGAAAGCTTCTGTCTTTCAGAGGCAAATCGAGGGCAATGGCATATCAGATGGTTGATGTCTTCTTTGGTGAACCAGATGTCGCATTCCGCATAGTTGGTCAATCCGATGAGGGCTCTATATGCTTTTGTGAAGGCAACCCCCAACCAAAGGCGACAAAGAAGTGAAGCTTCACCTCGACGAAGTCCGGATGGAGGTCGAAGTTCCAGTCGAGGGTTTATTTGGTATAGTTTCGTATGTCTTATGCTTGGAGTGTTCCACTCCTGCAGACTCAGACTACGTGCCAGGTGACGAAGTTGCTTTGCATTGTCAGTCCTTGACAAAAGAATCGGAAGGGCGTATTCTTCCTGGTGCGATGTGCGAGCCGCATTGTCTGCGGAATCATTGCCACTGATACCACAATGGCCAGGAAGCCACTGAATCTTGACCTCGTGGCCTGTTTCTGTGACGTGGTGAACAAGCTTGACAACTTCGTAAGTTAATTGTTCATGGCAACCTCGTCAAAGGACTGACTGCATGCTCTGTAGGGCTGGTTTTGAGTCGGAAAACACAGCCCATTTACTCGGTCTTTGGGATTTCATGTACTCTAGGGCGCCACGCAAAGCCGCAAGTTCTGCCGCTGTGGACGTAGTGACATGTGACAGTTTGATTCGCAGAGTGATTCCTCTAGCTGAAATCAACACCACACCACCAGAACCAGACGCTGTGGTTGAACCATCGGTGTATATGTGCAAGTGGTTGTTGCACATTTCGTGCAGATGGCTCAAGCTCAATTGTTTTAGAGATGATGAAGGCAAATTTGATTTTTTCTGTATTCCTGGAATTGAAACACGTACTTGTGGTAGTGTCAGGCACCACGGAGGATACACCAGTTTCTCAGCAGGCGTAAAACCTGACGTAAACGACGCACGATGAGCACAGACAATTGCACTAAATTTCATGCGGGGCCTCTCAGTAGCGAGGATTGCCAAGTGGTGGGAAGGATTCCTAGCATGTTGCCTGAGGTACGTACGCATCGTTTCAATGGTGATGTGCGTCATGATCGAGTAGTCCTGTGCAATGGCAATTGTTTCAGCTGTCAATGCGCAGCGGGGTAAACCAAGGCATATCCTAAGCGCTTGGGCTTGAATATTTTGGATTGTGCGCAGGTTCGTTTTGCACGTGTTAAATATAACAGGTAGGCTATACCACTAGAATCGAGCAAATAATACCTTGTACAGCTGTAACATAGACTCGACAGACATTCCCCAACTTTTCCCAGCAAGAAACCTAAATAAGTGACAAATGGCAGTCAGCCGCTTTTTCACGTAGTTTACGTGGGGTGTCCAAGACAGGTTTCGGTCGATTACGACTCCCAAGAACCTGTGACTCCGGCTGCATGACACCAACTGCCCGTTAATTGATATGCCGTAAGCGGACATTGGTTTTCTGGTGAAAGCCACGACTGCACACTTGTTACTTGCGATTTCAAGCCCTTGTTTGCGTAAGTGGTACGATGTCACTGATGCTGCCTTTTGAAGTCGAGCGCGAAGCTGAAGTCGAGTCACACCTGATGCCCACACACAGATGTCATCAGCATAAATGGAAAGTCGTACACTGCTTGGTTGCTTGCCAACTAGTTCAATGAGTGTTAGGTTGAACAGCGTCGGGCTTAGCACTCCGCCTTGCGGGACTCCTCGGCTGCAGTAATACTGGGGTGTCGGTACATTTTCTGTCTGCACGTGAAGTGATCTATTCTTTAGGTAGCTCTGAACCCACGTATATATCCTGCCAAAGAGTCCCACTCCTTCTAGTGCGCGGAGAATGGCTTCGTGGGGACATTGTCGTATGCCCCTTTAACGTCAAGAAACAGAGCAGCAGATAACCTTTTGCAGGCCTTCTGGTGTTCTACATATGTCACCAAGTCAACTACATTGTCAATTGACGAGCGGCCTCGTCGGAACCCGGACATGGCATCTGGATATATTTCGCAGAACTCTAAGTACTATTCCAGACGCGTTAAAATTATCCTTTCCATAACTTTTCCCACACAGCTCGCGAGGGCAGTCGGGTGGTAAGAGAAAATGTCCAAGGGTGACATGCCGGCTTTGAGAAGTGGAATCAGGCGACTTGACTTCCATTCCTGTGGAACCATGCCAGTTTGCCAGGAGTCGTTGTACAGCTGCAAGAGTGCCTGCCGAGCTTGATCTCCTAGGTGACACAGAGCGCGGTAAGTGATGCCGTCAGGTCCTGGCGCTGAAGAACGTCTACACAAAGCAAGCGCAGCCTTTAGTTCGTCCATTGAAAACAAAATCTCCATTCGGGGATCACGTGAGGATACAGAAAACTCGGGCGTCTTTGTCTTAGTGGAATTTGAGCCACAGGCAATCCTTCGACAGAAAGAATCTGAGACATCAATTTCTTCGCAGCGTAAGCGAAGTGCCAGAGATTTTAATGGGTAGCGCTGAGTAATGGTTGTACGAAGACCCCCGACAGTTCTCCAGATTAGTGACAGAGGCTTTCTTGGATCCAAAGACTCGCAAAAAGATACCCATCGTTGCTTGTCCAACATGTCCATGTGACGCTGTATTTTTTTTTGTGTGCGTCTGGCCACTCTCAGATCATCAAGTGACCTCGTGCGTCTATAACGTCGTTCTGCACGACGACGAATTGCTCGGAGTTTCTCGAGATCAATGTCCATATCAGTGCGAGATGAGCTCACCGGAAGCGAACGCGTCGTTGACTGTAGGGCACTCTTTATTGCGTTTTCTAGGTTGAAAGGCGAGGTGCCAACATAGTCTTCCATGATTAACTTGTATTTTTGCCAATCGGTGCACTGGACGGCTCTGGAGAACTTGAGACTTGGAAAGCCGTCAATCTTCAGGTATGTTGGGATGTGGTCACTACCCCTTGTTTCCAAATCCGAAAACCAGTGCACTCTGCAAGTGAACGAGCGTGAGACGAAAGTGAGGTCCAGGCAAATGCTATAGGCTGATCTGCGCAGATAAGTAGGGCTGCCGTCATTCACGAGGATAAGTTCGCATTCAGAAGCGAAAGACACTAACTGTTTACCTCTAGTGTTGACCCTGGAGCTTCCCCATAAGTAGTGGTGGGCATAGAAGTCCCCAGTTATAACCCATGGCTGGAAAGTTGAATTCGAAATTCCGCGCAAGCGCTCACGGTCTAGACAACTTGATGGGTGTAAGTAGGCTCCGATGATGGTGAATGTGGTCTTCTTGTTTTTTACTGTGAGGCAAAAGTACTGGTTTTCTTCGTCAGGGAGCATGCGCATTGCGCTCATAAGGGTCTGCAACATGTTGATGACCTGGCGATCCTCAGTTGTCTTTTAATCACTGGTTCGTGATAGCATCGAGGTTGGCGGGGATCGATGCGCCTCTGAAACAGGATGTGTTCGTGGAAGTGATGGCCACTCTTCACGAGGTGGGAGTCTTGACCCTGATTCTGTTTTCGGTGTATCCGTCTTCACAGAGCTTGACGATGGGGGGCCAGTTCTTCTTGCTTGAGATGACGGGTCTCCATCGGTAGATGTCACGTTGCGTGATGATCTTCTGTGGTGACGCCGACGTCGCCTGACAGTAGCAGCGGCTTCCCTGTGCGTTGAAATGTCGCGCACCATGCATTTCAGCACCGCGCATTTATTTCTCACTCGTGGGGAATCTTTAGACGATGCTTTATGAGCGCCGGGGCAATTGGAACATTTGAACGCAGTTGCGTGGCAGGTGTCCTCTGAATGAGATTCGGCACACCGTGGGCACACGACATTACTGGTACATACTCCTTTGACATGTCCCATCTTGAAGCATCTGAAGCATTGTAGGGGCTTCGGTATGTATGGACGGACCTGATGGCGAACGTGGCCAACTTTGACGTGTGGGGGAAGACTGTCTCCCTTAAAAACGATCTTCAGGCATCGTGACTGACCAAGCCTTGTGATGTGCTTGATGAGGATGTCGTCTGTAGTTGGCTTTATCAAGATTGGTAAACCGTCAGCGGGAACGGAAATGTCTTTCAGTGTGGGTAGGCACTTTGTCAACATGGTCAGGACACGTCGGTAGTTCAGGTTCCTATCAACACTCGAGCTGACACGCCAGAAGTACGCAGTCATGTATGAGAAGCACATAGCAATCGCCGATTCTCTGACCGGAAAATCATGCCTTAGACAAGTGCAATTACGTCACTGGGATCAAGCATGTGCCTATTCGTTGGTTATGATGATTTCGAGAACATGCTCAGAGGAACAAAGGAATGACGCACGCTGACATAACTTCTCGTCATTTTGTGATCACCCGCTTCCCCAGCATGCCTGTGAACCTTCAAGAACGGTCGAGAAAAGAAGAGCAACGGCGTTTCATTATATATATATATATATATATATATATATATATATATATATATATATATATATAGAGAGAGAGAGAGAGAGAGAGAGAGAGAGAGAGAGAGAGACAGGAAACACGCACAGCGCCGCCCGATCCCTAGGCCGGCTGTTCTCTCTCTCGATCGCCGTCCTTGTCTTCTTCCCGTATAGCCTATAACGCGAAATCCGCTAAACACTTGCAAGGAAATTTGTGCCAATTGTTCATACAGTGGCTGACAACGATGACGAATTATGCCTGAAGTGGGTTTGCGCCAGGTATTAGGTGATCGAGAACAAGCTTTTGTAATAAGTTGGAGCATTCGATGACCCACTCGTAACGCTATTCGCATTGTGCAACGGCTGGTTGTTTTTTTTTGCTGTTTTGAAACACTTTATTAGTCATAATACCGCCGTTCTTTACCACACATCAAGCAAGCCTAAGGCAAGTTTGTAAATACGTCCCATGCACCGGCTTGGCTCAGTGGTGGAATACTGGGCTGGCATGCAGCGCACTCGGTTTCAAGGCCCACTATGTCCTTGGTACAAGTTTTTATATATATATTGTGCGATGTGGTTACGGACACTGGCGGCTGCGGCAGTGGTCAACTACGGCACCACGTGTTACCCAAGTTTTGATCTCATAACAACTTTCGGTGTAGAAAAGGAAGGAAAAAGAAAGGGAAAAAGGTGCTGTAAACTCAACCAGACGCCCGTCCTACCTGCTATCCTACTCATGAGGGAAATGGAATGTTGGAATAACAGACGGGGAGATAAAGAGAAGGGAGCATGAAAAAGCACTGCTGTCTTCCACAATATACTCAACGACGTAGAATATCTCAGGTGCATCACGTTAAACCGTAGGTAATGGTGCCTTTTCAAGACTTGCAATTACTGGACATAAATCATCCAGCATCTTTTGTATGGAATGAGAGTATGGTAATTTGAGCTTGCCGGCGAACATGCGAAGGGTGTCTAGGAGTAACTGAAGAACCGTGAAAATGGCTTCGTCTTCATCAGGCAAATGGTCAGTCGTCATTATGCGTTCAGTATTACTGATGTGCACTGCGACTCTGCATGCTGCTGCGACTTCGCCAACGAAGGCTAAGCTGGGCCAGAAGTGTTCATTCCTTCCTTGAGGTTGTCGCTGACGCCGCCTTTCACCTATGAGCTAGACTGTGGATTCAGCATTGTAGATTAAGTGTAATTAGTACAGGCCATGAAAGGTCCTATTGATAAGTCAGTGAAACAGGGTGTTCAATGGGCGCCGTAGATGAAGGGGCATCGCTTTTCTTAGATGAACTTGCCATTCGTTTCAATACAGCAATTTCTTCTTCGTTGGGCTCCCTTTTGAGGAAGCTTTGTGGGGTTCACAACAATTTGAACACTTCGGCACTTTTGCTGAAGAACGGTTGACTCAATGGACTTCAGCGCAGTTAAAATGTACTCGCCTACTTTTGCATTCACTTCTGAAGTCACCTATTATCATGCAGTTGTGACATTGCAATGGTTTCGGCACAAAAGGCCTTTCTCAGTGTCTGAAGTAGCCAACTTTTGTACATGAAGGTATAGAGCTGCCTTTGAAGTCTATTTTTGAAGGCAACTTTCTACAGTTTTATCGACAAGCTGAGCGCCGATACCAGTGTACAGCGTGCATTCCCTGTTGCGATTTTCATTTCCTTTTTATGGCCACAAGTTCGGCCAAACAAATTCTAACCTTAGAAAAGGCTATACTGGTGTCTTCGTCCATGTCATGTCCCGTGACATCTGGTCACGAGGTAGTGGCCAGATGATAAAACCAGAGCAACAAAGAAATCTTTTTTATATGTTTTAGAACCACAGCTGACGAGGACGATATAGTCGCTTTTGCTATTCGTATCCCATTGTATGCCTCTTTTAATGGTTCCGAAGAACATGTTTCGCAAGAAAACTGGGCTTCCTAATGAAAAAAAATTGTTTACCAATGTTTGTGAGAGCCAGGCCTGCCTTCGTGTGAGCTCTCCAGAAGTGTCACAAATGTTTTCGCACGAAGGAATCAGGGAGTCTCCGCAATAAGAAATGGTAAGGTTTTTTTTTTTGTGTGTTTCCCAATTTACACTTTGACAGCGGATTTTTTTCTGTGTGTGTGTGTGGTTAACGCTTCCACGCACGTTAGAATTTATGCTTTTCCGGATTATAGCGTATAGAGCTCCGCTTCAAGTGCTAAATCTCGAAAGCCCATGGGCTGCTAAGGAGGGGAGCACTTCCGCTTTCCGGCTTATAAAACTTTTTCGGTGGTCGACAAACGCGAGCTATTTCGGGATCGACTTCAAGATCTGAGAGTAGAGCTCCAAGCTCGTATTTACGCCGGAAGTAAGAAAATTCCACGCCTAGCCTCCACTTCCGAGCTCGGAAGGCGTGAGAACTTTTGCCTATGCGTCGAGGGCAAAGTGCGGGGTATTGCTGTGCCTGGAGCAACGGAATTTTGTTTGGTTCAAGAATAATTCGTACAAAGTCGGGTTTATAGGATCAAAGCAGGCAGACTCAGTGGCGTTCTGGCTGGGAAAGGCGGGATGGTTTATTTTAAGCACGTTCGAAAAACACAGCAAAGCTGCGAACACTTTAAGAAGCATGATAAATGAACTGTCAGATAGTGGGGAAAATTCGAAACTGCCACGGCTTTGGTCGAATTTAGGGGTTCCGCACGAGCGAGCTTAAAAAGCGTTGTCTAGGAACCATTCCGAACGCGCTTTTGAAAGCCAGTATGCCGAGATGGTCAGTGATAAGCCAGGTTTCATTAGGTCTATAGCACAGTGGCTAGAAAGGTTTTCTAGTCAGTACACATATAGGTTGAGATGCCGTATATGGAAGCAGACGTACGAAAAACTAAGCTCGCTTGTTTCTGTGTGCACCTAAAGGTTTTTTGTTTTTTTTTTGCTTTTTGAAACGAAGTACTGCTGAATAGTTTATACTACTAAACTCGTTCCAAGCTTCGTATATCGATGCTACATGTGTGCTGAAGGCTTGAATGAACTCTCGATTAGACAGTGTATCTGTAAATAAAAGGGTGTAGAGATGTAATACCAGCATAAATTTCAAAGCAAACTAGCCGCCAATGACTATAGGACGTACACCTCCACTTCCTGGTGGCACTCCATTCGTAACTTTAACTCCCGTCCGATTGAGACTCTGAAACGTGAAGTTGAAACGTTAACGTAATCAACAGCTGGAAACAGAGTCCGCTTTCACGCTGCAGGTCTGTGCAGTAATTAGAACTGCGAGAACTCTGATTGGTCGCGGTTAGAGCTGGCATTTACACGAAGTTAACACGCGTAAATGACTCTGTCAAGCGCTTTTGGTCTCATATGATTTCAGCGATCTTTTCTTTTTTCGTGTGTCATATCAAGGCCCCAGTTTCTAATTATTTCTCGTCTACAACATACAGTAATTTTATTACCTTAGCGAATGGCGGCTCCAGGATTTTTTCTACGAGAAGGGGGTGGGTGGGATTGAAGCGAGAATCTAGAAGTTGAGTTTTCACTGTTTACTAAGCCGAGGAGAGGCGGGGTAGGAGAAACCTTAGGAGAGTGTTCCAGCCCCTCCATCTATATAACGTCAACTAGCGCCACTCCTATACCTTAGCGAAACTTGTATAACTTCACACATTTGCGTGAATGCGCTGATTTCATCATTCACTCTGTCACTCAACCGTTGGATCCGACTTGGGGATGCAGTGGCATCTCCTATTCAAAAGTGGATTCACTGAACACGCTCCAAATGATCCTATATTTTAGAATAGTGGAGTACATGGGCTCAGGCTTCAGTGCATATTGAATTGACGAGGTGTTCGTACGCTGCACCGCCTGCCGTTGGAGAGAACAGCCGACAAAGGGACGAAGACTAATTCTGTAGTCGCTGATGCGGTCGGCTGGCACACTTTGCCCAACGGCACATCTGCTGAGTCTAGGCTGTACAGCCAGTTCCGACAAATCACATTTGAATACTCGCAGAACATGTTCAGATACAAATATATTTAGTGCATCGTCTATACATGTAGTACAAAACCAGTTTCTGTACGGCTTTGCTAATATTTCAAATTCTCGGTGTTCCATTATGCATATGCCATTTTGCCTCTAGCGAAACATCTCAGCTGTGTTTTTGTTGTCACTCAGTTCCGTAATTGTTTGCCCTTGTTTTCTTGTTACTACTGCAAACTGTGCTCCATCAGTTAGTTCGGTACTAAAACGATTTAAAGTGTGCATGCTCGTTCGGGCTTATTGTTCTTTGGTGCCAAATATCAAGATGGCTGTGGTAAGAAAGGAATGTATAATGAACTAATGATCCTAAGATACACGTTGAAGAAGTGCATTTTTGTGCCGTCTTCAATTTTAATGCAAGCTCCTAAAGAAAATAGGGGGTTTGGTAGGGTGAGGAAGAGGGAGGGTGCACCTAATTGCTTTCATTCCTTATATGTTTCCATGTTTTTTCGCTGAAGCTGCCTGCTCATAGATGCAGAATAATTCATTGTCTGATGATTTCCACTTGCCATATACATTTATTTAAAACTTACACGCGTTGTGAATGCAGTTGAGCTGAAGTGTAGCGCTGTTTTAATGCCAGCTACTGAATTTCACGCAAAAACATTATGACATGTACAAACATAATATGGTGGTTACGGCATGCCACCCAGACGTCAAGATTAAAATGAGGTAATTCTTACAAGAGGAATTCTGACATTGAAAGATTTATAATTTTTTCAAGTAAATAGAAGGTTGGGAATAGGCTAGACTGTGGGTTTAGGACACTTGCAAAGCGGCATTTTTAAGCGTCTTATGGCTGAGATTCAGGAATATTTTTTACTACTTTCTTTATATTCTAATAGAAGCCTTGCGGATTACAACATTGAAGCCTTTCGGATCTGGACACTCTGCCCTCTACGGAATACCACTTTTCTTTAGGTGTTTCTAGAAGCTCACCGATCTCTGCCGCGCTCTTCAGTCGAGCGGTGCTCATTGTCGCAAGCTTTAAGTCGACCTGATCTGAAAGTCCGCTTCTCGTAACAATGCGCGCAAATGATGCTGAAACGCATACGCTTTATGGGATCACGAATCTTCTTTATTTAAAAGCGCACGCAGGGAAGCAGCAGCTTCAGAAGCAGCAGCAGCAGCGAGGCGCACGCAGAGGAGAGTCAGCGATGCCCAGGAAAATAGGCGTGGTGCGTGTCCCTTGCGCGTTTGGAAGAAGGAGATGAAATGGCAGCCCGAATCAGAACGGTGGGGGGGGAAGACCAAGTTCCCAGAGGCGCGCACTTCCCGGAATTCCGGCGTTTGGGGCTGAAGCCGCTCGGCGAAGAGACGCACACTTCTGCGTGGACGCAGCGATAACCGCGCAGCACACTTGCCGGCCATCCGCCGGTATCGAATGTCTTCGTTGCGCTAGCGAAAAACGGTGGTGAAACTTGCAACAAGGAGAACGGCTTTGGAAGTGGTGCAGGGAGTACGCAACCAGGTATTCCCTCCAGGGCACGACACCGACAGGGCTACGCTCCGGGCTCGCTTTGTCAAGACAGTCTTTCGGCTTGTGTTCCGAAGGCGCCCAGTGGTATCCACGGCGATCCTCCTACTGTGCTCTTCTTATATTTGGACTCTTTTTCATATCAAAATGCTGTTGTTCACTATTAGATACATTGGACTTCTTTAGGGAGAAAAAATAAGAAATTCATTGTGTGAGCGCATGCCTTCCGTGTGCCTGTTTTTTGTGTATGTAACATTTGTTCAGTTTGTGTATGTTTTTCGTGCTGACGTGAGCGTGTTTGTGTATGCAAACACGCTCACGTCAGCACAAGCGTGTTTGTGAATGCAAAGCGGTTGTGGATCCTTCTGGCCTTATTCATAGAACGAACATCCACAAAAAGGTGACAGTATGCCTAGTGCTCTGGAAGCTTTGTTCGCGTGTTGCACGAATACTACAACGACTACTATTTGCGAAATTCACATCGTCACACCGAAACTTTCACTTCGTTGCGACTAATCTGGCAGCCCTGCTGCAACTCGAGTGCTTACGACACCTCGGATCATGATCTGCCCTTTGTAGGCCTTCTTAGCAAGCATTCCTGGCACGCCAGGAATACCAGATGTTCCGAAATCATGTTCCGAGTTCTCAAAAATTAGGTACCGAAGGCGGTATTTGCTTGATTCATTACAATAGCTTATTTTATAGACGCAAGTATGTCAAGATGGCTAAGAACATAATTAAATAATTAAATAAAGAGTTAGAACAATCGACTATTTAGAGGAGTTTGCTAATCATTTTAAGAAGGAAAAGTTACGTAGTTCATTCGGAGATACCCTACTGCGGTGGTCGAGTGGCTAAGGTACTCCGCTGCTGACCCAGAGGTAGCGGGATTAAATCTCGGCTGTGGCGGCTGCATTTACGATGGAGGCGAAATTGCTGCAGGCCCGTGTGCTCAGATTTGGGTGCACGTTAGAGAACCCCAGGTGATCAAAATTTCCGCAGTCTTCTCCTACGGCGTCTCTCATAGTTACATGATGGTTTTGGGATGTGAAACCCCACAACTCAATCATTCATTCGAAGACCGCATTGCATCTTCGAGATTCAGAAAACTGGCCTCTATCACTACTGCTACTGGAGTAAGTTAGTTGTGGCAAATGCAGCAGCAAAACCAAGTTCAGAACACGGCACTGCCGTATTCTTCTGAGCCGTGCAGAATCGGCGAGCTTCGCCACATCAACTATCAACCGATTTCGTTGTGGCAAAGCACGAGCTGCGCTTGCAAATATAGCACGCATAACGCATACGCGTTAACGAATGTAGCTGAACCACATCTATGTAGTCGTGGTCTTAAACAGTGACGTAATTCTCGTTGTCTGTTGGTTGCGCTCAACGATGCTTCAGTTTTCGTTTCGTCGATGAATTTGGCTGAAGTTCATTGCGCGCAGTAAGTATGGAGGCCGCCTTTTCTAAATATAAAGGTGCGATGGCTTCTTCCCAAGGAGTACTTAAAATCTATTATGAGACATAAACACTTAACTCCACTAAATAAATGGTTAAATAACTTGCGGTTATCACTGCCTGAAATGATGTATTTAATAGCATCAGAGGTATGCCACTGCAAAACAATCTAGTACGAGGACACCGAATGAATATCGTGTTTTCCCTTGTTTTTACAATTTCGAATACATTTCGTGAAACTCACGGTAGGTTCACGACTCCACAATTTGCGCTGTGATGTGGGCGCACCTCGAAACCCGTGCCTTAAATTGGAAGCATCGTGACAAACAGATATTTGTTCACAGGTTTGCATGAAGCGAGCTCCCGCCGTACATTAGGATCTGCACAGTTTTTTCGCAATCGAACTTTGAGGGCGAAAATATACGTGTGACAAATCTATAAGAGAACAGATATGATAGAGCAAATTATGGCACTTTTAACACAGGTAATATCGTCAGCTTCCAACCCATCAATATTGATTAGGGACAATGACTGCACAGCTTTAGGGTCTTGCATGAAAAATATATTAGCAGTGCCGCTAACGATAAAAACTTTATCAACAAAATTAATATTCAACTTGAAGTGCGCAAAACTGGTGACACCTTGCAGCTCGGTGTACAACTAGTGAAGCTTGCAGAGGAATATCACAAATGATTGCCTGCATATGCAGTGAGAGCTTTGGTATTTATTTGCGTCTTTATTCAATCTGGTACTAATATATTGAACTCCATCTCAGAGATTTTGAAGTAATATACCCTGAAAGCGGAATAGGTATTCATAAAGCAGGGAAAGTTTTTGAACCTATCGAGTTTCCTAAGCAGTTCCAGAGTTTAAACATATCTTTGCACTCCTACGGCAATGGCCGCCATTTCCAGCAAGGTGCTCGCAAATTGCGAAGAAATTCGAAGCCGTAAGTGATCTCTGCTACGCTTCTGTAGAGGTGTGCGTTTACATTTTATTATGTCAGTCATGTAAAAAAAAGTTCAGTCAGTCATGTAAAAAAAGGGTGAGCTGGAGGGGAGGCGATTCTCAAAAATAAAAGTTCAAGAGGAACTCGCTAAACATTGCAGGTTCAATATTTATCTAGGCTTAGGTATGCGATTTCATGCTTCTTATGCACAGCGAGCACATATCAACCAGTGAGATATGTCACCGCTCTTGTGAGCTTGTCATACTTGGTGGCAAGCAATATTTGCTAGCACTTTCACTGTAGTCTGATTCGCAGCGAGGTACGTCGGCGTTTATACATATGGAAAGGAACATTCTGATAATGCTATGTGGGTTTTAACGTCTCAAATCCACCATACGATTATCAGAGACGCCATAGTGGAGGGCCCCAGAAATTTATACCACCTGGAGTTCTTTAACGTGCACCCAAATCTGAGTACATGGGCCTACAGCATTTTTACCTCCATCGAAAATGCAGCCGCTGCAGCCGGGATTGGATCCCGTGACCTGCGCGTCAGCAGCCGAGTAACTTAGCCACTAGACCACTGCGGCGGAGCCAAGAAACATTCTCAAGCCTGATCACTGGTGCTCATGTAAGCTCTCGCATAAATTTAACTGTACGAGACCTAGCCTAATTTTGAAAGAAGGATCTTGAACACCTGCGAAGCCTGTAAAGCACTGCGCCGTGTGCTACTTCCAGAAAGAGAGATAAAGAGAGAAAAAATTATGCAAGGAAAGGCAAAGAAGTTAACGAGACGCAAGTTGGTTGCGTTACTCTGCACGTGGGGAAGGAATGAAGGGGAGAGCGATAGAACAGAGGGAAGAAATGTACACATAATCACGAGCACAATCGGTGAACACATGTAGTCTACTAGTTGTCGCTCAGATTTGTTGTGTTTAGGGAACTGCAGTAGCACTTTAATCACTTTCTTTTCATACCGTTGCTAACGTTTCACGCAGGTGAAGCCTAAATACATCCACAAAAGGCAATAAACGCACGAGGCTATTTGCAAGGGGCACTGAAAGAAAGCCGCACTGGAATGTTTTAGAGGCTTTGTATATCCTCATGAAACCCATTCTTGCTTGTTATCAAGCCCAGCCGTTCGCCAGCCTAAAGCCCAAATGTGATATAAGAACAAATTAAGGGATTGCTGCATACGGCCTTCAGACAGTCCGCCGTTCGTTAGCGTGGTTTTTACCGTTCTCGAGTGATTCCTTTCTTACTTCAGGGCAAAAGTTCCTTCTATTAACTCCCCTCAAGTTTGTTGTCGACATAGATTCCATTTCTGTCTATCTGGGTGCCGGCCAGCTCGTTGTCACCTACGTGACAACATAGTGGAACAAGTCCACGTGAGATGTGACTGATCGAACAATTTTTACCTTTCACACCACGTATAATAGAAAAATCAAAGGTATTACTGCGCGCTACTTCAATACTTTAAAAATAATACAAAGGACTCCTTGTAAAAAAAAAACATTGTTCTTATGAGGCACGTTGCACTTAAATAACATAAACAAAGGAGTTGAGCTGCAAATATACTGTTTTTCCTTCGGCATGGTATCCTCGGTGTTGTATTACTAAATTCTTGATCTGCCAATTTCTGCAGAAACATGTGAACGTTGACGCCGTATACTGGGGCCTGACTTAGAAATACTGCATGCTAGATTCTTGGGCTATATTTCCAGCACGAATGACGGCTCGTAGCTAACATGAAGTAGCAGGTGAGTACAACGGCAACCACGCACTCTACCACTCTGAAGTAGTGTGATTCGGTCTGTACGTAAAAGCACGTCAGAAAAAGCAAACGCGCCATCAGTTAACTGTTGCTCGAGAGCTAATTAAATTTTTATTGCCCGACATCTAAGCTTAGTTATTCTTCATCACTGCAGGTGGAATGCAGGTGCATTTTTTCATTGTGACTTGTTGGCCAATGAGACCTGCTGAGGTCTGCAGTATAGAGAAAGGTCCGTGAAACCAAACAAACTTTGAAGACGCTTGAGCCTCGCGTAGTGAAAACAAAAACGAAACACCGTAGTCGTGCCTCATTAATGTATCGCCTGCTCAATGGCTAGCCTTGCTTCGCGGCTTAGTGGACAGTATCATCATGCCACATGTAAAGAAATTTCTGTACGAATACCATCTGTCGTTTTATCTGATCTCAGATTGCCTAGTACAAGTACAGTTGCGGCCCACCGCGGTGGTCTAGTTGATAATGTACTCGGCTGCTGACCTGCAGGTCGCGGAATCAAATCCCGGCTGCGGCGGCTGCTTTTCTGATGGAGGCGGAAATGTTGTAGGCCCGTGTGCTCAGATTTAGGTGCACGTTAAAGAACCCCAGGTGGTCTAAATTTCCCGAGCCCTCCAATACGGCGTCTTTCATAATCATATGGTGGTTTTGGGACGTTTTGGGACACACACACACACACACAGGGTGAGCGTTAAATATCAAGAAGTACATCCAATGAAATCCGGTGTGAGACAGCCGCAACATAATAAAGACACACCTCTCTGACGCGAACAAAGTTCAAAACTGTCCAAAGTTTTTTTATATATAATTCTAAACCAATAGCTCTAACTTTGCTGAAACATTCAAAAGCAATTTGTGACTAAAATATTCTCATTTCAGTAGTCTGTTTGACGGCATCAGGAATTCCCCTCCCGATATTGTCCCAATATTATCAAATAATAATTCTGATTACTACAGTCGCATTCTAGTGCGTGCTCATCGTCATACTTCTAGCAAAGTTAGCTCTTAAAATTTGCATGGTTGCGGCCTGTCTACAAGAAAAGCCTAGCTTTATCTCTTTTGTAAAATAATTTTGGAGTCTATTTGGTTTTGTTCTAATTCTTTAATTTGCACTGCCCCCTCTGTTTTGATAGTTTTCATTGTGAATATTTTTCAAAGTAGTTATTGCATGAGTATGTATTTCTTCAACACGAACAGCCTCAAGCACAAAATGAGAAAAAATTTGCTACAACGTAACAAAACAAATAAGCAATAAAAGGCACAAACATTACGCCACCTAGGCCAACTGCACTTTCACAAAAAAAGGAAGGCCGACCACTTTACTCAACTGAAAAGTTCGTGCACACTTTCGGAGGCCACAGAAGGTGATGCACTTGCAAGCATCACGACGAGCGTCCCAGGCTTGAAGAAATGTTCTTTTCCCTTTTTCTGTTCACAAGCCAGTGTCGTTGCGTTTCTGGGGTCAGAACTACGCCTCAGCACCATAAACCATTAAACCAATCTGCGTTACTGCGATTAAGGGTGTTTGTGCTGTCTTCGTTATAGCCACTGCGTTGAGTAATCTGCTTTTAGCTGAACTTGATAGAACCATGGCTGATCGTATCGAGAAAACCAATGTACGAAAAGATTGCGATATTTGGATGATTTCATGATTTTATTCACTGCCCAAATGAGTATTTTCTTGAAGCAAGTACTGAAGTGCTGACTGTGGGTCACTATAGCCTTAACCACCTGTAAGTCACGACTTAAAGGCCGGTTGATGGCTGCATAAACTTCTGGACCTTATGCTAACATTTTAGAACAACTGGCTGTGCCGGTGTTACGCACCTTTTTGTGTTTTCCGCATCACTCATCTACTTTTGCACTCTATACAACATGCTGTAGCAATGGGTCACGAAATAGACAGGATTAGGGTAAAATTAACGAAATTCACGGGAAAAGAGCTCGACTTCAAGCTATATCTTTACTCTCTAACAATTCTGGCAATGGCGTACATTCCTAAATATAACGACAGCAACTTCTCCCACGAGTGGTATTTTAAGATATACATAACCTGACTATTTGTAAATTTATTTTTCGTTGAGAAGGACTCTTCCTTGCGAAAACTTTTATGTGAACTTTATGTGTGCTTTTATGTGAGCTTTCATGGTCGGCGCTCATTAAAACCCCATTGGCTCGAAATAACAACCGCAGCACCGAATAAAGACAGGGTTGACAGTGGCACTGCGAGTGGCTATGACGGCGGCATCACGTATACGTAGCACACCGTGTCATACCACCGATAAAGTTTAGCGCAACTTTCTGGATGGTGTAGTGTGCAGGGGCCGAATTCACAAAGCTTTCTCTTTGGCTACGCATTTTCTTAGCCAAAAATTCTCTTATCTGGAGGGATTACTATAGCGCGGGTATGAATTTAACTCGTTCGGCACTTAAGAGAGCAAGGAGGACACACGATAGCCGATGAAACGACAAGGAAAGAAAGAAGTGTGTGCCGATAATATCAAGGTATCACGCAAAGCATCTAGCATCGAGAGTACACGATGATAGCCAATGATTTGCTGCATCTAAGTTTCAGTTCCGCGAGCGTCTGCTACAGCGCTTACGGGATGCCGCGTGCGTTGTAATAGACGTTTTGGTGGGCTGTGCAAAGCCAAGCATTCGCCTTTAATCAACGACTGTAGCTAAAAAAAATAATTGCTCGATGACCTTACGCCACTGAGCAATCCATGCACTATCTCGCCATGTACAAGTAAACAACACTCCAGGTGCACCACATTAATGAAACCACACATAAATTGATGCATGCAATGTTTTAAAATGTGCCTCGAGTGCCTTTCCCCATTTAACACGACCAGTTACCTTACATTTCATTGAAGCTGCACTGCTACCTAACTAATTCGGTGCAATCTAGCACGGTATAGTGGTGAACGTAAGTTGTTTTGTACCTATAGTCAAAGGTAGCCTTTGTTACAATATTCTTATTACAAGACACGTGAGCGACTTTGGTGCCTGCAGACGAATTGTGCGGAAATAGATAGCAGCAGTAATCAAATGAAATTGTGAGCGCGATTTCGCTGGTTCCATGCACCGCAGCATGTTTATAAAGTCGGAATGCGAGAACGCGCATACGCTCACGCTTAGGTATATGTCTACGTAAAATGAGGGAGACTGTCGGGAGGTGTCTCAGTGCTAATAATTTTCACAAAACACGGTGCAAATATTTCGTCCAGCGTTATTTGAGTGCGGAAACAAAGCAAGGGACGTGTATACGAGTCTTGAGGTCGAGAGACGTTATCACACGTGCGAAAAGGATAAAAAGAGACAAAGAGAGACTCTCGTTTCGGCTTCGCGAAAGCTTGAAATTGATAGATAATAAAGACAATTTTCTGGCCCAGCAGACGTCAGGGAAAGTCTCCGCAAAGCAGCGTCAGATGCTCGGAGAGCATAAAAAAGTGGAGTACGGGTTATATGGGAGTGACAGCCACTCAGAAAGCGAGATGAAGTGTGACTGTCCTTAGATGTGAGAATCAATGCTAATTATGAGAGTTGAGTTAATGAGCCAAAACATTCCTAAATAACGATAATGGAAGCAAACTGAGCATTCATCTAGTGAAAGTGACACTAGTGACAGTGAACTAATAATAGTTGATTAGCGTTGTCACAGGCCGATATATATTTTTATTTTCTTATTTATATTTGGCAAACTATGAGATGGTAGCCTACGTTAGAGCCGGCTATCCCAACGTCATGATAGTAATGTACAAGAATAAATAGCGCACGGTTATACATTCACACGTGGCGGTTTCTATCTTCTAGTAACCTTGGGCAAACGCATTCTAACTATTTTTTCTATTTTTGACAAAGTTTCACCGGACGTTTTTGCATTTGGCTTCATTCGAAGGAATGACGATATATCAGCGATAGGGCGAATGCAAGCACTGCTGCAGTGGACGAGCGGTTACAGCGCTCAACTACAATCTAGGAGGTACTTGATTCGATTCGCAGAATCACTGAGCACTTTTTTTTTTCAAGAGGTTGCCCGGCCTGACATTATGCGTGTTGGCGGGTACTAATGTTTTTAGAAGTAGGCTTTCGCACTTTCTTCTTCCACTCCCCTTATGACCCAAAAGCGCTGTACTGTGCTCCTTCAAAAATTAAACAATTCAGGGTTCATAATTTTCTCCTCCATCCTCTCTTATCGCAAAAGTGTCCAGTGCTGAAATACCAATATCAGACCTGGTATATTACTTTTCACGTGTTTGGATATTCGACCAGCAATCAGTCTTCACGGCGTTTTGAAGAAAATCTACACATGCAGTGAGCTAACTGCTTGCAGCCAAGTTGACTGCCTTTGTAGGGACACGCTTTCGTGCTAATTTGGTGGGCATCATCACATGCAGCAAGACCAAAGAGCACGGACAGTTAGAGCTGATGCAAACAGAGTGATTAGTTTGTGTCTTCTCTCCCGCTATTTGTCATGCTGATCGCTTCAGTGTAATGTCGCTGTCAATGGTTAAAATGAACTATAGCAGTTAATCGAGTTCTGCTGAGAGGGTCCCCTATTGTCCTGAATGGAACAGAACAATGGCAATTTGATTTGTGTGATAAAGAGATACCCTGCTTTTGGTTACTAGAATAAATTTCTAAACTGAAGTTTGTTTTTTATTCACAACAGTTCCAGTGCAGATGAAAGGTGCATGGACAAAACTCGTGTATTCAGCTTGACTAGGTTTGCGACCTTAATTGTAATTGCGAACCGCTATCACAGTATAAATAAATATCACACACATATACAACCACGGGTGACAGCTTGCTTATTCTGATTAAAATTGAAAGGTTGAAATCGACATATTCAACCAACGCAATGCGCACGAGATACGCCATGTGGAGTAGCTATGCTCTGAACTAATCTTCGCAGGTTCGTTCCATTTCACCCAATTTCTTGCCCATGACTGTAGGTTGGTAAATGAAACAACTTTTTTGAACACACATATTCTGTGCAAGGTTACATTTATTTTTATAAAGTACAAAACAAATTGAAATGTATAATGGCTCAAAAGAGAAATAACTAGAAACAAATTCAGCCAAATCATTACCAAACTTACTCACCAATGATAAACGGATTATCATTTAAAAGATACATACATACAACATACATACATACATACATACATACATACATACATACATACATACATACATACATACATACATACATACATACATACATACATACATACATACATACATACATACATGCATGCATACATACATACATACATACATACATACATACATACATACATACATACATACATACATACATACATACATACATACATACATACATACATACATACATACATACATACATACATACATACATACATACATATACGCACACACATATACATATGTACACCCATACATACATACATACACGCAGGTGTAAATAATAAAATGAATGGGTATAAAACAACAATTCTAATACACTCATTTCGAATATACTACAGAAAGTAACTTACGAGAGAAATCCACCGGCACTGTTATGTCTTAACACGGTGTTTCTCGAACCATCTCGCAAAAGCTTGATGCATAGTTTTCCGCTGCTGCCCAGTGACAAGCAGTTTTTATAAAAAACACAAGAATAAAGCCCTTGACAATGTCATGCTAAAGAAAAGGGCTGTGCATAAACATTTTGTACATGTCTGCAATATCACTCTGTTTATTTACATAGCTTGGCTCATTCACAACCCACTAACAAAGCATGTTAGGACACTTGGGCTGAAAGTTGGCACAGCGCGAGTAAATTCTAGACAATACATGAATAATACAATTATAAGCTACTAAGCTCCTTGGTGCAAACAGCGTTTATATTGACAACTATAGGTGCCATTTCGTTTCCCCAAAACACTTCTCAAAAGTAGAATCAACTTTATTTAGCTAAAAGTTTCTATTGTGGTGCGTCGTGGTGGCTCAACGGTGGAAGTGACTCTTTCGGCCAAGAAAACAAAGACCAAGGATTTTTCCAGTTTGTGAATTCACCCCATGCTATCATTGAGGCAGCTGGTAGGAGTGCTTTTGGAGAGAGGAAACCACCACATTCCCATCAGTTGTGGCCTTGGATAGCTACTTCACTTGGACAAAAATGATGAAAAACACTCCTCAAGAAGACTTCAAAGTTTGCACACCAACACAGTTCCCATACAGCTGTCTATTAGTCTGCTTGAACAATATTGAGTTTACTGGTGGGCAAAGGCTGTACACTATGTGAGGTGATGCTCCAGTGCACTGCATGCATGTCTTGCTGCTGGCCTCAACTGCGATGTGGCTCAGCACATATGTGTAAAATAACAACTAATAATATGCCACTGCAAAGTAATTATGTGTCATTTGCATGAAACAGGGACCACAATAAAAGAACATAACCTTTGCCTTCACAACCTTCAAAAACTGTAAATAAATTTCCACAGAGTTTTCACAGTTCATCTGAGGATAGTAATATTGGTTGTAAACACATTCTTATTTCCACTAACAAACTATTTTAAGATGCCAGATTCAGTATTAGAGTATACAAGCACTTTTGTAGGGCTAAACAATTGTACAGGCACCTAGAAAAACACAAGTGAATGCATGCTATAGCTACATATAAAATAAATACTTTTATTTCTAGTCTGAGTAGAGCTGCATAGATGATAAGTCACTTGCATTACAATATGAACAAACCTATCCGAGCAAAGTATACATTTATAAAGTTACACTTACACAGTAGATAAGTAGACTGTTGAAGGACGGACAGGCAGTGGGATAATACCCAAGCACTAAAATCTACTGTTAAGATATACTAGGAGTAGTGATGATCCTCTTCCTTCCAAACAAAATAATCCACATATATTCACTTCCCAGAGCTTATACACATGGCATCATTGGTGCTATACAAATGAGTGTACACTGAAGGATTACATCGACTAAGTACATGATTACTGCATCCATGGCTTTACTTCTTGTACTACAAAGAATGCAAACACAGTTACCATTGGCGACCATGGATGCTGTGATTTCTGGCATGCAAATGTAGAGGCACGCAGGCACTCAACACACATGTTAAAAACTTCAGCTCAAAAATATTTGCCCACTAACACTACAGAAGCTTTTAAATTAGTGTCATAGTTTGGTATCTTCCATGCAAAATTTAAATAATTTCGAATGCAAGCAAAGGAACTGTTGAATAATGCACTGCTAAGAAGTTAAGCAGCAGCTGCTCCTGACATCACAATGTGCTCTTTCTGCTGTTGTAAACTTTGAGCAGGAGAACAGTCACTGGCAGTCCCTTTATACTTGTTGGTCTTCTGTGCTCTGTTCTTGATACACTGTACATGACCGTGGAGCACCGAACCCCTTGTTACTGCTGGAACTTGGAAAAATACAGATCATTGTTACAACCATGCTACATGCAAGAGTGTATAGTTGTCAATTATGTGCTCATATTTACAGATATTGTATTTTCAGAAGCCAATGACAAGCCTCAACACACACACACACACAAACAGTGAAGGCTGAAAATATATTTAATAAGATACAAGAGCAAACCAACAATGTTATAGATGAAGGCATGAAACTTCTGACAGGCATAAAAAGCCAATAGAGTTTCTTTTATTTCGACTTTACACTAGGTGCGAGAAGTAGACCACAAATAAGTTCACTAAGAAACACAAGTTAGACTGCATTACAACACAACAGCCAATGTTGATAATTTTAAGGCTGTCTAACATAGCCAGCTCACCATAACGCGTAGAGGAGCAAATGGGCAGTAAAGAAGACACAAAGAACTTGTAGATTATGAGTGTGCTTGTTGCTGACATCTATTATTCTAAATGAAAAAAACCTTTCAAAAATGCACTTCATCAGGGGAAATAATCATACGCAACAAACACAACGGGCTCCTACAGGTGCCACCAACACTCACCATTGTTGTTGATACCAGTATCTTGCCGGATGGATATGCTGTGCCCTGCACAGAACACCAAAGGAGCGCTCCATGACTTGGATTGCATGTGTGCTAGCTGCATCGCTCTGCTGCTGAAATAGGCTAGCCACAGACAGAGAATTGAGAAGCCATGGCTTTGAAACACACTGAGCGTCACCTTTAGAGATCAACAATGCATACTTAGGTCAGGTACAATTTGTAGAAAAATATATATGACTATGCAATCGTGGTGAACATGTTTGGCTGAAACACAAGCAACAGCACTGAGAGAGAAAAAGCTACATTAGGTAAAAGATGCAGTTACTGGCCCTATGTCATCTGAGGCTTCTTCGATAGGTCTTTCTACTTGCAAGTTGTGAACAGCCAGGCAACTTTCACTCACTTGCTATTTCCTTCCAAAGCACTTGATCCACAGAGGGAGTCACAAGCTCGAGAGCTCAATAAGGAATCAAAGTATTTGTGCTCGTTTCAAAGCACAAGCTTCTGAGTCTTAAATTATTGGAGTTTCATTCATAAGCTGCAGGCTTTCAGCTTTCAACATTCTCAATTATCTTGCAATTTAGTTCTATAAATGTTGAATAAGAATTATGTGTAAGAATATTACAGGTAGCCACTGAAAGCAACCATGCTTGGGTTTTCAATTTGTGCACAGTAAGTGGTGTTCACGTAATCGTATGTATTAAAGAAAAACTAACCTTGCAGCCAGCCGTTAGGCAGTTTTGTGCCCTCGAAGCTCCCAAGTAGATTGCAGTCCTTCCAGATGAGGCTGCCATGCATGCTTCCACGCCACATCCGCTGAATGATAACAGTCCCAGCAGAGACATAGGCTTGCACAGTTAGGGAGAACGTGTCCTTCCTATTTTTGTACAGGTGCTCCAAGTAATGATGAGGATTGATGTGCCAGAATGTGCAACCGATGCATCACAGGACCTTAACAAACCAATCTATGCGATCTGTGAAGAGCCAAAAACGAGATATTTAAAAACAATCATTAAAAGCACTCACTTCTAATACTTATTTGAGGAAGCTATCACTTCGTTAAAGTGACCAAAATCTGCTATATTCACTTTGAAATAAACTGAAGCCTCATGTAAAATTTACGTACCGCAATATATATGTCCTACTCAAGTATAGTACTATCACAGTGGTAATCGTCTATAGAACTAATTTTCCAAAATAACATAAATTTTTTAAGTGCAACCTGGCTCCTGAAAAATAAATTCACATTAACTTTCCAACTATCAAACGTGGTCAATCGACAGACCCAACCTCATAATCAAACAAGAGCTCACTTGTATCAAATCACAAAAAACTTTTTATGTATTTGCTCCATAATATATGTATGTATATAACAGTAGTAGTAAATTTTTCATGCTTCAATTTACCATAGAGAAACATTACATCTGATGGGCTTGAAAACTTGCACACGTTACAGAACTGCGTGAATTATAGTACCGGTGAAATTTAGTTCTGCAAGGTGAACTCACCGATGGCAGCATTTAGTAGCCGTCGGTGTCATAAGGAACCAAGTACAGCCAACAGGCAAAGGGCATCTGCAGACTGGAAGCTGCCAGTGACAGCAATGAAGGGCTGGCCAGGCGTGCACGTCCATTGATAAAGTGTAAGAACTGGCCATGACCGGCTGTTGTCAAGGCTCTAGTGTCGTGCAAAACGATGGCCAGACGAACTCGGAAACCTGTAGTTAGGCGATATTGGCCTACAACTTCATCCAAAGCAAGGCACCGGTGAAATCTTTGCTTTTTTGGGGGGCCGGAGGGAAGCTTGACGTTTACGGGCTCTCGCTGCCACATGGAACTCTCAAGTTGTTACCGAAGAACAGTCTAGGCGCGCTTCCAAAGTAACACAATCCACAACAGAATGTAGCATCTCGCAGTTTTGGTTGATCACATCACAGCGCTAGGACTATGGTTATCACAAAAAGGAGAAGTGACGGCTTAACAAACAAAAGCGCCAAGCTGCCCCACCACGACTTCGCAGGGCAAAACAGTTATCAACGCTGTCTTTCAATTTTCGGTCACACAAGCACAGCTTGTTCACAAGTCTTGCAACGTCAACACAGCACCACTGTTCAAAACGAACATCGTTTCACTCCCGAACAGTACAATGCACTCAAGTAAATAGAAGCGTACGGGCTAACTAGTGGCAAAGCAAGAACCGAGCGCGTAGTTCATACGTTTCCGTACGTACTTGGGGTCACTCAAGTAACGTGTCAAAAGGCTGTCAGTCCGAAATGTCGCACAGCACCAAACTGAGAGACTGGAAAGTCAAGCGAACGAACTGTTACCGGCACACAAACACACATTGCAGGCTTCTCGAGTGCTAGTTGCCGTCGATACATCGACGCCGATCCCCGCTTGATAACCACACCGACGCGCAGGCTTCGCTGCGCTTCACCGTACACCATTGCACTGCCACAGCTTTCCGCACTGCTTACACGCACCGAAAGGGCTGCTGTAATCACAACACATCCGGTCAAACGCTGAAGTAACTCGTGCGAGAAGCGTTTGCTGAAAGTCGCACCGACCGATATGCTGTTTACGACGCCATGTTGTTTTCGACAACTGCGCAGCACATAAGATGATAAGAGAGCTCTTAGAAAGTACTTGGACTATTTTCACGGCGTGACGAAATTTTCTCTTATGTGCGAGGGGGGTGATATGACTAACAGGACAGGCGTGCCAGATGAAAGAAGTGTTTTGGCAACGTCACGGAGTGAGCTGATGTAGAGGGTATTGCTTCACAACCAATCACAAGCTGTGTCTGTCGGCCAAGCCGTCGTCTGCTCGCATTTATCGTCTGCTTCGATCAGAGCATGCGACAGAGGATTCGCCTTCGCAACGCTATTATTCTTAGGTCAAGTGGTCGCTACGTCGCACAATATACAAGTCAGTGGCTCGCTCTACCTTTGAATGATGTTCGTGCGCCAAGTTAAATCGCTGGTAATTGACGCAGGGATGAATTCAGCCAAGGTTTGCTCCAGAATCGTGAGGGTTTGCATATTTTCGGTGTCATACAAAGTTACTAGGGTCATTTCATTCCGATTGCTTGCCATAATATCACGGTCCATATCGGTGTCTGAACAGTGAAGGTGAAGATGCATGATTTCTTTGTAGTTCCATGCGTAATCACGCGCACCCCTAATACGCTTTGGTTTACAAAGTACGCTTTGTTCCAGATCGTCCCAAAGTGTATCGACAGCTGTATTTCAGAGATCGCAACCATTGGACAGTTAGAGCCAATGAAAGTACACTAGAGCACAAACTTTAGTAACCACTCTCTGAAAACTTCCTCTCATTTTTATTTCCAATAGCGTGCAAAGAATGTGCTCCCATTAACCTCTTTGGTGGTAATTTCCACCAATGAGGCAAGGATCTCGAGTCGCACTTTTAATTGGATGAGATGGGGCGCAACACAACAACATAACAAATAAGGTTGATCCTATGCCATGTCGCGTTCGAATGCACCGACCATTCACGTATCACATTGGTTTTCATCCAACCACAAATCTTTACATGCGTAGTTTTATGCCATTGACGCCCAATAGAATTCCTCAATTACTGCGACTTCGAACTTATTGGACGATGGTGGTTGTCAACACCATCCACTGCGTACAAGGGAAACAACACGCGAAGCTCAAACCGCCGAAGGAAATAAAAACGCACCAGCAGTCATTAGGCAGCCCTTGATGGGCGTGAATTAACTCAAAACCAGCCAGGGCACTAAAATATACCGCTGCGGCAGCAGGTTCTAAGTAGCCACATTGTTCCTAAGAGTGGTCCGGACCACTCTTAGGATTTTTTCTCAGCCATGCTGTTTTTATGCACAATTTCGCTTCGTGAATCCACTTACGAGCACTTTTCGGTGACGTAAGCAAATATAGCAACTGCATCACCATCGCTGACATGTTCCCGGGCCGTCACAGCGCGCTTTATTTGCAGCGGCCGATGTGACAACTATGGCCTCTTATGACGTTTTTTCGTTTCGTGAATCAACTTACGCAACAAAATTTCTCTTGCGCAAAAATATTTTCGTAAGTGAGTTTTGTGAATCCGGGCCCAGAAGTCCTCCCACATGAAGTTAGAACCAATCAACACTGCTCAAAAGTGCGAACAGCGCGATATCGTGGTTAGAAACAACTCATCCAACCGCTAGCTTCCTTTCCCCAGAGCGAAGCCAGATCACTTGATTCTACCCTGCACGTCACAGCAATTTCAGCGCCTACACCTCCAGTTGAGGGCCTCGCGTTCAAGACACGAAGCAGTAAATTTTCAAATGGTGTGTTTCCTGGGTTTCTCGGGTCATGTCCGCTTCAATTTTTCGGGCTAACAATTCGGAACGATTGCTAGAAAATTATAATTTCAAAAGTGATGCTTTTCATCTTAATATGCTAAGCAGCTAAGCATTTGGACAACTGAAAACTCTGCTGTTCTTTTATTTACTACTTTCAGAAGATGATTGGTTGTCGAGTAGCCAATTATTCTGTAGCGCCACCTCTCATTCTTGTAGGTAGTGGAGAACACTTATTGACTGAAAGTTAATTGGCCATTTCCAGAAAACAAAAGTACGCTCTAGTGTGGGTTAATGCACTGTATATTCAACCTACTAATGGCACCACCAGGCATGCTTCTAATAGAAACGAGGTCATGTTTATCTAAACACGTGCTGGGCCTTTTTTAATGCGCGTGAAAGCCAAATGGAAAGCTTTACATATTCTTTATTTCGCGTGTCGCAGACCTGGCACACCGCGCTTTAACCCGCTGTTTGCAGTAGTGCGTATTGCTGTCATAAGCTGGAGAAACTGCAATATGTAAAGCAAGCTTTACAGCTATGAAACGGGTATTTTTTCATCATTTCAGCAGTATTTTTTCACATTTTTTGGCTCTACAAGCTCGATCGCGGTCAGAAGTGGTAATATAATTGAATATTTGTTGGGGAAAAACACTGGAAAAGGAGACGAAGCCAATGTGTGACGACTACAAGAATATATCTACAAGAAATTATCAAGATTTTAGTTGCTGTTCTAGATACCAAAAGTCGTTTTTGCGACAAAAGAAATAAAAGAAAAACATGGCAATGGAAAGTTTCGCACATTGAAACATAAAGTGTCCATGTTTTTATATCTTTCAATATGAGGAAAAGCTTAGTTTACTTGGTGCACAAAAATATGGTGGGCCTATAGTATAAAAAAACGCCGGGCATGCACACAAATCAAGAGCATCAGGAATAATTTTCACACAAAGAGCGAGTTAAGAGTAGAGCCTTAGCACGTTAACATATAATAGACGTGCTGGAAATGAGCGTGATTATATGAATATTCTTTTTTTTCATATAAAAAAAAGACACTCTCCTTCAAAGCGTGAACTGCGAGTGATGATTCCTTGATCAATGTTCCACGGAGTCTAGAAACTTTCTCACCGCCTATAAGATGCAAATGAGCTGGAACTGGTATTCCCGCTAGATTTATCATTCTTTCGTGGATTTAAAAAAATGCGCCCTCTCCTTCGGAAAGTTGATGTCGTCCCATGAAAAGAAAAAAAGACCCATTATGCGAATGCTTATGTTTATGAGAAGCTTTATCCTTTTTTCAAGTTCACTGCTGGCTGACGAGATTACATTCTGGCATTCACTCGTATCTATACATACACGCTGCGTCATATATGGTGTAGCTGCTGGGGTAACTGCATAAAGAATACGTGTTGTCACGTACGTTATTATGGCGGTTGTTCTACGGGTAGTCGAAGGCGTTCAATTTGAAAAGATTAGAGACATACAAAGGGGAACGTTGGCAAGCTCTGAAAGCTGAATCACACTTTTTTTGTGGCCTGCCTCTTTTAAAGTGTTTGTTTAAACCTTTGCCTACAACCATTCCAAATATAAAGCTTCAAACTGCCTTGTTGATAACATAATAATACATTTGAACCCCCGTCAGTAAGATTTCATAAAATGGCGGTGGCGCGCCATTACAGTATATCGAAGAATTTGAGAGTGATGCTTACGCAGTGTCCTTCTAAACAATGCAACGATTCAGTTGTCACTATGATCCAACTCTCGTATCAATGAATGAATTATTGAATGAATAACTTTCATTTCTGAAAAGACGCAGAAAAACGAAGCAAAGCTAAACGCCTTTCGGCTGGGCCTGGCTTCGCTACACGTAAGTGCAGATCTTCAGCAAACAATGCTACATTGTATAATAATTATCAAAAGAAAAGGAGCAACAAAACGTATAACAAAGCCCAATAATATAAAAATTTGCAAAATAGGCAATATGAGAATAAACAATCAGACATCGTAGTTCCTTATAGAAATAAATGCAAAAAAACATACACTCACAGTAGTGAATCACATAATCATACACTCATATATTCATACATACATCCACACATATGTACGCACATACCTTTTTATACACACGTATTGTGTACACAAAGGTGAAATAGTGTAATATAGGAGAAACTTAGCTTGAAATTTAGCGAAGCCATAATACTTATTTGAATCCTTTCACGAGTAATAAGGATAGTAAAATGAGGTTGATAGTAATAATATATTATGAAGTTGATAGTAATATGATAGTAATGAGGTTGATAAAATAATAGTAAAAAGCGTTTTAGAGCGGCACTCTTATAAAACAGGAGCTCGGTCACGACAACTCAAGTGGTAATGGCGGAATCAGCCTGTGTACCCAGCCAACCAAACGTAGTCCTCTTCACAGACTGAGTGATAACCCCTGCCTATCTGAGTAGCACTCATCTTCTTCACTACATTTTCCTCCCCTCCGGAAAAGAGCCATCCTGGCGACTCATGGGCAGGAGACAATAGAGGGATCATAATACGGTTTTAGGCGGTCTATGTGGACGGTCGCACTTCCACAGCGTCGTTGATCACGGGGCTGCTCAAGCGGCTCCACGATGTAATTGGCGGGTGATGTTTGTTTAACCACACGGTAAGGGTTCCTATACTTGAACATCAGTATCGTTGAGAAACCAGGGCTGGTTGAAGGGATTCGAAGCCAGACAAGGTCATCTGATGCATAGGAAGCCTGAGGCGTCGGACTATCACGGTGGCGTTTCTGGCGTTGCTGTCCAGCACTTGAGAGGGAGCGGGCAAGCTGACGACACTCTTCCGCGTATTTAGCACCTTGTGACACCGTCATCGACTCAGCAACATCCGGGTGGTAAGGAAGAATGGTGTCTAGTGTGCAAGAGGGCTCGCGGCTACAGAGGAGGAAGTATGGAAAGAAACCAGTGGTTGTCTGGACAGCAGTATTATGCACGTATGTTACAAAAGGGCGAATACTGTCCCAGATGTAGTGATCAGTTGCGACGTACATTGACAGCATATCTCCTAATGTATGGTTGAATCGTTCTGTAATGCCATTAGTTTGAGGATGAAACGCGGTGGTGGTGCGATGAATGACTTGGCATTCCTTGAGAAGCGACAAAAACACACGCCCTCGGTCACTCAGGAGTTCACGTGGTGCACCGTGCGTAAAATGATCTGATGCAATATGAAACGACCGACGTCACTGGCTGACGCAGAAGAGAGTGGTGAAATTTCTGCGTAGCGCGTAAGGTGATCGATAGCGACGATTACCCAGCGATTTTCAGTCGCTGTAATCGGAAGAGGTCAATACAGATAGATACCAACACGGTCAAGCGGTCGGGCAAGACAAGGTATGGGTTGTAGTGGAGCTGGAGAACTTGGAGTGGGATTCTTCCGGCGCTGGCAAGCGAGACAGGAACGTACGTAGCGACGAGCTAAGCGAATCAATCCACGCCAGTAGTAGTGATGGGACAGGCGGGTGTAGGTTTTAACACTCCAGCATGGGCGCATTTTGGGTCGGCGTGACAGGAGGCGCATATGTCTGAGTGGATATGCCGTCGGAGAAGTAATTCCGTGTGTATAGCAAACCATCTCTGATAATGAAGTGCTGTACTTGATGGCGCGTACCTTTAGGGATGTTTTGCGAGCATGTTCGACGCAACAAGTTGATAAGTGAAGCCATCCAAGGATCTTTTCGTTGCTCCTGTAGCATGTCGCTGACACTAAGCGCAGATACGTTGGAGGCAGGTGAAGACGGCGACTTGTCACTACATCGTAGAGGTAATCAGGACAAAGCGTCTGCGTCGGAATGTTTTCACCCAGAATCGTAAACGATATGAATGTCGTACTCTTGTAGCCGAAGCACCCAACGGGCGAGCCGGCTGGTGGGATCTTTTAATGAGGAAAGCCAACATAATGCGTGATGATCTGTAACCAAGCTTGATGGGCGCCCGTAAAGATAGGTTTGAAACTTGCCTTTGGCCCATATGATGGCTAGACACTCTTTTTCGGTGACTGAATAGTTGGCTTCTGCTTTTGTGAGTGCATGGCTGGCGTAAGAGACGACGTACTCATCGGATCCAGGTTTACGCTGAGCGAGCACAGCACCAAGACCAACTCCGCTATCATCCGTGTGTATTTCCGTCGGGGCAGGAGGATCAAAATGTCGCAGTATAGGAGCTGACGTAAGAAGGTGGCGGAGTGTGGCAAATGCATCATCACAAGCTGATTACCAACTAGAAAGGTCGCTGTTGCCGGCAAGATGGTCCGTCAAGGGCGGTATGATGGAGGCGGAGTTGCGTATAAAACGACGAAAATATGAACATAAATTGAGGAAGCTGCGAAGTTCTTTTAAGGTGTTCGGCTTATGAAATTCGGCAACGGCATGGAGTTCCGTCGGATCCGATAGAATGCCATCTCTAGATACAACATGGCCTAAAGTTAGGAGTTTTCGAGCGCCGAAGCAGCACTTCTTCAAGTTGAGCTGTAGATCGGCGGAGTTGAGACAAGCAAGCACTGTCTCGAGGCGCTCAAGATGCATTGAAAAGTCGCTAGAAAATATCACGACATCGTCTAAATAACACAGACATGTCTGTCATTTCAGGCCACGGAGGATGTTGTCAATCATGCACTCGAAAGTGGCAGGCGCATTGCAGAGCCCGAATGGCATGACGTTAAATTCGCAGAAGCCTTCGGGGGTAACGAAAGCCGTCTTGGGGCGATCAGCCTCAGCCATGGGAACCTGCCAATAAGCTGAGCGCAGATCTAGTGACGAGAAATACTCCGCGCCTTGTAGGCAGTCGAGGGCATCGTCTATGCGAGTTAGCGGGCAAACATCTTTGCGCGTGGTCTTATTCAACCGGTGGTAGTCGACGCAGAATCTTATTGAGCCATCCTTTTTCTTGACTAGAACAACTGGAGAGGCCACCGGGCTGTTAGAGGGCTCAATAACGCCGTGCTTCAACATGTCGTCAACTTGCTCCGCGACTATACGATGCTCAGATGCCGATACCCGATGCGGACGCTGACGTAAAGAAGCATGAAGGCCAGTGTAGATTTGGTGAGATACTGTGGAAGCACGGCCAAAAGTCAGTTGCTGGTGATTGAAGCTGGCGCGGAAGCGCTCGAAGAGGGCGATGATGTCGGCGCGCTGCTGGGCCGTAAGGTGTGTGTCGGTGCAGCACGGAATTGCGTCGGTGATTGATGGCGAAGAGGGTGACGCGCAGCTATCAACAGCGTCAATAGGTAGCGTAGTCGAGTGGTCAGGAACTACACATGCACTCGAGAGATCAATGTCATCGGCGAACCCCGAGCACTCTCCACACAGTAACTCGGAAGGCGAGGGAAACGGATTGGAAACATAAATTGCAAGCAACCCATCGCGAATGTTCAGAATGGCGAAAGGGATCAGGAAGCACTCGTGGCAAACAGCAGTTACAGAAGGCGTAAAAATAACAGCTAAGCCACTAGAGACGTCACAGGAAATCGGAACTAGGGCGGATGAGAAAGGGGGTATTGAAGTGTCGGCGGCAACAAAAACTTTTGCAGGTGAAAGGCGCAAGTCGAGTGAAGCAGCGTCGCATAACGGCGCAAACCCCACTTCAGCGCGAGCTCAGTCGATGACGGTATGATGAGTGCACAGAAAGTCCCAGCCCAAAATAATGTCATGGGAGCACTGTGGGATCACTACAAGCTCAACGACATAAATATCGTCAACAATATTGTCAGCAAATATTGTCAGCAAGGGCGAATTCTTTGCTCGCTCGCAGTGCTCAAAACGAAGTCGTGAAGATGTATTGTGACTCTTTTTAGTCGACGACAAAGTTTTTCAGTCATTACAGACACTGCGGTGCCAGTATCGACCAATGCAAAAACAGGTATACCTTTAACGGAGACAGCAACGACGTTGGACGGCGAAAAGCAAGGTCTTTTGGAGTTCGAAAAATCCGCAGTCCTTACCCCCGGAACTGCGACTCCTAGTTTTCCTCGGGGACAGGGCGAGGTCGACGTAGCATAGGGGAAAGGGAACGGCGTTTAGGTGAAGGTGACCGGTGTCTGTTGAAGTTCCGGCGAGGTGAAAATGTGTCCATGGTGGCAGGCTCAACAGATACAGCCGGCTCAGGTCGTGGTGGGAAGTCATAATTGTTGGGCCGGAGGTCGTCACGCAGGAAATACTCATGCTGTAGACGATATCGCGCTACGTGGCCCACAATGCCGCAGGCGAAGCATATGGGGCGGTTGTTTTGAGTGCGCCAAGGGTTCTGAAAGCGTGGGGGATGTGGTCGGGAGAAAGTACGGTAGCCTGGTACATAGGCTCAGGCGGTACGGCAAAGGCGTGCGTGGACGTAGGTGTTCCCGACAAAGAAACGTGGGCGTTCTTGACAGGCGGACGTCGGGTTCCGTTCAGTGCTTCGGCATAGGTCAGTGGAGCAGCCACAAGTCGTGCGTGAACCGTTGGTAGCGCCTCGGACACTTGCTCCTGAACTACTCGCTGTATTGATGGCGCTATAGTGGATGGGGCACCTTCGGAGGTATAAGGCACGAGGGACAACTGCCGTGCGACCTCCTCTCGTACAAATTGCTTGATCGCGAGAAGCAAACTGGTGTGGTCTATAGCAGTGCCAGCCGACGTTGACGCGGAGATTGTTGCACATGGCGCGCTGGCACGACGAGTGGTGTCACACTGTTTCCAGAGCTCGTCATAACTCTGACGAAGTTGGATCACTTCCGCTACCGTTTACGGGCTGTTGGCGACAAGCATCTGAAATGCATCGTCAGTCACGCCTTTCAAGATGTATTTGGTCTTCTCGGCTTCTTTCATGGTCGCGTTTATACGCCAGCAAAGGTCAACCACATCTTCGATACAACTGGTGTAATTCTCACCATTATGCTGAGCTCTAGTACGCAAGCGCTGTTCAGCCCGTAGTTTGCGAAGCGCTGGATGGCCAAACAAGTCCGCAAACGCCATTCAGAAGGCCGACCATGAGGGGAGGTCTCTCTCGTGATTAAGGTACCACAAACTGGCGACATCTATCAAATAAAGACGACAATAAGCTTGTGCGCATCGTCCCACTTGTTGTGCTTGTTCCCCCGGTCGTATTCGTCGAGCCAGTCTTCCACGTCCTTGTCATCTGTTCCACTGAAGGTAGGCGGATCGCGTTGCCGAAAGAAGCCGAGACAGACAGGAGCTGCAGAAGTTGGAGCCGAGGCGGCCGCCTGCTGATCGTCGTGCGTGAACATCGTAGCAACTGGAGGCAACGTACGGTTTCTCAATTTCAGGATTATGCGTTACCCAGCACCTCGACCAATCGAAATGAGGCATTTTAGAGCGGCACTCTTTCTTAAAACAGGAGTGCGGTCACGACAAGTCAAGTGGTATTGGCGGAACCAGCCTGTGTACCCAGCCAACCAAACGTCGTCCTCTTGACACACTGAGTGATACCTCCTGACTATCCGAGTAGCACTCATCTTCTTCGCCACAATCATCATCATCAGCCTGACTACGTCCACTGCAGGACAAAGGCCTCTCCCATGTTCCGCCAGTTAACCCGGTCCTGTGCTTGCTGCTGCCAATTTATACCCTCAAACTTCTTAATCTCATCTGCCCACCTAACCTTCTGTCTCCCCCTAATTCGCTTCCCTTCTCTCGGAATCCAGGCAGTTACGCTTATTGACCAGCGGTTATCCTGTCTACGCGCTACATGCCCTGCCCATGTCCATTTCTTCTTCTTGATTTCAGCTATGATATCCTTAACCCCCGTTTGTTCCCTAATCCACTCTGCTCTCTTCCTGTCTCTTAAGGTTACACCTACAATTTTTCTTTCCATTGCTCGCTGCGTCGTCCTCAATTTAAGCTGAACCCTCTTTGTAAGTCTCCATGTTTCTGCTCCGTAGCTAAGTACCGGCAAGATACAGCTGTTATATACCTTCCTCTTGAGGGATAGTGGCAATCTACCTGTCATTATTTGAGAGTGCTTGCCGAATATGCTCCACCCCATTCTTATTCTTCTAGTTACTTCAATCTCGTGGTTCGGCTCTGCGGTTATTACCTCTCCACAATAGTGATCATCATCGTCGTCCTAAGTCTGACTACCCGCACACCAGGGCAAAGGCCTCTACCATGTTCAACATTCAACGATGTCCTGTGCTTGCTGCTGCGACGTTATGCCCGCAAACTTCTTGATCTCATCGTCCCGACTAATTTTCTTCCTCTCCCTCCCACGTTTGCCTTCTTTTGGAATTCAGCCAGTTGCGTTTATTGAACGGCAGTTATCCTGCCTACGCACTATGTGCCTGGCCCGTGTACACTTCTTGCAATAAACTATGGTATTCGTAACATCCGTTTGTTCCCAGACCTACTCTACCCTATCATCGTTGACTTGCATAAGTTTCGGCGAAAGAAAATCTCTTCCGGTCATTCACTCCATTCACTAAGAAATTTGGCTATGGGCACGCTGCCTGTTCCACAATATTTTCCCCGTGAACGTCTTATTCCCCCCCCCCCCCCTCCGTTAACGTCTTTTCGCACAGGCATCGGTTGCGGTGATATTTCCGGCTTAACGATTTCTCATCACCGCTTGTGTCTAAGTAGCCATAAATAGTGCACGTGCTCAAGTTGCTCCGAGGAATGCGTATACACATTAGCCGATCATACAGCGAGGCCGAACGCGACAACGATCGATATCATTTAGGGCCCCACGTGCTCCGGCACACCTTTTACTGAAATTGGATTAGATCTCTCGCAGAACAAGCTCCGGCTCCTCGTACATTTTGCGGTGCATGTCGGCCCGATAAAATTAGCGTGCAACCGCCTAATTAAGCAGAACAGTTTCCGCGTTGTCCTGCGTGATAAAATCACGTTGCCCGTCAATGCACGCTATGTTGCACTACAGTGTCTCAGACGGGTGTTACTTAAAATATCTGCCGCATATGACGCATGTATAGGCCTCGTTCTTGGAAGCGGTATGCTCTATTGTGCCGTCAATTCAAGCTGCCCTCGTTAATTATATTTTGTGACAGGGGCCTCAAACAGGCAGCCCGACCGCTGCACGCGGCCATCAAACCTTTCGATAGCGGGTCGCGTTCTCATGCGGCATACAGTGTTGTGACCTTGCATTAAAGTGCTCGTCGTATTTGCTCGCTAACTACAATTATTATCACTTTGTTTGGAAAAGTATAAAGACCGAACTGGTCTCCAGCAATATGGGCAATACGAATACTGTGGAATAAAACACAATATCTCAGAATTGTTGCCGTGATTTGATTTTAGTCACTTTCGAAGTCAACATCGAAAAATTACCCACATTTGGGGTGTACAAAAGAAAGGCGTTCTTTCAACTGGCAGAGTTAGGTGGCAATTTGTTCAAACCTTCTCTCTACTCCCCCCCCCCCCCCTCCGCCTTATACTGCTGCCATCTTCACACTCCCAACCTTTGTGCGACTACATTTCATTTCTGCTGCCCGCGGACTTATGCGAGTTGAAGACCCATGTGCAATAGCTCACAAAAAGCACTACGCGCCAGTGCTCTTCAGTCATGCCTAAAAGAAATGCTATCTTAATGCGTAATCCGAACGTAATGTGCAATCGTCTTCCTTTCTGGGTCGGAGTGGCAGCATACGAGTGGCTTATACTTGATTGGATAGAACAATTCATCACTGCGTGCCGGTGAGCGCAACTACTTCAAACGGTACCCCTCAGGCCTGCATAAGCACATTTGTTAGTTTATTCGTGTGAATTTTAATAAGCATATTCATAAGTGATTCAGCACCGTTCTACTCAAAAAACTGCTGAAGTAGCTCAGTGCACCTCGGTGGTAAAGTGGTTGCAGTGCTCAGTTGCATACTCCTGACTCAGTTCCGGCACCGACTCCGGCGGAATTCGAGAAACCCGTGCACTACGTGTTGTCACGGTGCGTTTAAAAACCAGATATTCGCAGTTATCAGAGTCCTACGTCTGGCTCGTATTGATGTCGGTGTAGCCTGAAGCTATTATAACCATAAAGTGGCTGGCTTGTCATAAGCAATCATTCTTAGACGTATACAGCCACGCGTAGCAGTAAAAGTGGAAATACAGAACCTTGTTATGAGTAGACAACGAATGGGCTCTCATTCCAACTCAAGGGACACCATGGGGATAGAAAACAGAAGTAGTCCGGCAGGCTTGTTTCTCTATACCAAGGTGCTACGCGTATACTGGCTGTCCACGCATCTCAATGAGTCTGCTGTAGTAGTAATTCTAGAGGCAGAGTTGACAACAACGCGCCCTCGTGCCACGCGCCACTTGTGTCGCGTTCTTCTTCTTCAGCCGAATCGCACGTGACGTGAAAGGATGTTCGCGTTGCTATCCAGCATCGACAAAACTGTCCATATGAGCAGTATAGTATATCGCCGGCTCGTCTGTGGATTTATGTAGGTTCAATTGTAATCTAAGTGTCATGGCTACCCACGGAGTCTTGAGTTTGCCATTGGTTAAGGAGAGACTTTCCCTTTTTCCCATATATTATAGAAAACCCTGCACAACCAACTCAACTGTGTAGCAGCCCACTTTCGGATGGCAGCCCAATTGAATATTGTACGTTCAATTCTTGGCGGAATACATGGAACGATGTGTGTTTGCGTTTAGTCTGACGTAATATGTCAAACTCAAGGAAATTCATGCTTATATCCATCTGTCTACTTCGGTATGTCTTTCCAGTTTGACGCTATGCTTGCTAGTTTGACGCTATGCTTGCCACTTTGATGCCTGAAGAACTTTAATTTCCGGCATTTTTTTATAGGACTGACCAGACTTAGTTTTGCGTAAGCTGTCTCTGACTGCAATAAGATGACTCGATGAATCGTCACGCTTGTAGGAACGTAGTATCGGTTAGTGCCTCGTGAAGCAAATAAAGTTGTATCAAATAATTGGGGCGCATTTTTGTTGTGCATTTTCGTTTTTTTTGCTTGCCGCCAATCAGTCATTCTACGAAAAGGTTTCAGCACGGCTTTTTCTTGCTCTCAATATCTTTACACAAAATAAATTCTTACTGCCATAGCTATTTTTAACTGGTATATAATGAATGCAATTCGCTTCTCGATGCACTGATTTTCTAAGTTTCTCTCACTGCATTTTTAAAAGAGTTTCATACTCACGGCTATTCAAATCATCCGATGTTTTAAATTTTAACGTTAATCATTAACGCCACGCTGGCGACGCGAAGAGTTCATATGTGCTTCTTTATTTTTTTTATTCGTGGCATGTCTGTGAAGTAAGCAGTGCCCTTGAAATCACATTTCGCGTGAGTGTTTATTACTGAACTGTATTGCATTGTTGATCTATTCCTGTAATGAGCCTTCTAAGATTAACAGCATGAACAAACAAACTGACCAACAAAACTCTGAATAGAATAGTGACTATTGGGAACATTTTTGTCCCCTAGAAACAGTAGCCATCAAGCTTTCTTGCGTTTCATTTGCTAAAACGTGTACAGTCACTGCATGTCTATTAAGAATGTTATCTGGCACTGAAAGCGAGTACGTCATTCCTGGCTCAGAAGCTCCATTGATGAGGCTTTAGAGGGCCCTTCAACAACCTCCAAAATTACAAAGAACGCCGTATTATCCCACGACGCTTCCTTCCTTTTCAGTGCAATTGCTCGCGCCAAAAGTGTGTTTACGGAACGTCACGCACATGTGTAAGCTCTCGATGGGTCCCTGTATGAAGTATACCGGTATCGAATCGGTTTTTTTTTCTATGCTTTACCACGCAGTTTCACTACCTTTACTTTTTGTGTCGCACGACTATATAGTGAGCGATTAAATTATCTTTTTTCGCTCGGAGCTATTTCTACTCTGCAAACGGAGAAAACCATTAAATGCTGTTAGCATTTAATGGTAATCCCAAGATTTCGATAAGCTAAAAGCTTTTTGCTATCACTGTCCGCCTGCCTTAAGATTTGTTGTACTGTTGCATAGGATACGAACAGAAGAAAGAAATGCACACTGACACTAAGTTCCTTGTGTTGTCATACGTGTCTTGTTCTGTGCATGTCTTTTCTCGCGCTATTACGAAGCATAAGGGATCACTCGATATACCAAGAAGCCCAAGAATCCTACCTTATTGGCTATCCACGTACTGAATGAGTTGCAAAGAGGAATGAGCGCCTGCGGGAAGGGTAGTGAGGGCAACAACGAAACTTCTCCATCGTATTTTAACTCGGAATGGTTTGCAGGTCCTTTAAGGCAACAATGTGCGCACACAATACAGGACGACTGTAGATCCAGAAAAAAAGTTTTGCCACAAGGGCGACACAGTGAATGCGATAGATAAATTAGAATTTCACACGAAAAACGATACTTGTACACGTAGCACGCAAGTGCTGTCACGCGAAAAATGACAAGCAGCTGGCTACTTGTACAGCGCGCCGCTGTAGTACAAAGAAGGAAGCTCGACAAGAACGTGCTGGTGTAGACGGTTTTAAGGTCACAAGCGTTGTACCCAAAAAGACCTCCAGTCACCACATTAGCCAGCACCTAACGTCAAAACTGAAAGCCCATTTTCCATTTTTTCAAGCATAACAAAACTTTCTTTTTTGTTTTTCACATAAAAGAAACTTGCGTAAAGTACAAAGAAATATTTCACATTTTTTATCTTTCTCAAAAATGTTTTGAATATGTTTTGACAAATATGGGAAGAGAACAGTAGAAAATAAACGGGCTATTTTCTAAAGCTCTTGTCGTCCACCAATGTGATCACAGCACATCGGTCAACAAAAGCGGGAGTCATCAAGGGACTGTGTTTGTAAAACTTGAAAGGTCTGTACACAAGGCAAGCAGGAGCTGACTGCGGTCACAGTTGTTACGTCTTGGTTTATGAGCGGCGCGTTGCTTAAGTCGACAATGCGAAACCAGACGCTCTAAGACATTCCTTCTTTTAAAATGCGGAACGTGAAGTGACCCGCCTGCGTTTCCTGCCACGTGGTGGCGATTGACCGCAGGTGTTCCCGAAGTAATTTTTTTTCTAAACGCGAAGCATTTCTTAGCGAACTTTGGTGACATTGAGTGTATCTATCTATCTATCTATCTATCTATCTATCTATCTATCTATCTATCTATCTATCTATCTATCTATCTATCTATTTATCTATCTATCTATCTATCTATCTGCCTATCTATCTATCTATCTATCTATCTATCTATCCATCCGCCTACGACTGTTAGCTCTCCTGGCCGTTTAGATAATGATATCGATACCAAACTTGGTATGGCATAACATGACTGTATGAAGAGCATATTTGAATAGTGATAACATGAAAATCATGACATGTATGTCATGATTGTCAAGATTTGCATTTTGTGATCCCGCAGCTCTTGCAGTGGTTTCGTTCACATGGCATGTTGCAAAGTTGCAATGTAATGGTATGATTGCATGGCGAACACTAGCGACAGACCTTAACATGAAAATCATGACATGCGTGTCATGTAAAAACATGACCACACGCCACGCTCATGATGCGCTCGTGGCCGTTTCGGTAGCGTCATATATACGAAAATTGGTATTACAGTACGTGAATGGAATGCGAAGGTATGTGACTGGTGCAAACATAATAATCATGAGATGTTTGTCATGTAACAACTTGACTACATGCCACACTCATGATGCCCTCACGGCCACTTCACTCCATTCACATGTACCAAATTCGGTATTACGTGACGCGAACGGACGACATAGGTAAATGACACATTCAAAAATGATAATCACGCCATGCGTACCATGTAACAACATGACAACATGCCACACTGAGGATGTGCTCACGGCCCTTTCGCTAGTTTCACATGTGCCGAAATCGGTATTACGTGACGCCAATGGATGACGAAGGTATGTGACTGCAAACATGATAATGATGAGATGCGTGTCACGTGAGAACATGACTACATGCCATAATCAAGGCGCCAATATATTTCGACGTGAAGCGGTGCGCGTGCTCGCCAGCGTTCATTTAGTCGCGTAATGCCAGCGTTGCTACGCTATGTGCCGGTCCTGCCATATACTCGCAGGAGCGTGTCGCGCTGCCTTGCTTTGACGCATGCGTGTTTCAGCGCATCTGGCGTCCTTCCGTCACGAAAAGAGGGAGACGCAGCGTTGTCTGGGTAACGCATTGGCGCGAAATGCAGCATGTCGCATTTCGTGCCAGTTGTCGCCGGGCAGTGCCGACGGACGCTGGTCACGCCTGGCGTCAGACTATAGAGTTCTCGCGTTTTGCTAACGTTGCGTCACTGTGCCCAGCGCGCGCGCGCGTCATGGCTATATTAGAGTGTAATGGGCCCATTCATGAGGCGCTCGCGGCCATTTCGCTTGCTCCACATATAAAAATGTTGGTGTTACGTGGCTGTTATGTTGCACCAGCGAAATATATGGCTGGTGCAAACATGACAATCGTAACAGGCATGCCATGTAAGAACATGACAACATACCCCGCTGATACCATGCTCGTGACCATTTCGCTAGCTCCCCATATACTAAATTTGGTATCACGTGACGTGAATAGATGACGAATGTAAACGACACACCCAAACATGACAAATATGACGCGGAAGTGAAGTACGGCGTCATTTACCTCCTCCCCGTAACATTCTGCTGATTTTAAATTGACATACCAACATTTCTCATTCGTGCTTCACATATCATTGATACCCTTGCACGTGAGATCTGCTAATTTTTTTCTACATCGCGAGTGCGTACAGAAAGGCACCCCTTTTTTGTGCGTCTCGTGGAAACTTTTCAAAATGTAAGGAAATGTAGGATTCTAGCGTGATAAAAATGTGCTCGAGATTCTTTCAGATTTGCGATCCGTGAGACGTATACACGCTGTATATAAAAAAAAATTGCCCGCAGCTTCCCTCGGGGGAACACTGAGGAGGATGCGGAGCATATAATTGGTTAACGGGGTGTTAAAGTGCGACTTACTTGGGTCGATGGCTAAATTGGTTAACGTGGTTGTGAAATGGGGTGTTAAATTGCGACTTACTTGGGTCGCTGGCTAAATTGGCTAACGTGGTTGTTCCGAATGTTGCCGATCCGAGTTAAGTTGTTATCGAACCAAAGACGATCACACACCTTGCAGGTGTGGCCGAAGCTTCGGTCGAGGAAGTCGCGCTTGAAGCGAGCGTTGGGCGTGGCATACTGCTTGGTGCGCCACGCCGCTACCTCGGCGCGCTTGCGCTCGCGGGCAGCATCGGGATCGGCCTCTCGTCGCCGACGCTTGCACTCGGCTTCCCGTTTTCGAAAGTCCGGGTCCTCTTGTCGACGCTTACGTTTCAAAGCGGCCGAATCCGGTGCTGCTGCTCGACGCTGACGTCTCTCAGAGGCTTCACGTTCTCTAAGTTGAGCATCTTCCGCTCGACGCCGACGTTTACGTTCGGTCGGCGTCGCGAGCTCTTCTCCGCGCTGCCTTGTCTTCGGACGACGACTTGGTTGCGGTTCCGCCAACACTTTGGCCGGCGCTGGTCGAAGGGACGTCGATCATTGCGACCTCGGACGTCGACGCGCCGTACAAACCAACCAACGAGCGGCAACTGAGCGAGCGAGCACCGACCTTGAGTATATATACAGCGCGACGGCACATGCACTGTCAGCTGTCGAATGTTCGAGAAGGGGGAGAAGCGCAACGGCGCATGCGCGCGCGTCAGCTGCCGATGTTCTCGAAGCGCGACGGCGCATGCGCGCGCGTCAGCTGCCGATGTTCTCGAAGCGTCACGGCGCATGCGCGCTACATTATCAGCTAGCGAATGTTCGTGAAGAGGAGAAGAGCACGCGGTGTGTAGAGGAAGAAGGGTGCACAGATGGTGGAGGAGTGAAGCGCGTGCGGTGTGTAGAGGAGGAAGGGATGCACAGATGGTGGAAGAAGGAGGAGGAAGCTCGCGGACGGCGCCGCACTACAAGCCTCGAGTATTAGATGCTCCGCATCTAAAACTTGCCCTTATTATGTCTGCTTAAGCATGATGCGAGCACTGGTTGTATGAGGAGGCCCGATGTGGAGTGGGGCATGAATTCGGACCAACATGTCTAGTTCACTACAGAGAGAAGCAACAAAGCCAGCGTTAGTTATAAAGCCCACCCACACTTTCCGCGAGCTCGCGAGAGTGCAGTGAGAGAAACTTTTCTTTCGCGTATTCTAAAGTTCCTGCCGCTAAAACATCGGGAAAAAAATCTTGACATCATCGAGAATAATGTCAGTCCTTGTCAGCCACGAATATTTGTCGAACTCTAGAACACGCTCAGTTTCCCAGCCTTACCTGATTTTACCACAGCTGATAAAGACAGCAACGATTAAGACACCCGTACAATATAATAGTAACTTCTACTACCTTTGACGCGCCAAGTAATAATGACAAGGCTTATTACATCTACAGTAGAGAACGTTCGCAAAAAGTAGGAAACGTGCGAAGGCGTTAAAAAATGCTGCGGTTACTATAACGTTGATGATATGTGAGGTTTAACGTCCCAAAACCACCATATGAATATTAGAGACGCCGTAGTAGAGGGCTCCGGAAATTTCGACCACCTGGGGTTCTTTACCGCCAAATTTGAGCACACGGGCCTACAACATTTCCGCCTTCATCGGAAATGCAGCCGCCGGAGCCGGGATTCCAACCCGCGACCTGCGGGTCAGCAGCCAAGTACGTTAGCCACTAGACCACCGCGGCGGCGCGCGGTTACTATAAGGGTAACTGCTTTTTTGAAAATGCGGGATATCGCAACAATATATTTTATGCACCTAATAAATATCAAATTGTGAAGGCAGTGTTTTTGTAAGGAATACGCCTCAATCAAGACAGTCAATTGGTAGGTCCGGGAAAACACGCAGTCTGGTATTACAGTCTCATCCTTTCGAAATTGCACTCAAATTATATGGGCTCTATACATTGTCATGGAAGTTTTCGGTACTTCTGGAGTGGAACAAATTCCGAGCAACGATGTTATTTATTATCCATGTTTTTTCGCCTTGCTTGCAATTGAAGTCCGACACTCCAGTTCATTCATACATTCAAATGTTTTTTCACATGACTCAAACAGACATCTACACCTTAGTAATTGTTTTGTACTTGTTGAACATTGCTGTCAAGTTCCCAACACACGTTTTCATCGTATTGGCTGACTCTACAGGTCATACACGCATATTTCTAACGTGTGTGCAGCACAGCAAGAAAAAAAAAAGTGGCATCTTATCAACGGAGTGAATGATGGAGAGTGGGGCGAAGCTTTCGTCCGTAAATTCGTTCTTGCTTCCGTCCGTCCATGCGTCCGTCTGTATGACCGTCCATGCATCCATCCGCCCGTCTGTGCATGCGTCTGTTCATGCGTCCGCCCCCTGTTTGTCCATGCATTCGCCCCTGCTCCGTTCATGCGTCCATTCATGCATCTATCTGTGTGTCCGTTCGTCCATTTATTCAACACTCCAAGTACCACCATCTCACATCTTTTCATCATATATTTGATGGATGGATGGATGGATGGATATGGCTGTATCCCTTAGATCGGGCGGCGACTAGCGCCACCAAGCCGTAATACTTAATGAACCATAAATTATATTTATTTCTTATATAGAAGCACCACCATCCAGCGTACATTCCAAGGACTAAACGAGAGGTGGCACACGCAAACGTTCTTACGGCTTGCGCTTCGGCTCTACTTCCCACCTTTAACCACATTGAGTTCACAGTATCTACTAGTTCACTGTATTCATGGCACTGCGGCCCAACGCTCGCTGAACGTTGCTAAAACCAAGGAGGTTACGCACAGCGAGTATTACATAGCAACCTTTTCCTGTCAGATAGTGCTCAATGTACATGCCAATGGCTGCTCATGGGAAATGAGAGACAGGAGAATTCAGCTTTTACTTTCTTACGGCTTGCACTCCGTATCTACTTCTCTCCTTTAACCACCTCGAGTTCATTCATGGTATATACTAGTTCATTGTATTCATGGAACTACGGCTCAACGCTCGCTAAACCTTTCTAAAACTAAGGAGCGTACACCCAGCGAGTATAACGTAGCAACCCTTTGTTGTCAGATAGTGCTCAATGTACATGCCAATAGCTGCTAATAGGGATCTCAGCGAGCGCGTTAACTAAAAGCCGAATGCTCCTGTCTCTCATTCTCTATTAGCGGCCATTGGCAAGTACACTGAGCACTATTTTTCATTGCTCAAGAACGTGCAGAAAAAATTTCTCCCCGGCACCACCTTGGATGCCAAAATGTTATACTTGTTACATACCACAACGGCTACGGGGGACGAACGGGTGCCGTTTTAAGAAGCTTCGCCCCTAAAATCTTGTTCACTAGCCACAGTTGCTCCCAAAGCAGAATGACATCATATGTAGCGCCTCGTGATTTCTACACTATTTTGCTGAACGCGTGTCATACAGGCCTCATGTCTTTCTAGCACCGACAGCACGTCTTGCAATAGCTGCTGCTTACTAACGTATTTACAACTTCAGAAAAATATTTTCGAAATCAGATACTGCAAAGTACTTGCTTCGTTGGTCGTTGTTCCAAATATTTGACTCTAAGAGATCAATTATTCAATCTACAGAGTGCACCTAAATAGTTAGCTGAAATATCTCTTTCATTTCAGCTTTTTTATGCAAGCGGGATTAATTTGTTTACATGTATGTTCACAGAAATGACATACACAAGTGACGTTTACTAGGCTTGCGTCTTTATTAGAAATCAATGACGAACAAATTGAATACGAATACACACAATACTATAAAATGCTTTCCGCCACCGTCCATCGAGAATTAGCGCCGGAGACACTCAGAATCGCGGTTCAGTAAAACTTGTTACTGGGCGAGTTGGTTAATCATTCACGGTAAACTGGTGTGCGCGAATGCAGGCAAACGACGACAGAAAAGAAGAGACAGGGACAAGCGCAACCAGTTTACCCAGAATTATGAACCGACTCGCCCAGGTACAAGTTTTACTAAACCACATTTCTACTACAACGGGCCCTTTCTTGAATGTACCTAAAAAATTGCGTTTGTTCTTGTCTCCTCTTGTCTGTTGTCGCTTGTCTGTATTTGCGCACAGCAGTTTACAGGGAACACTAAGAACCATTTGAACTAAAGACATCAAAGCTCTGATGGTTGTCTAACAGTCTGTCGACAACACCCACAAGCCAAACGAAAGTGTTATACAGGCGAGAGAAAAGGCTAGTCACATGTTCTTGTACCTATACCGTGAACTCTGTCATACAGATTGCAGCGCTTAGTCTAAACCAAATCTGCTAACAAAAAGGTAATAAGTCAATCTCGTTGACCGGACGCAAGCCTGCGTAGACATACACAACTAGGTAGCCTTAAACTCAGATTCCCTCGGAAAGGCCAGTCTCAGTGTAGCGGTGAAAAGGTCTCAGACCACGCTGCCAAAATTATACATAACATAGTGGCCTCGAAACAATTGACTAGCCCTCTATATCTAGTCGCAGTCACAGCGTTTCCACTTGGAGTTCAACCCGTGGTGTCTGGTGTGGTGGGCGGTGCGCAGTCGCCCGTTGAGAAACTTCATGGGGCATAGACCGCACGGAATGGGGCGCACGCCCGTGTGCTCGCGCAGGTGCCACTCCAGCTCGATCTTCTTGGCGAACAACTTGTCGCACGAATCGCAGCGGTACTAGGTGCCGAAGCGGTCGTCCACAGTCTGCTCAGGTTTCTTCTTCTTGTTCTTGATGCCTACAGGCTTTGGGCAGCCGTTGGACTCACTCTTTATGACAGCCGGCACTGTCTTCGGCTTCTTTTGCTTCTCCTGGGACTGTCGTTCACCTGCAGCGTGCCATTGATAAAGTAGAAGGAAAGAAGAGTACATTTAGGGGCTAGTTTCTTTGCTAGACACAACATTCACGAGATCTAGCAATCATGCCAAGGAAAGCATAGGAGAAATTATTAGAAGCATATCCATGTATATGTGAAGAAATAAACGTGGATGAAAAAAATTGACAGTTCCCACGTACACTGCGATTGATAATATGTGAAGCACGAACGATAAATGTTGATATGTCACTTTAAAATCAGCACAACGTTACGAGGTGGAGGTAAATGATGCCATACATGACTTCAGTGTCATGATTATCATGTTTGGATTGTCGTTTACCTTGGTCATCGACCAAATTTAGTATATGTGGAGCCAGCGAAAAGACCGCGAGGACGCTACGAGCGTGGTGGGTTGTCATGTTCTTAAATGACACGCGTGTCAGGATTATCATGTTAGCCCAAGTCATATACTTCGTCATCCATGGACGTCATGTAACACGCAGTTTGGTATATGTGAAGCTAGCAAAATGGCAACGAGCGCATCATGAAGGACCCAATATACTCCATTGTAGCGTTGACGCGCGCGCACGCTGGGCACAGCGACGCTACGTTAGCAAATTACGAGTGCACTAAAGTCTGACGCCAGGCACGACAAGCGTCCGTCGGTGGGGCCCGGCGACAACCAGCGCCAATTGCGACATGCTGCATTTCGGCATTTCGCGCCGATGCATTACCCAGACAACACTGCGTCTCCCTCTTTTCGTGACGGAAGGACGCTGGACGTGCTGAGATTCCGCAAGCGTCATAGTAACGTAGCGCGGCGTGCGCCTGGGAGTATATGGCAGGACCGGTGACTGGCGTGGAAACGCCGGCATGACCCGATGAAACGAACGCCGGTGAGCACGCACACCGCGTAACATCTAAATGTATTGGCGCCTTGACTGTGGCATGTAGTCATGTTCTCACATGACACCCATCTCATGAATATCATGCTTGCACCAGTCAGATACCTTTGTCAGCCATTGGCGTCACGTAATACCAAATTTGGCATATGTGAAACTTGCGAAATGGCCATGATTGTATGATAAATGTGGCATTAGTCATGTTGTTACATGACACGCATGTCGTGCTATTATGTTTGAATGTCACGCATGTCGTGCTATTATGTTTGAATGTGTCATTTACCTATGCGTCCATTCGCGTCGCGTAATATCGAGTTTGGTACATGTGAAGCTAGCGAAACGGCTGCGAGCGCATCAGTAGCATAGCATGTATTCCTGTTGTTACATGACATGCATCTCATGTTTATTATGTTTGCACCAGTATCATACCTTCGTCACCAATTCACATCCCGTAATACCAAATTTAGTATGAGTGAAGCTAGCGGAATGTGTGCCAGCCGATAATGAGCGTTGCGTGTAGTCATTCTGTTACACGAAACGCATCTCGTGGTTATCAAGTTGCCACCAGTCCCATACCTTCGTCATTCGTTCACGTACTGTAACACCAAATTTTGTATAGGTGACGCTAGCGAAGCTGCCGTGAGCTCATCATGAGCATGGCATGTAGTCATGTTTTTACATGACACGCATGTCATAATTTTCATGTTAGGATCTGTCGCTCGTGTTCGCGATGGAATCATTCCATACTATACCAGTTTTGCAACATGCCATGTGAACGAAACCACCGCAAGAGCTTCAGAACAATGATGTGTAAACTATGACATTGATGACATCCATGTCACGATTTTCATGTTACGAACTAGTCAAATACGTTCTTCGTGCAGTAATGTTATGCCATACCAAGTTTGGTATCGATACCATTATGGAAACGGCAATGAGAGCTAAAAGTCGTAGGCGGCTAGTTTAGATAGATAGATAGATAGATAGATAGATAGATAGATAGATAGATAGATAGATAGATAGATAGACAGATAGATAGACAGACAGACAGACAGACAGACAGACAGACAGGCAGACAGATAGATAGATAGATAGATAGATAGATAGATAGATAGATAGATAGATAGATAGATAGATAGATAGATAGATAGATAGATAGATAGATAGACAGACAGACAGACAGACAGATAGATAGATAGATAGATAGATAGATAGATAGATAGATAGATAGATAGATAGATAGATAGATAGATAGATAGATAGATAGATAGATAGATAGATAGATAGATAGATAGATAGATAGATAGATAGATAGATAGATAGATAGATAGATAGATAGATAGATAGATAGATAGACTGCACGCATCAGGTCAAGTTCACAAGTATGAATGAAATTTAGGGTGTGCGCGAGCACTCTATAGTCTGACGCCAAGTGCGACCACCGTCCGTCGGCGCTGCCCGACAGCAACTGGCGCGAAATGCGACATGCTGCATTTCGCGCCGATGCGTTACCCAGACAACACTGCGACTCCCTCTTTTCATGACTTAGGGACGCCGGAGATGCTGAAACGCGTATGCTTCAAGAAACGCAGCGAGTGCGCACCTGGGAGTATATGGTAGGACCGGGGTGCCTTTCTGTACGTGCCTTTCATATGTCACGATCTCCTCGTTAGGCCCTGCCACTTATGTTCGCCGTTCGGTCAAATGATACCATACCAGTTTTTGCAAAATGTCATGTGTACGAAACAGGCGCAACAGCAGCAAGACGATGAAAGGTAACTCATGATATTCATGACAAATATGCAATGATTTTCATGTTATGACTTATCACTTAGAATCGTCACACAGTCATGTTATGCCATACCAAATTTGGTATTGATATCACAAACGAAACGGCCACGAGAGCTAAGAGTCTTAGGCGGCTAGATAGATAGATAGATAGATAGATAGATAGATAGATAGATAGATAGATAGATAGATAGATAGATAGATAGATAGATAGATAGATAGATAGATAGATAGATAGATAGATAGATAGATAGATAGATAGATAGATAGATAGATAGATAGATAGATAGATAGATAGATAGATAGATAGATAGATAGATAGATAGATAGATAGATAGATAGATAGATAGATAGATAGTCGCTGAAGTTCGCTAAGAAATGCTTCGTAGTTTATATAACTTGCCGTGGACAGGCACCATACCTGCGACCTTCCAATACCACGTCCGATCCTCTGCCAACTGAGCTAACACGGTGGCTATGTCTCCGTTCACTTAATGGTGCAAATATGTGCGTTGAACTTGGGAGCGTCAGACAGCGCCGCCAGTAGCTATGACGGCGAGCGTATAACACTCTTTATCAGCCTTTATCAGAATTTATTGCAGCAGTACCGTAAACCAGATATCTTAAAGGGTTGAAAAAGATGGCACCTTCACAATAAGTCAATATCAGGCACAGCTTCATTGCATTCCACTTTCCTTTTCTTTCACCAAAGTTCTTTTAAATTAGAGCGCGTACTTTGTTCTAGTCGATGATGTTAAACTGATTTAGTTGCGAGTCTGCAGTAGCTGTACGGACGCAGCCTCCCATTGCGCATGGCTGGCAGGCCGTGTCCGCATGGCTGCTGCGGACGCGCAACTGAATCTGTCTATCATGCTAAGCGTTTCCATGGTGATTATTCATTGCATGCCCAGCTAATGAAAACGGAGAAGCACATCGTGTGGTAACCTCTACCACTTGGTTGGTGTTTGAACGTTTTTTATTACATTGATCTTTAAGTATTTGGCTCCATCACTTTACGAAACCACTACCGGTCACTATACACACAATATTGCCCCGCCGCGGTGGTCTAGTGGCTAAGGCACTCGGCTGCTGACCCGCAGGTCGCAGGTTCGATTCCCGGCTGCGGCGGCTGCATTTCCGATGGAGGCGGAAATGTTGTAGGCCCGTGTACTCAGATTTGGGTGCACGTTAAAGAACCCCAGGTGGTCAAAATTTCCGGAGCCCTCCACTACGGCGTCTCTCATTTTTCATATGGTGGTTTTGGGACGTTAAACCCCACAAATCAATCATTACACACAATATTATAAATGAAAGGCCATGAAACTCAACAGGATTGCAAGCTTTGTATATGCTGGGCCAAGATTGCACATAGAAGTATGGCTCAATGAAATGAACTGCAGTCTTACTACATCAAGCATCCCCAAATTACATAGAACTGCAACCTCTGCAAAAAAAGTACGCACTCACTCATACGCAATTTTCCGGCACTATGTGTTCTTTATACTGAAACTGCCTCTCTCTTCAACGTGCATTCACAGTGAACGCAGCAGTTTACTGACAAAGCAAACAGTTTCAGAGCACACAGCTATACTACGAATTTCGCTTCAGGTATTGAACACATGGTATGAGGAACAAAAGTAAACTTTATAAGAAGTAACTTTGAGCTTTTCTGTAATGTCAATACTTAAAGTATAACCAATCAAACTAATCTGTCCAGGAGATCTAAATACAGCCCCCTCGTTGAGAACAAATGAAGAACGTGAGTTTCGAAATATTTGTATTCATATTATTTACCAGGGAAATAGGCCACCAAAATTTATTGCGGTCCAAGCCGATTAATTCTGGCAAAAACTCTTCAGAAAGAATACTCTTCTGCAGTCTGCTATTTTGCACCGTGAATAGATGTTAATCAATGGTTCTTGCAATGCGACCCATCTCAGAGGCGTCAAGCTAGAAGATTGGGAAACAGGGAGTACGTAGAGGTGAGGGGAAGGAAGTCATCGCATATTCTTGTCAAAAACACGTCTTCAGCCTACGAGTAGAACAAAACTTTCAAAAGCTGAAATATGCGAACTATGCAATGTGGCTGCTTCCCGATTCAGTCTTCAGAGAGATCACACAGATATTGCCATGAGCACTTCTTATGATTCACCGGCTCATTACAGGTGAAAAAAAAAAAAGTCCATCTCCCACTAAAGGGAACCATTTGTCGATGCGAAGTGGCGGGCAGATGGTTAGCTTGAGTGGACGATGGCGTACTTTGTTGAGAGTTTGTTCTTGCGCTAACGCTGGCACTGGCGGCGGCGTTGACGTTGGCCCTCATCGCGCTGTTGTACAGGAGAGGATCGAGCGGAAACACTCCGTCATTTTATACCGCGGAACTTCTGTGGTGTCCTCAGCGAATTATGAAGCTGACGCACCACTTGTCGTGCGCGCCGCTCCCTATGGAGAAGAGAATTCCTGCAGGAGAGAGAGGGAGAGAGAAGAAAGAAGAGACACGCGAATGCGCAGTGGGGTGTGGACGGCACGGGAACGAGTGAGGGACGGACACAGTCGTCGACATAACTTGCTTCGCATCTAGAATTTGTAAACAGGGTGGGGGGGGGGGGGGTTGCAAGAAGACAAGTATACTTGTCAAAACGTCGGGTTGAACACATATCCCCTGCTAACGGATTTTCATAACGAAAGTTGTTTTGAGATCACAACTCGCGTCACGCGTAGTTGTCCGCTGCCGCCGCCGCCAGTGTCCGTAACCACATGGTGCGAAATTAGAAAAAAAAAAAAGAAACTGAACTACGCCGGTGCGTATGAATTGTTGGCATACGTCCTTTAAATAGGCTTGATGTCGGGAAAGGAATCGCGCTAATACGACTTGTAAAGCGTTTTAAAACAGCGAAAGAACAGCCAGTTGCCGCAAGATGCGAATAGTGTAACGAGTGGGCCATCCGATGCTCCAACCCTTTTCAAAAGCCTGTTCTTGTCCCTCTAATCAGTGGTGCGTACCCACTTCTGCCATAATTCGTCATCGTCGTCAGCCTCTTCATGAACATTTGGCACAAAATTCCTTGCAAATGTTAAGAGAATACCGCGCTCCTCAGAAGAATGACGTAAATTAGAATAGCGAATGCGGCCCCACTACCCAAAAATTTTTATTATTAATGCCGTATTGTATATCAAGCAAGCATGCGTGCAGTAGTTAACAAATGAGTGTTTGAAAAGGCTCTAAAAAACCTGCTCTTCTAGCTTTCACTGGGACTGTGCTGCACCTTGCCCGCAGGGTTGGCATCTATTTTGCTTTCATCGCAAGCTTTCATTTTCTCCTTCCTGTTGTGTTGCGGTCAATTACAGGTAGGACAACTGCTTTCCGCCAACACGGCCTGCGTGCCTGGAATTTTCCAGCTCATTGTTTTAGACTTTTCCTATAGGACTGGAGTGCACATCGCGTGAACGATATAAATCATTCTGCAACTAATGCAGCCTTCAAGAGTAACGGTGAAAATTTTCATGCCGCAGGAATAAAAAGCCGACCCGCTTTACTGCTTACCAGATTTTCGAATGTCGGCGCTGTTGTGGCCGCTATTAATGTACAGCCTTGATAGCTTGCGAATTCATTTTTCGTTTCGTTGGCACAAGTTAGCCCAAACAGATTTCGATATTGTCGAGTAGTGCTGAAGTCCTCTTCACCGTCATGACCACATGGCAATACAGTGACGGCACATTTTTCTCAGAAAACTGCTTCGCGCGCGCTAACAAAGCCAACTTCTATGACTCACTGTTCCATGACCACCAGCTCTGCCACTGATGCTCCTTGGCCTGCTTCCTGACGAATTTCATGAATTTTCGGAGATCTTTTTCTGTCGCCTCTTTGCTCCTCTTCGGGTCTACCGTGGAAAGCCCCGACGGTGCCTCGGGGGCTTCTCTCTTCACCACCGGGGCCATCTGGGCACTGAACAGAAACAACTTGCTTTGTATAAATTGATCTTCAGAAAACGCTAGGTTGCTGTGGTAATTACGATAAACGTTACGTTTATGCGTTGATACAATTCATTAGGAGGAGGAGGATTGAAAGAAGAAGGACAGGGAAGTTAGCCAGTTCTACAATTCGTGGGCTCACGTGAGTGCCAAGAAGACGGTACTACGGCGAACAAACATGTCTGACTGGTATCCTACCACTATTGTTAGACTGGAACCATGGTAGGAACTAACATGACCGTAACGACATTGCAATATACGGGTATAGATGGCTTGCGTTGGTGTCACTGAAACCACCATTTCGGGGCACCAGCCTGTAGATGCGCAACGCTTGCGATGTCTCAAGTGCGTTATCAAAACACCACATCTAAGTGCTTTCGTTGTTCATGCACAAAGACGCTCCTGCGACGTCATCGTTTTCACATTGGCGAGATTTCTTGCTCATCGAATCCGCCATCGTGGAGTGCAAGAACACTGAAAAGCTGCGTCCATGACGTTTCGTGCAAGCCATTCACATAGCAGTTCACACACAATAGCACATTTAACAACTAATAAGTGAGCATAAATATAGATACAGATTGTCAAAGCATGTAAGTCAACAAAGAATAAATCAAGCTAACAACGATATATATTCGGAAGCGCTTATTGCACAGAATAAATATAAACACTGATAAACCTATAACTCACTATGCGGAATACGAAGTAAAAAGTCTTATTTAAGCAAAGACAAAAAAAGACACACAGCGAAACTACAAACAACTGAGGAAGCAGATTTTACTGCATTACCAATGCAAGAAGAGATGTGGATTGTTCAATGACCTTGAAGATGACTTCATTCCTCTTCTTACAGTCTTTGCCATTGTCTAAAAATATGCACTATCAGCAAGAAACGAAGTATTAAGAACAAAGGCTGAACTTCTCCTTTGTTCTGACGTTAACCTCGTCTCATTTCAGGCACAGCTTTTTTTTTTGTAGAGAATAATACACATTTTAAGAAAAGTAGCCTAAATGAAGCTTGTTTGACTTCTGCATAACGAACTTTGCTTCTAACGAGAAAATAGATACGCTATTTTATGAAGGCTATTTAAAAATAAAACCTTAGTGTAATAAGATAATTGATGTTAAGCTATAACGCTGTTTATGTGGTTGGAGCTGTACTTATTCACATAAAATTTCTTCCCTACCCCGAAACGTAATGGCCTGTAGGAAGGGTACCGAAAATGAATGAATGATTAGGCAGTTTTAGAAAAACGCACTGCGAGCTTTAGCGGTGCGGTTGCTGCCACTGCGCATGCGTCCTAAAGCGAGTCGGCGTTCGCATTCGCGGACCGCACGCAGAAAATTCGAAATTGCGCGCGGCGATCGCTGCCCGCGAGGCCCACAAAGTGCTGTTGTCGAGGTTACGTGTCATTTCCCTTCATTTGAGTTTGCGGGGAAGCTGAAGTCTCTAGATTGTTCCCTAGGAGGGACAAACGTTATTCTAAATCGTCCTATCAAGTCTGATGCAAGTCCAACAATTTCAAATCGTTACCGGTATAATGGTGTGCAGGGCATTTATCAGTGAAACGTCGACATTAGCATTATTAAGCGAAGTAACTAAACAAAGGCATTCAGCTGCACTTGCAGCGTGAAGAAATTTGGCGCACGTCCCTCTGCCATAAAAATTCGAACGCGCAGAACACTGTGTACTGCGCAATGGAACGAGTTGGAATACTCCGAATTCCGCTACGAAGCAGGTATGCCGCAGACGGACGCTACGTTTAGAGATAGGATACAACGTGAAAAAGCCTTGGAATCATTTGTTTAGAAAACTGTCTTCAAACACAGAAAATACGATGTACAATACTATAAGATGTAAGTGATTACGTTTAACACAATTTATATTACCGGGAGCCAACGTCAATAGGCACCTTTGCATTCGCGTAACGCAAAGCTTTATGTTGCTGCTGCTGCCACTGTGCATGAGTCATAACGCTAACCACCGTTAGCGCTTGCAGTCCACTCACAAGAACTCCAAAATAGCGTGCGGCCCACGAAGCCCACAAAGTCTTTTTGCGGTGACTCCGGTGTGCGTAAGCGTTTGCGGAGGACAATTGCTATGCGATACCCCACACGGCAGAGATACGCTTACACTACGCCCGCATGGCCCACTAGCTTTGCGTATGGTATTCGAGAACCCACTATTAACGCAAAAAAGTTCGTAGGTGGACGTTGATAAACAACAACATACCAAGTAATATACAAGAAGACATACTATCTGTAGGCTCCCGCGCAAACTGCCAGAAAACCTTTGGTATTCCATGGATGGATGGAAAAACTTTATTTCGTCAGAAAGCAACTGAGGATGATTCCGTGTTAGATGGCCATCAACCCATGGTTGGCGGCGACCTGTGTGGCCCACTCCACGACCCTTAACTGGACGACTGGGTCCGAGCTGGTCAACACGGCCTCCCAGTGCTCAAGAGAGGGATCACGCATAATATCCACCGGCGGCGGCACTATGCTACATTCCCAAAGTATGTGATCATATGTTGCCACAGCCTGACACCATTTGCATTGCGGCTTAATCTCCTCCGGGTACATTTTGTTCAACACGTAAGGGTTGGGAAAAGATCGCGTCTGCAGTTTTCTCCAGACGCATTTCTGCGCCTTAGTCAACCGCTTGTGCGGGGGCGGATAAAACCTCCGCTCTAGTTTATAATGATTCGTTATGTCATGAAAGGACACCAGCCCATCTCTCGCGGACCTCCCCGGAACTGGCGGCTCACCTACCCGGCTGACGAAACCTCGAGCATTCAGGTGAGCCGCCTCGTTCCCGGGGTTCCCAGAGTGTGCTGGTACCCAGACAATTTCTATTTCTCTCATTTCTCGTCCCGTGGCCCTATGCAGAAATCATGCAGCGGTCGCTGATATTCTGCCCCTCGCCAGATTTCGGATGGCTGTCTTTGAATCACTGAAAATCAAATCTGACTGCGAATTAGTTATTGCTAGCGCTATTGCCGCTTCCTCTGCAGTTTCCGAGGAGCGGGTTTTGACCGATCCAGAAGCGATCAAGCGCCCCCGCCTGTCCACCACCACAATCACAAAAGCGTCTTTGTCCTTATATTCCGCAACATCTGTATAGACTGCCGCTTTGTACTCGCCGTACTCAACGTGTAAAGCTCTGGCTCTTGCCTGCCTGCGCTGCGTATGGTGAATCGGATGCATATTTTTGGGCAAAGGTTTTATGTACAGGGCCTTATGTAACTCCCGCCGCACCTGAATTTTAGTGTCCCCAGTGGGAGCCTCTGCTCCAATACCAATCCTTTCCAATATAATCCTGCCCGCTTTGGTTGTCGAAAGCCTAGCGTGCTGCATCACCAGATGCGCCTCCCATAATTCATCCAGGGTGTTGTGTACCCCTAGTTTTAATAGCCTTTCTGTAGGCGCGTTGTTAGGCAACCCAAGCGCTGCCTTGTAAGCTTGCCGGATCATAGCCTCGACCTTACCTTTTTCTGCGGCATCCAACTTCATATAAGGTGTCGCGTAAGTAATCCTGCTGAGCACAAACGCCTGTACCAGCTTACAGAGTTCTTTTTCTTTAACCCCGCTCTTACGGTTAGCGATTCTTCTGATTAGCCTGACAGTAGCATTGACCGTGGTCTTAAGTTTTCAAGGGCCACCTTATTCTTCCTGTTAGTTTGCAGATATAGGCCAAGAATTCTAATCGTTTGAGCTTCAGCTACCGGCCTACCCCCTACCTTTACCTCTAACGGCGGTGGCGGAATATAGTGTTTTGCATGTAGCCCTCTGGGTTTGTCCCGAACCACAAAGAGCTCGGACTTTGGCTGAGAGCATGAAAGTCCCGCCTCCCCTGCCAACTCTTCGACAATATTAACTGCCTGTTGCAGTGTTTCTTCCAGATGCGCGTCACTACCCCTGGTTACCCATAGAGTAATATCGTCTGCATAAAATGTGTGTTTGAGTCCCGGTATGTCCTCCAGCCTCGGCGGTATTTTAATTAATGCGATGTTAAACAGGAACGGTGACAAAACTGAACCCTGCGGCGTCCCTTTGCCTCCCAACGCGAATGAGTCCGATTTGATATCTCCTATTGAAATTTCTGCGGTTCGGCCCTCCAAGAATGATCTGATGTAGCAAAATGTCCTGACCCCTGGGCCAATTTCTGATAGGTTATTCAATATTGCCTCATGCGAAACATTGTCGAAAGCTTTATTCAGGTCAAGCCCCAATACAGCTTTGGTGCCCGTGCCATGCCCGGGATTGACTACATCATGTTTTAACTGTATCATGACATCCTGTGTGGACAAATTGGCCCTGAAACCTATCATAGTTGGGGGAAAGATGGCCTTGTCCTCTGCATAATTCTGAAGCCTGTTGAGAACCACGTGCTCCATCAATTTGCCCACGCATGATGTCAGCGATATGGGGCGCAGGTTTTCCAAGCAGAGTTTGTTGCCTGGCTTCGGAATAAATATAATCCTAGCATGCTTCCATTGTGCTGTGATCTCCCCGGCCACCCAATACTCATTTATTAAGTCAGTGATCGCCCCGACCGATTTGAAGTCTATGTTTCTCAGCATTTTATTAGTAACTCCATCCGGACCTGCGGCAGACGTAGTACGCAGCTGCCCCATGGCAAACTCCACCTCCGCAATTGTGAACTCTTCATCTAGGTCTGAGTTTTCCACCCCCGAGTAGTGTGGTAAGCATGCGTCTACTCCATCAGTTATGTACCGATTCCGGAGTTCCTGTATAAACTCTCCAATTGTGCCTTCATATTGATGCATTAACCGAGTCATTTGCCCCCGTTGCGCCGATTTTGTTGCTGCCGGATCCAAAAGATGCCTTAACAGCTGCCATGTCTTTTTGCATCCAAACTGTCCATTCATGCGATCACAAATCTGGCCCCACTGCTTGGCTTGCAACTCAATTGTATAATTTTCGATTTTACGTTCTAACTTGGCAATCCTTCTGCGAAGGACGCCATTATGTTTTTGCTTCTTCCACCTTCTCAAGAGACTCGCGTGCGCTTCCCACATGTGTAATAGTCTCGAGTCAGCGGTAAACTCCTCCTGCTCGACTGGCACTTCTACCGTGGTATTACTTACATCCTCCTTGAGCGCCTGTACCCATGCATCCAGGTCAATAATTTTCCCGTTTACAGTGTCTGCTCTGTTTTTCCTAAATCTGTCCCAATCTGTAATTCTATGCCCCCTCACTTTGTCTTTATGCTTCGCAGCGCTAAACGTCGTGGAAAGGATATAGTGATCACTTCCTAGCGCTTGTCCCGTGTTAATCCACTTTGCATTACTGATGCCTCTAAAAAACGTAAGGTCTGGGGAGGTATCCATGCTTATGCTGTTGCCTATCCTCGTATGATCTTGTGGAATGTTTAACAGCGTCCATCGCAGATCCCGGGCAACTTGCCAAAGCCGATTGCCCTTTGGGCTGGCTCGAATATAACCCCACTCCGGGTGAGGCGCATTGAAATCTCCTACCACTATAAGCGGAGCGCGAGCTGCTAACCGTTGAGTTTGAATCAGGAGTTGTGGCAAGCCCAATCCTTTATCTTTTGGAGAACTATACACATTAAGTAAAAACAGACTCTTCTCATACTTTCGTTTAGGCAAAATCTCAAGCAAGACATAGTCTTCCCTGCTGCTATCTACGGAATGCTGAATGGCAGTGATGTTGCGATGGACTAGCACGGCTGTGAAAACGCGTGATACGCCCCTTGAATCAGTTCCTGGCGCTGTAAATGCCTTAAATCCAGGTAATTTTACGGAACCACTAGCCTCCTGTAAGGCTATTATGTCTGGTTTACTGTCCAGATTTTGTACGTGCAACTGCAGGTTACCCCGCTTTTGACGAAAGCCCCTGCAGTTCCACTGCCAAACCTCAATTTGCTGGCGAGGCGCCATGATGAGGCACCAGGTTGACTAATGGCACTTGGCCACCCACGGGAGGCAGTCTTGCCTCCAATAGAGTATGAAGCTGCTGAAACATGCCCATGACCTGGGTTTGGGAATCCTTAAATTCAGTGGAGAGCATGCCGAGACGCTCCTCTATTGTGTCTAATCTGGCTTCGATCTTTTCGACTCGAGCCTCCAACCTATCCTGTCTTTTCCCTTGTTTGCCTACTTTATCCGCAAGTGTTGTTACATCCGACTTAAGACTAATGACCTTAAAAACAGGCTGTGGCATGTCTACTGGTGACGTTTCGGCTAATCGTTTTGCGTTAGCTACCTCATCCCCCGACAGTGGTCTATTCACTGTCCCCCGATTCTCCACTTCCATAGCTGCACTCTCCTGTACGCGAGCAGACGCCTCTTGCGTCGCTTTCTGTAGGCCTTGCACTGCTGGTGCCTGTGTCCCCTGCCGTTGGTCGTTTCTAAGTGCGCGTTCCATCTCTGCAATTCTGTTTTCCATTCTTTTAATCAAGTCTCCCTGTCGCTGAACCAGCGCTGCTAACTCCCTCTCTCGAGCGGTTTCATTCTGGGAGGCCGTGCTTGACAAGCTCACCTTTTTGTTGGTGTCGCGTGCGCAGCTGTTGGTACTGGATGCTCGTCCACCATCTTGGCCGCCCCCGCGCCCTGGCAATGGCGGGAAGGAACTCGACCGGTCCCTGCTTTTGCTTCTGCCTTCTTTACCCCTCGGTGACCGCTCCGTGGCCCTCGAGGAACGCTTATCGTTGCCAGCTTCGCTCTCTCTTTCGATACTCTGCTGCCAGCCTGTCGGTGGCTTGCGAGCTAGGCGAAACTTGCAGTTCCGGCTCCCTGTGTGATGCGCACCATGGCACACGATGCAGACCGGCGTGCACGTAGGTGGCTCTCCTTCTGGCGGGGCAGGATGGTCCTTCCCGCAACGGTGACATAGGTTGCTCTTCGGACGATAGCAAACGTCCGCTTGATGTCCAACTCGTCTGCAGTTGAAGCAGGTGTCGACTAAATTTCTGTACGGGATCACAGCGTACAGACAGTTCCAGTAAGTAATCTGCCGGGGTATGCGTTTTCCCCCGAACGTAATCTGAATCGCCTTGGACTTTCCCAGAGGTCTCGCGTCCAGAATGTCTATGCCTTCATTCTTCTTCAGGAATCCCGCCCGAACTTCTTCCACTGGGCATCCATCATAAGCATTATAAATCACTCCCCGCACGGAGTTCTTCAACGGCGCCACGAACGCCGAAACCGGCAGGTCACGATCACCCAGCTTGAGCGTCTTCACAGTCGCATATGCCCCACTGCGATTTATGCACGGTGTGCTCACCGTCAACGTGTTGTTTGTGCCATTAACCCGCACAATGTCTTCTTCCGCGGCAATCGCACTCGTTAGACGCGCTGCTGCTCTCAGTGCACATCCGAGTTCTCTCGCTGTCACAACACTCAAGTCCCAGTTCTGGGGCCTGTACACAATCTTGAAATCCGTGGCTGGTAACTTGAGAAACGGTCCGCGTTTCTTCCATACCGGCGCTTTCCCCCGCTTGACTTGCTGCGCTCCGTGCGTCTTGCGCCCGTCGCTGCCGGCCTGCGTCTCGCAAGGCTTACTCTTGGCGTTGTCGCCATGCCGAGTCTTCTTAAATCGGTCCTGTGCCTTCAGCACTGGAGCCCACTCTCCCGCTTCAAAATCTTCGGGTGTTATAGTCTCCCCTTCGACGTAGGACTCCATCTTCAGCCCAACAAGACCCACGCTCACCGGGCGCAAGTCAGACGCCGGGCGACGCCGCCCAGGCCAGGCTTGGCCTAGGAGATAGGCCTAGCCTTGCCACCGCGGGGTTGATAGGAAAATCTCGGAAACTCCAAAAACGGGGACAAACTTGCCTAGACGAGTGGTGTCCGTAGGTACAGGGCAACCTCCTGCAGACGAGCCCACTGACAGCAAGTCCAGAAAAAAGCGCGTCCGCCGATAGTCGGTCACCGGGCCGGAGCTCATGCGAAACACGTCCGCACAGCGTCTCACTCCAGCCACCAAGCCATCCTTTGGTATTCCATACCGGCACGGCGTTACATAGAACCAAACAAATCGTAATGATGAAGTGAATAATAAGAACAGCTCGATTCAAGCATTACTAATTTTAGTTACGTGTAAAAGTGCCTACCTTCAGTAAAGAGCGTAGTGGAGAAGCCTAGTTACGTATAAGAGTGCGTACCTTTAGTACAGAGCGCAGTTGAGAAGCCTTGGTGTCTTCCAACTTCAATGCGCTTCGGCCAAAAAGTCGCCAGAGCGAAGACTGCTGCCTCCTCTGACGGGTGGTGCGCGGCGTCTGAACAGCGGACCTGTACCAGCGGCAGTTGAAGTGGAGACGCTAGGTGCGTCGGCGTCTCGTCCAGTGCGCGCGCATCAGTGGATCGCACCAGAGACGCTAGCGCGCGTTCTTCTAGTGGCGCTACAATTCTCAGAAAACCATGCAAGTGCCGCGATGAGCGGGACGCGTTCGGGCGTGTCTCTTTCGTGCAATGTCTTTGTGAAAACAAGGCATCCCTGGCCGTGGCGTCCCCGATTATGCCAACACCTCCTGTGATCACCGTTTCATGCATCAGGTCCAACGCTGTGAAAGCTATGCGAGTAGTTTGGTCGGCCATTCGTGCTCGATGAGATGAGCCCGAACGCGCTTGCACAGCGTCATTGCCAGCTGCAACTAAAATATCAAGAGGCGAGAACAAAGATACGCTAAGTGATCCAGAAGAAAAATAACCATAATCATGGTCATGGCGGCAGCATTTTCGATGGATGCAAAAATGTTGGAAGTTCATGTGCATATTCTCGCTCAAAATTTACGTGCACGTTAAAGAAAGTCATGCGGTATAAATTTCTGGAGCCTTTTATTACGGCGTCTCTCATGATGACGTGGTGGTTTGGGAACATTAAACTACAACGGTTATTAAAGAAACTATGACTGAAATAGAAATATCATCGTACTATTTCTTAGTGCGAAGGCATTCAGTGCAAGAAGTCTCGATAGTCTGCACTGTGCTGCACCTGATGTATGAAACGAAGCATACCTAGAGGCTTGCTGCGGGAACAATTCGTTAAGGTTATGACCCGCAATCTATTACGAGCAAGAACGTTGACATGAGCCTAAACACCTATCACTGTGCTGACAATTTCATTGATTTGTGGGAATTAACGTCCCAAAACGACCATATGATTATGAGAGACGCCGTATTGGAGGGATCCGGAAATTTTGACTGTGCTGGCGAAGCTTCCGAATGTTTCATACGGCATGGTTGTGTTACATCATACGAAAAGCTGAGGATCGGCGCGAAATTTTAGCATAGTTATTTAGAAATACGTGGCATCTTTGGTGCTGCAAAAACATCTCAGCTCATCCTTGTTCAAGCTTTACCTGATTGTGCAATAAACATAGACGCACTCCTAATCTCACTAAGTCTTACTTGAAGGTTCTTAATAACAAAGTAGAATACTAGCAGAGCTACTGTTATTTTATCAACTATGTATAGAAAGCAGCGGAGCCAGTTACTGTTGTTTAGTTTAACATATAGCATTGTAACTCTTAATGTCTATTTTCACTGTATAGATCTGATGTAAACAATAAATCACCCGTAATAAATTGCCGATTTAGGGTAAACTATAAGTCTTCGATAAAACACAATAAATAAAATGAGCCGTGGTATGCGGTTACACACTCTAGAGAAAGTACCCTGTCACACTGGATTCTGAGAATGTGCTCATAACAACGCACTTTTACCTTAAACACCGCATTTTTTCACCTCCATAAGCAAAATTTAACAGACCGCAGGTGCAAACTCTACGCCTATTACAGACACACACGTACTCAAACCTCGCCAAGCTTCACGTTTAGTATCCTTATTCATCCACAAGCGACAAATGCTCCTCGTGTGGACACACGGCGACACTTGCACACACGCTCTGGGAATGTAAAAACATTCCTCTCAACTCTACCTCGAACACGTGGGAGAGGTCTCTCAGGACCTCACTTCTCACCGACCAGCAATGGGCCGTCCAGCAGGCCCACGAAGTAGCCGCCAGGCATTCCCTGTCAGTCCCTATGTGAGAGACGCCCGCTACGAGCTAAGCGCATCTTGCAGAACGGAAATAAAGATTTCTTTCATTCCATCCATTGTTTAATACCTCGTAAAATTCACTAGTAAAGTACCAAATAATACCCAGGGTTTCATATCCTTCTGCGAAGCCTAATGGCAGTATGCTGCTCACGTAATATATAAAATGCAGATTCGATTTTCATTCGCAGGAAGTTCGGTATGATTGTGTGTTCGTTTCTCTTTTCGTTTCCAAAACGGTATGGCGGGAACCATTCTCTGTTTACTATTTTAGACCTTTCTAACCCTACACGAGCTCTCACTCCTTCTTTTTGCCTTGTTGGCTTCTTTTATCTGCTTGCTTGAGTTGGTCACGATGAAAAAAAAACCATATATGCTTCCGTCAAGTTGGTCTCCTTAGTTTCTGTTGTTGAAGTTCAACCTGACGTTCTCTTGTGGCAGAACTGTCTGTACATGACTATTTCTTTTGCAATGTTTCAAAACCTTCCTGCTAATAAATTTGTGTTTCCGGAAAGAAATTATCACAATAATTGACTGAACTAATATCTCTATGCAGAGAGATAGTCTCAAAATCGATGTGAGAGTAGGCAAAATGTTTTAGTATTAGAGCTTCTTTCTTTCTGAAGTGAACGATAATTTAAGGGCATTCATATGCAGCAACAGGGACCATTTAAATAGAATGTTTCAATTGAACAAATCTGCTGTAGATTGGACATGTAAGTGAAAGCATAACACTGTTAAAACTGTAGTAGGATATGACACGTATAGAATAAATAAGCATGTAAAAGATCACCGCCAAATTGTTTTAAAGGGATGCAGAGTTGTAGTACCAACATTATATAGAACATTGGTTAAATATAGTGAATAGGTTTACATGAATAAAAGGTACACCTAAGCTAACCCGCTAGACTAGTGCTACTACAGTTAAGTGAAGGTACATAGTATTCGTTGAGACAAAGTTTTCCGTGAAGTTGTCTTTGGTTTGAAGAATGCATTTACAAGATACCCTGTTTAGGGGTGTTGCGGGAGCTTTAGTAGGCAGGAGCAGTTGAAGGGGAATCATTCAACCAAGCTGGCTAGGCTCTGTGGCAACTTTTAAAAACCCTTTTTCCGTTTCGAACTGGGTCATGTCTTGTATAATTGTTACAAAATGGAGACTGACACCACACAAGGTGGCGTGTTTAGCCTTGTGGCGTAAAAATCAGTTTCAAAATTAGTTATCTTAAGCAACATGTTTTAGCACTATACAAGTACGATGACTGGATCTGTTTTAGATCCCGCACTGTGGCTGTCTGGCAGTGCCAGGCAGAGCTTTTAATAATAGGGAAGCTACATGGCCGAAGTAAAGGGCTTTAGAATAAACAAATAGACGCATTAGGTTTTTTCGCTCATAAACGTAAAAAGAATGATGGTTGGTACGAGGAGGTACAACAGCACATTATTGAAATACCATGTTGGTTAGTAAAAAACAGTATTTAGTGGTACTATTATAAACCTTTGACTGATTTTCATTCAACGCAACAGCTCAATCTCAGATGCACAAATATAAGAGTGCGTTGAATATTGTCTCACCCACGACAATCAACAATAATAGCAATTATCAGTTGCCCCTGTGCAAAAGCTTGTCAGCTCATGCTTCGCAGATAGGTAATTTTTAATATTTTGTGCCAGAGGCTTTGTCTGAAATTCCTTGATCCTGACGGCCATTTACATAGCTATACTTCATACCACCGAAACCTTCAGAACATGTAGTGCGCAAAGTCTCTATGGAGAATCAGATCACCGGCAAATCTACGTTCTCCGTTCATATGTATTGTTTTTTATTTGAGAAAGCCTGCCCCTAGCCATAATAATTTTTAATTCAATTCAAAGTGTTGATGTCCTCGTAAAGAGATATTCACACTGCAAACGACAATATTTTTCATTCATAAACTGAGACTTTCCCGTTTTACTGTAACTGGCGTCTGGCAAGACAATCACGCTCACCCACGTCACTCACTATGTGTCAGGCAGCTTATTGAAGAAATTATGCGCCCTCTATTTAAAAAGAACAAACACAGTCACTTGGCAAACACGACAGCGATACTTTCGTAGAACTTGCTGTTCATGCAAGATTGTGTGCGTGTGAATTGATAGAAGCCAAACAGAACACACAAAACAATTCTTTGCACACACCAAAAAGCACCCTCATTGCTTAGCCTCCGGATTGTTACAAGCTACATTAACTAAGCACTACTTTAATGCTTTTAAAGGTGGCTATATTTATAGGTCATCCGAGCTGTGGAAAGTCTCAACGTGATGAAATAGCATGAAAATTCAGTATTAACCACTTTTAGTCATTTCTTTGCAGTATTTACACATAAAGAAGACGCAGCATATTGAGAAGTTCATTTCAAGATCTTCCAAAAAACTGTAACAACAAAAAAATGTTACTCTACGATATCGCTCGCAAAAATGACGAGCCTTGTGCACGTGAGGTATTCACGAGCTATTGAAAAATCATGTAACAGACGCAATCTAAATAAGCCTGCTATGTTCAGCCATACATGAAGAGCTCGACATAGCAATTTGATGGGCAGAGGATGCCACTAAGGCCCAAGGGCTCTTGTCAGACAACTAGGCATAAGATCCGCATCATCGAGGCCAATTTATTTTCAAAATAAAGGTCTTTTTCCTTCTACATAGGTGCATTTTCAAGCATCTCGCGCTTGGCAAACACTGCGAAATATCACCAAATCCCTTCCATATAATCTGGATCATTTGTTTGTTTAACTCTTTGCAAACATATCTGGTAGTGTGGGTGGTAGTCTACACTGCCATGCAAATGATAGTATTCCTGCCAGACAGCAATAATTAAGAGCAGGCTTGCTTGTGGTGTACTTTGCTTGAAATCTGCGCTATCACTACATTACTTTCAAGAGCTCTGTGTTACATTGATGGCCACATGGCGTTTGTGACCGGGAAGAACCAGGCGTGCAACATCAATGCTACAGGAAAGCGCGCTACATAAACGGTGGTTACTGATGTGTACGAAAAAAACGCATCAAGTGCACGTTTTTTGTTGTCTTTGCACGTAGAATGGTCACGAGAGCTAATAAAAGCTTGAGGCTTGATATGTGGGGTTTAACGCTTCAAAACCACCATGAATATGAAAGTCGCCTTAGTGAAGGACTCCGGAAATTTCGACCACGTGGAGTTTTTAACGTGCACCCAAGTATGAGCACACAGACTTACAACATTTTCGCCTCCAACGAAAATGCAGCGGCCGCAGGCGGCGTTTTATCCCACGGCCTGCGGGAAGGCAGTCGAGTACCTTAGCCACGAGACCACCACGGTGGGGCAAAAGCTTGAGAAAAGAGAGACAAAAACTTACTCAAAACATAAACAGCGTCCGTTGCCTTGCTACAGGTAGCATTCTTTCTTTATATAGGGGCCTAGGTAGCACAACCTTAAAAGTAGTGCCGCAATTATTTAACGATGGTTTTATTATAGTCTCAATGACGCAACTGTGTAACTGAGACATGCCACGTGGCCCGATAGCAACACAATATTTACTGGATAATATAGGCAACGAAAACAAAAAATTTGCTACAAAAAGGTAATATAAACTTAACTAACAGGTGAATTATGAAATTACGCTATATATAGAATTGGAGTTGCAGCACAGAACGTCCATCTAATCTTAATTGATACATGCTTCCCTAACCCCTTCCGGTTAATTTTTTTTTTGTTTTGTTTCGCGCTTTGATGTAAGTGTCTAAGAGCGAAGAGCAATACAGTTGTTGCCCTGGCATTACATATCTTCCACATCTTTGTTTTTTGTAAAAAGTTGTTGAGTGAACTGTGGTGTTGCAAATGATGGCATTGTTTACTGACGTCACCATCAAAGCCCTGCTTAGATGTTGGTACGTTTGTTCGGTGCTTTGTGGACTTCATCGGCATGTCTGTGGTCATTGTAGGCTTAACTATAATTCCTTTAATGCCACAGTACTTCATAGGGTGAAAAGTGTCAGCTAATGTGATACTCGTGTTCCCTAAGAGTTATTGTTAAACGCGCTCGCTTTAAACTACAATATACGATACTTTGACATATTTTCCAAGAAAAAGAACGCGATTTAGATTACCGACAAAGACGGCCACTTGCAGATGAGGGTAAAACGCAAGAAAACTCGTGTACATAGGATGAGGCCGAAAATCAAAAACTCAGTTTGTTCAAATTAGTCCACATTTCTACGTTATAAGGCATTTTCTTTAATATAGCCACCTCACAATTAAGTACTGTGATTGGCTATGTATAGTCAAAACTATGCCATCTGCTCAGTTGTCCCCCATGGTGGAGCAGTGGCTAAGTTGCTCAGCTGCTGACCCAAGGGTCGAGGATTCGGTCTCAACCCCGGCAGTCGCACTTTAATGGAGTCGAAGTGGCAGATGCACGTGTACTCTGCGATGTCAGTATGTCAATGCAGGTTAAAGAACAGCGGACGACCGAAATTCACGGAGCCCTCCACTACGGCGTCTCTTATAATCATATCTTGGTTTTGGGCCCATAAAACCTCAGATAGTTGTAGCCTGCTTGATTGTAGTCGGGGGCTCTATGCAGAAGCAGCCGAGTTTCACAGAACTCGGCGTAGTTTCGAGCTCTGGCGACGCCCCCTTATGAACGAGCCAACAGGACGAAAAAGTCAAATCCACCTCTCAGCATGTTGCGTTTCGTTGGTTACGAAGAAATCAGTCATTGCGTGAAGCACAGTTCACTAAGTTAGGTGGTGTTTTCAAAGCAGAGGCATCTGGTTTTGCTTGCTTGTCGTTCTACTCAGTGCAGATGTGCACCCATTGCAATGAATGTGCCAAAAACTTTTCGTGATGATATTTTTCAGAGGCATGGGTGTTTATTCGAAGCTTTTAATGCTTGCACAAAGTCTGTTTTCGAAAAAAAAAAACACGGTGACCTCTGAGATCACTACTCACCGAACGTATTACAACATCGCGGCCACAGCTAAATCCGAGGACACGTGTCGGTCTAGAGAGGCCACGTTTAAGCGTGTACGTTGAAGCGCGCTGCTCGGCCGGTGCGTGTCGTCTTTGTTGTCATCTCCTGCTAGCTACCTAGTATTTGCGGCCGGCTAACTAGCTATTTGGCCGCATGACATACTTCGCTAGTTAGACCAGGACATGCTATGACCAAGCTAATTACGCCGTCATGGTAAGGACCAGGTAATTACGCCACATCCTAAGACCGTGCTGATGAAGCCGTGAAAAGCTACAACCGACCTATCTAATGCATGCTAGTTCATGAGCTAACTAAACTATGCTATTTAACGCTACGTTTATTAGGATCATGCTAAACTGTACTAATTGGCCCTTACTAATATTATGACAATTAGTATCGTGCTAATCAGAAATATCTTTATTAGCTTGCATACTGATCATTGCCTAGCTAATCGCGCCCGAGGCAATTGCAGTTTCATCGCCCGTTAATTGAAGCCTCACCCTTGAAAACAAGACAGCTCAGTGTAATAGTCATTAAGCTTCAGTCTATTAGTTCAATCAAACTTAGGACAGAGCTGATGTGGTCTTCACTTCGAAGCCGATCACGCGCATGAGTAGACGACCTACTTAAAAAGCTGCAAGAAGATAGGTTCTCATATGCTCCTCCTTGGCGCCAGCCTCGCACAATTAGTGTAAGCTCACCACACTATTTTATATGCTAATAAGCTGCCGCTTAGCGTTCACCGTATCAAACGCTTGACAGTCACACCAGCACCGTCACAGTCCCGAGTTGAACTACAGGCTTTCTCAGAATTAAAAAACTTGTATCCGAGTTCAGGCACCAATAAGTTTGATTGCCAGAGGCCCGCGGTGGATCGGGTACGCCCACCACGCTTGCTCTTCCCGAGGAGCACTACTCACGTCAAGCGGCATGATTTATCTATCACCTTTATTGCGCAGACTATGCACCACGCGAGATGTAAAAGTGATATCACCACGCAACTACGATGTTTTTGCATTCGATTTCAACGCCCTCACGATGTTGCTAATCACAGCCGTGTTGCCGCCATGATGCGAGCACCTCTAGTGGTCACGTGTTCTTTTATCTGCAATTTTTGATAGGAGCGAAACAAGTGGCTCAAGGGTGCTGCGTGTGTACACCTGCTGCCTTTGAGAGTGGAAATGTTCATGCTGTAGGTGGAACGAAAAAAAACCTGTCCGAAAGAGGACGAACGCCCACGATCATGCTTGTGGGAAGCACGTGTTAAGTTCGCAAAAAGATAGCACGGCAATCTCGCTGACGTCACTGCACTGTTAAAATATTGACAGAGTAGCGACGTGTTCGCACACGCTGTTTCTTTGATAACGCCGCAAATTTCCCGCATACGTTTCCAACACCACGCACGTTCTAGTAGCAAGTTTTGTCACCGCTGCTATTACGCGTTCCACACTGTCTTCATGCTGTGGCCACTACAGAGCAAGCTCGGAGCAAACTCGTATGCCGAGAAGCTCGGGCCATCTCGCATCGCGCAACAGAATCGGTTAACTGGTAACAATATACATAGATAAGAGAATAATCGAATCAGGCAATAAGCGCATTCGCGTGGCTTTCATTTCACTGTCACCTAAAAAATTTCGTTACTTGATTGCGACTGTGGGTTGAAGACCCGCGACAGGTCGTGGGACGTCTATAAATATATGTGGGGCGTGCTCGTTTGAAAATATACATTTTTTGAAAGTGGCACTCTGCGTGTGTATACTCTTACTGTGTGTTGTCGTCATCGCGCCTTACACTTAATTATGAAAATTGTTATGTTTGAACGTCCAAAAGCCGCTATATGATTATGAGAGACGTCGTGGTGGAGGGCTCCGGAAATTTCGACCACCTAGAGGTTTTTAACGTGAACTTACATCTAAGCACACGGGCCTCCAGCATTTCCGCCTGCATCGAAAATGCAGCCGCGCGACCGGGATTCGATCTTGCGACATGCTGGTCAGCAGCTGGATCTTTTAGCCACTAGAGCAAATCATTACACTTCAAATATGCTAAACCGAAAATGCCTAGTCTGTCATTATTGTCACGCTATTCCCGTCATGAAGCATGATCGGGACCCACAGCGACCGCTGCAAGAAGTGGCACATTAAGAAAAACCTGTACCATTCTTCCAGATGTTTTTTTTTTATTTCCTAAGCACTGCACTTTTATAAATATTGTTCATATGCTACTAATTAGCACTCCCCTGTAATTTCCCCAAAATGGCTTGAATCTTTAAACCTTTACAAGGCCATTTACAAGAGCTTTCTGGGCTTAATAAAGTATGATGATGGTTATTAACGCGAACACAACTCATCCTTATTTCCCAATACTCGTGGCACATGCGCTGATTGGTATTTCGATTTTGCTTACAATGTGTGAAATACCGTTGTCTCCTATTGAGTGCTCTCGCGCGATGACAAGTTTAGGGCTTTGCAAACTTCGCGAAATACGTGATCTTGTTTTAAGCGAGGTTCAGTAGCCAACAACTACATTGTGCGGACGTGTGAGGCCTATCATGCTTGTTCCGAAATAAAATTATAGCTGTTGGGGTTTAACATCACAAAACCATTATAAGATTGTGAGAGACGCTGTACTGGAGGGCTGCGGAAATTTAGACCACCTGGGGCTCATTATTTTGCACCTAAATGTAAGCACAGGGGCCTGAATAATTTACGGCTCAATAGAGAATGCGGCTGCCACAGCCTGCGTTCCATCCCGCGACCTATGGGTCGGCAGCCGAGTGGCTTAGCTACTAGACCACCACGACGGGTACACTTGCTTTGTGCACTGCGATGCCAGACATACCTAAATAAAGTAAGTCCTATCTTCTACGCAGCTACCTATATGCAATACACTCGTGGGCCGTCCTTTTCTTTTACTCGTCGATACGTTACAACTGGCCTTTCAGTACCAAAAGCCGTTAACAGTATAATGTATTTGACATGCTGATGGTAAAGCGCAGTGTCTTTGATGAATGGCCCAAGAATTCCGAAGGCAATGACCGCCATAGCTTACTATAAAAACAGCCTATAGACTTGCAAACAACCGAGCATAATCCCCTGTTCTATTTGCATTTGTGAAGGTTGAAGCAGTGGCGAAGCCAGCTGTAGACATGGGAGGCCTGTGCCCTCCCTGAATTTTTTTCCCCATGCATTCATAGCGCAAAACGAACCCCAGCCGGCCCAGCCACTACTTGTGCATACAATTATGGGGCAACAAGTACCACGTGGTAAGTCTAAGCAAGCAATTTTCGATATATATATATATACATATATGTATATATATATATATATATATATATATAAATATATATATATATATATATATATATATATATATATATATATATATATATGTGTGTGTGTGTGTGTTCACAGAAGAGAATAAAAAAGAGAAGCTGCTCTGAAAACATACAAACACATCCTGTCAACTGTAGAGCTGCCAGAAAGACACGCTTATTTGAACAAAAGGAAACTCGTTTTTTTCCCCCATTTGTAACATCGTAGTCAGCGCCTTTCCTCTTTTACAAACACAAACTGGTGATGACACCTGGCTTTGTGTACCGATTAGCCTCAATAGCACTGGTGGGGCAGAAGAGCTTTCGAAAATAGCCCGCTCACTTTCTACACCTTTCTGCCTTCATTTGGCAAAACATGTTCAATTATTGTTGATTTGACCCTCACTAGAATAAGATTTACCTGAACTTTAAGCACGTTCCTTTTATCCGAAAGAACTAGAAAGACTTTACTTACCCTTAAAAAATAAAAACAATACAACTTGAAAACAGGCTTTACCTTTCGACGTTGGGAGCTGTAAACGAGGTGCCCGGAAGTTTTTTCGAATATAACACTTGCTGCCGCAATGGCAATCTTGACACCAACTATAGGCTCGTCCCGAGACATGGTAAAAAGTACACAGCTCAGCATGAATGGGCCATATTTCTTATTCATGAGGCAAATATTGATCTCGAAATCAATATGCCGGTGACAGCCCGCAAAAGCTGCACTATGCTGCGCATGCATATATGAATGCGTGATATCCCTAAATCTCCATTCAAGCACATGCTTACATACCCCATCGGCGTCATCAAAAGAACACGAGATGCGTACGCATAGACGTTCGAGATAGACGCGCTTTCGTTGCCTCTTAGCCAGACATGAATTATGTTTCCGCTCGAACTCTTCAGTCATGCTGGAGACGTTGATCTTTGTCGATAATTTATCAAGCCTATATTATGCTACCTGTGCGCAGACTGCTTTTGGATATAAAGCAAATTGTTAGTCACGTTAGTTTCTTCACATCTACCTTTTTTGGTTTCGACTGCACTTGCCGTTAGCAGATGATAGGCATGTGCACACCACCTCCGTCTTATAGGAAGCCTAGGGTTGCGATGGCACCCACTTGTAGAGTCTACGAGTGGTGCAGACGCTTACATTGATGACCTGCTTGGCTCCACTCAAATTCGCTTATTGAGTTCTATGGAATTGCCTGTGATCTTTCGGAACTAGCAGTGCACTTGGTTGTAAAGCTCATTCACGTCTATACTTCACGAATCAGTTCATGCTAAACGGAACTTCAAGGGCTTTGCAGGGCGCCTATGTATTTGCTGCTATCTATCTATCTATCTATCTATCTATCTATCTATCTATCTATCTATCTATCTATCTATCTATCTATCTATCTATCTATCTATCTATATCTATCTATCTATCTATCTATCTATCTATCTATCTGTCTATCTATCTATCTATATATCTATCTATCTGATTGGGTGCACGTTAAAGAACCCCAGGTGGTCTAAATTTCCGGAGCCCTCCACTACGGCGTCTCTCATAATCATATAGTGGTTTTGGGACGTTAAACCCCACATATCAATCAATCTATCTATCTATCTATCTATCTATCTATCTATCTATCTATCTATCTATCTATCTATCTATCTATCTATCTATCTATCTATCTGCCTACGACATCTAGCTATACTCTTGGCAGTTTAGATAACGGGATTTATACCAAAATCCATATGGCATACTATGAATGAATTACTAAAAAAAGTGAGTCATTACACGAAAATCACTACGTGTACGTCATGAATGTGATGATTTACATTTCATGGTGTTGCTGCTCTTGCGGTGAACTCGTTCACATGACATATTCAAAATTGGTATGGTATGAGATGACTGAGAGACGAACTTAAGTGGCAGGCTCTAACAAGGAAATCATGACATGCATCTCATGTAAGTCTTGACTACTCGCCGTACGCTGATGGTGTCCACGTGGTCGTTTCGCTGACTTCACATAGACCATACTTGGTCTTACTTGATGTGAATGGGCCCCACCGCGGTGGTCTAGTGGCCAAGGTACTCGGCTGCTGACCCGCAGGTCGCGGGTTTAAATCCCGGCTGCGGCGGCTGCATTTTCGATGGAGGCGGAAATGTTGTAGGCCCGTGTGCGCAGATTTGGGTGCACGCCAAAGAACCCCTGGTGGTCGAAATTTTCGGAGCCCTCCACTACGGCGTCTCTCATAATCATATGGTGGTTTTGGGACGTTAAACCCCACATATCAATCAATCAATCATTGATATGAATGGATGACGACAGTATATGACTGCTGCAAATACGATAATCATGAAATACGTGTTATGTAATGAGTTAACGTGACTACATGCCACGCTCATGATGAGTTCATGACCGTTTCGCGTGCTTCACGTACACCAAGTTTCCTATAAGGTGACGCGAATGAATGGCAAAGATAAACAACTGGTGGAAAGACGATAAACATGACAAGCGTGTCAAGTAAGACATGACTACAGTCGGTTTCAACCTAAGAATAAATGCATGCTCCGCCCCAAGCACAGCAGAACGCCTGTCATTCATCTGTGCAATAACAAGGATTGGTGATTTCTGTTCTTACCACAAACAAAATTTCGGCTGCTAATGCAAATGCTACGCACACTGTGAGTTAAAAGTTAATAATTTTTTGCTGAGACATTAGGTTTCGCAGAATGTTTCGTGAAGTTTGCCAAGCAGGAAAAATTTTCGACCAAAAACTAACAAAACGAACGTGGGCCTCTGTGGTAAAGCTGTATGTCTAAAATCCGAGAAAACCACCTGACGTCACGTAAATAACCGATTGTTAAACAGTAAGACCCCTATGCGAGTTCTGCCTCGGTGGGACGGTCATGCTGTGGGTGGAGCTTACATTTATTTTATAGGCTGTAACCGACTATACATAGCTAGCTATGCATAGCTAGCTTCGCATATACCAAATATGGTAGTACGCGACGTGAATAGGCAACGAAAGTAAATGACACATACAAACATGATAATCATGACATGCGTGTCATGTAAAACATGACTACATATCGCCACAGGCGTGGAACGAGGTTTAGCCACGCCAATACGAGTATGTGCCATGGTGTGAAAAAAAGAAGAGGACTCTTGGTGTGCTCGTGCTGCTGTAACGTTCGGTTCGGCACGACATACAGTGCTGCTCCTGTGAACAAACGTTGTGGTCGTTCTGTAATCACGTGACATTTTCTCCGGCAGTCCGGAGGTTGGTTTCATGTCCCCAAGGTGTCGTTAGCTTTCTTAGCTGTGCATCGAGGTCAGCGCTTATAACGGAATAATAGGCACCCGTATCTACCAGAGTGGTCAGCGGGTGGTTGTCGGCTAGGACAGAGATGCCAGCAGATACACGTTTGTCGTCGATGGCACACGTCGGTGAAAGGATGTCGTCGGATGTCGGCAGATCAGGGGAGGGTCTTGTAACGGTCGATCAACAGCGGCCTCACCCCCAGAGGTCACTATACTTAGATTCCCCGGCGTGGGCTTGTGGATCTAGCCGATCTTCCTGCAAGGACGTCCGCAAACGTGGATTGTTGGCCAGGTGACGTGGAACGCCGTGGAGGCGGCGAGCGGGATTGGCGACGCGGAAGGGTTGAGGATCGCTGGCTTGCCAAGTATTCGGCGACAGCACGGGGCCGCTCGCCAGCTCTGGGTCGAGGAGCATCCAGACGAAAGCCAGGAAGACCCTTGTGCCTGTATGCACACTCACAGTAGACGTGGCCTGGTTCACCACAGTGATAACATAAAGGCCAGTTGTCGGGAGCACGCCATACACTGAATTTCCATGTAAGGGGTGGGTTGCCGTACTGCGGTGGTCCTGAGTAGAATGACGGCGCCGACTGTGCAGGGTGGACGGACAGGACGAATAGCCAACAGCCAGTGCAAGAGTACGCGTACTGCTTCCGCGTACGTTAATAGCGGAGCTTCGGCTGGACGCGCGGCCGTCATCGGTTGGACCTCGGTTGCACACAGAGTCGTCATGGGGTGCGCCAGCTGCCGGACCTCTTCGCGAACGACATCCGTTAGAGCAGCAACATGGGGCGGAGAAGACACTACGTGCAGCTTTTGAAGCTCCTTGCGCACAATACTGCGCACGAGCTCCGTCAGGTCTCTTACAGTCGTAACATCAGGTGTTGACAGGGTCGACGACACTGACGAAAGACTGCCAGGGCACTCATACTGGTACGAACGCTACCTTAGCATTCTCTCCATTGACGTGGCTTCACGTAGGAAATCCTCTACAGTTATAGGAGGGTTCCGCACTAGTCCAGCGAACAGCTGCTCTTTCACTCCCCGCATTAGGAGGTGCACCTTCTCTTCCGTCATTGAGGAGTCAGCTCGGCTGAACAGCCGCGACATGTCCTCAACTAACATGGCAACACCCTCGTTCGGACGCTGATTTCGGGAATTGAGGAGCCGTTCCGCTTGCTCCTTTCGGTCAGAGCTTCGGAAGGTGTTCCGCAACTGGTTGCACAAGTCTGGCGAGTTCGTCATAGTGGCTTCATGGTTTTCGAGCCAAGTGCGCGCAGAGTTTTCGAGATAAAAGTAGACATACCGAAGCTTTCGCTGCTCGTTCCACTCGTTGACGCTGCCGCAACGGTTGTAGTTGTCAAGCCAGTCGTCGACGTCCTCGTAAGGGTCACCGTGGAACAGCTTCGGGGTTCGCGGGGCGTTGAAGAACCATGGAGGAAGCAGCATTAATGTCTCTTGGGTTTGCGTTCCCACACTAGCCATAGTATTGCTGAGTTGTGAAAATGGTCCGAATTCAGAAGGTAGGCCTAGTTGTCGCCTGCTGCGCCGTAGGTCAGCTGGTTCTTCCAAGTCACACTAGTGTCGGGACCTTGCTGCTGATTGCAGTGCATACAACACTACCCAGCACCTCCACCAGAAAATGTCACGTGGTTACAGAACGACCACAACGTCTGTTCACAGGAGCAGCACCGGACGTCGAGCCGAACCAAACGTTAGAGCACGAGCACACCAACAGTCCTCTTCTTTTTTCACACCATGGCACATACTCGTATTGGCATGGCTAAACCTCCTTCCATGCCTGTGGCAATATGACACGCTCATGATGTGCTCGCAGCCGTTTCGCTAGCTTGACATATACGAAATTTGGCATACCGTGACGCGAATGGACGACGAAGGTAAATGGCATGTCAAGACCCCATAATCACGGCATGCGTGTCACGTGAAGCATCCCTTATAGCGTGGTCGCGGCCACTGCGCTAGTTTCACATCTAACGAATTGCGTATTACGTGACGTAAATGGATGACGAACACAAATGTCCGGCGCATTTGTGATCATGACGTGATTATCATGGCATAGAAGTCATATACGGCATAATTTACATACCCACGGCTGCTGATGCTTGTACTGAAAACGTCATTGGCGCCGTCGTTAGAAGGCAATTCACAACATACGTAATTTCTTGCATCTTATATAGATACGGGAGAGCGCATAACATTTCTACTTGTGTTTACCGTGTTTTACATCCGTCCGCCTCGTAACGTTGTGCTGATCTTGAAGTGACATATCAACCCTCAGCATTCGTGCTTCGCATATCATTGATTCCAGCTATACGTGGCATCTGCCAGTTTTTTTCCCCTCTCAGACATTTCTGAGAATGTCATCACACGTTCTGTGGAATGAACGGGTCGCAAAAGTCTTCCTTGCTGTTTCTAGCATGGAACAACCTCGGGGGATTTGAGAACTGACAGACAAAGACGGCTTGTTTGTTAGTCCTCAATAATAAAGTGTCTAAAAAAGAAAATGTGCCTTCATGAGTGGATTTGTTTCCCCAAGAAACTTGTCGCAATATTTTTTTAAAGAATAATGCCTGTGTCTTTGCTACCACAAAAGCATTGTTGCGACAACGATAGCCAGCTTACTCTTATAACCAACTTACTCTCATATCTTTTGTTCCATGTCTTGTAATAATGTCCATCCTCTTGGTAAAAAAGAAACAAAAAAACAGAGCATGGATTCATTCACAAAGGAAGGAAGTCAAAGCACGACGAACACCTACTAAAAACTCAATGAGCCCACAAAGGCGAAAAATAAAGAAGGCACAAAAATTTGCCTGTGCACGACCATGCAACACGCGAGCGTATCATCTGTCAATCTGAAGAATGGGGGGGCCACGTGAATAATAACTGTGGAGGTATTTGATTTTACTTTTATGCATGTCGATGGCTACATGATCATGATAATCATGATGATGGTATGTGGGGTATAACTTTCTAAAACCACCACATGATTATGAGAGACGCCGTGGTAGAGGGCTCCGGAAATGTTTACCACCTGGGGTTCTTTAACGTGCACCAAATCTCGGCACACGGGCCTTTAGCATTTTCGCCTTCATCGAAAATGCAGCCGCCGTAGCCGGGATTCGATTCAGCGAACTGCGCGTCAGCAGCCGAGTAACTTAGTCACTAGACCACCGCGGCGGGGCGATGACTAGTTTACTCACGCTCGCGCTACCACTCCTATAGAAATCACTGTATCGCTACCACTGTATGACACACATCAATTACAGCCACGTTTATTAATTCCTATAAGAATGCAAAACAGTGGTAATTCAATATCGGCGAGAAATTACATTCTCGAAAATGTAAAAAAAACAGATGTGAAAATTTACTTCCGTTCTTACATTGTATCGAATCTAAATGCACGCCAGTATTCGATGAATGCGAATTATTGCACCGTTGTAGGAATAAAGAAATGCGTCATAAGAATGAAGCATGAAATATCGGTATTACTAATAGCGCATGAGTGAGCTCACGATTGATAAACTCTCATAAATATGAAATCAGATACTCTAACAGTTGGCTATCTCGTAGAGCTTGTCTACCCCGTAGGTTCGCATATTGCCTGGTCATGCGCCAGTAACTTTGTGTGCTGTCTTGCTTTTCCGCCATTATGCTTCTTTTAAGTTGTTAGTAGATGTTTTAGTGTCCTGGCGTCCTTCCTGCGTCCATGTTTGGAACGCCCCGCGTTTTGTAACGAATGCGTTCCGTGCAGCTCACCTCCTCACTATTCAAACTGGTATCACCTCTTGCATTTAGCTTTGAGTTTTCTTGCAATACCAAGATGGTTCTCTTGAATTCCAAAATGCAACACCAAGATGGCCATACCAAGATGACAAGATGGCCATGCGGCCGACCTCTTGCCGGCTAGCGTGGTCATCTTGGTATTGGAAAACAGTAAATTACAAACACGAGAAAAATAGTTTTCTCAAGAGCGTTTCTTTAAGTTAGTGGTGTTACTTTAGTATTTTTCTTCCTAGTTATTCATAACGGTCCCCAAAGACGCAAGAGCTAACTCAAGTTGACATTCAGTGATTACCAAAGATTTTATATTCTGAAGAGCGCCTTGTATTTGCATGTGTTCAGTAGTAATAATCGTCTCTATCGATAAATTCCCGCACGGATGTCAAGTTTTTATATCTTCAGTTATTTTCTTCGGATTCGCTTAGTGGTCTGCTCCATTTCTCTTAGTGGCTAGACGGCTGGCACCACTTATATGGATGAACGGCACGTGTTCTGCACAGGGTGCCTGATTACGTCATCGCCTTCTATTTTTGGGGCATAGGTCACGTGTTTATCCAGTCTTTTTTTAAAGACAAAAGCCTTTCTTGGGGACCTTCGACGCTAAAGTTTTGGTCTGTCTGTCTGTCTGTCTGTCTGTCTGTCTGTCTGTCTGTCTGTCTGTCTGTCTGTCTGTCTGTCTGTCTGTCTGTCTGTCTGTCCACTCTTAACGGCAGCGGGTACTTGAAGCGGCCGACCCCATCCGCAGCGCCAACCAATGTTGCTCAAGATTTAGCATTCATACTTGTGCAATTGTCAATTATAGAGCAAATATTGTGCATGTCTGGGGCACCCTAACAACACGTATATATTCTGCATGTGCGCCTTTCATTAGCAAAGGCATAAATAGGTAATTTTATGGACCGTAGTGCTTATCATGCTTCGCTGATCTTGCAACGCCTACACGAAAAGGGGAGTGCTTTCAACGCTTTGCTAAGACGAGACAGTGGTGGCACCTACCCGTCACCTTGCGTTCTACACCTTATCACCTTTGAGGCGGGCGCACACACCTGTCTCAGAGCCACGCACTTCGTTTTCCAAGAAAACTGCCAGATAGCGCTCATGTCTCTCGTGCAACGTGACTTGAAGTGCTTGTTCGCCTCCGCTGCGCGCTCGCGGCACTCTAACGTTGCGCCTCCGGAATACCATTCACCGATTTGCTTGCGCAAAACATCAAATTAATGTTTTGTTCACTCTCTCCGCACTGAAGACTATCATCTTTCGACGAGATTTCTAGATTAACATGCAGATATGGGGCCATTTTTTTGGTTTTCTATGCTTCGTTGTGTCCTGATGTGGCTGCGTCCTTCCTGTTGCTTTTTCTTTCTTTCTTTCTTTCTTTCTTTCTTTCTTCCTTTATTTCTTTGCTTCTTTCTTTCTTTTTTTGGTTCTTTCTATCTTTCTTTCATTTTTACTTTCTTTCTTTCTTCCTTTCTTCCTTTCTTTCTTTCTTGCTACTTCACGCTGTTTACGTGGTACACGTCACTGGTGGTTTCGCTTACTAGTCGAACCTGCTCTACTATGTAGTGGGACTTCCCTTCCTGTGGTGAATAGCCCCATGGGTTTTTTTTTAGACGCAAAAACATGCTTGCAATTGATAGTCAGTCCATCTAAATGCAGCCAGTGAGCATTATGCGAGTGTGGGGACTGCGGTTGAGTCTGTTTATTGTTGCTCGGCCGTGGTGATTTAGTGGCTAAGCTAATGATATAGTGACTAAGATACTCGGCTGCCGACCCGCAGGTCGTGCGATCAAATCCTGGCAGCGACGGTTGCGTTTTTGCTGGAGGTGAAAATGCTATAGGCCCGTGTGCTCAGATTTGGGTGCACGTTAAAGAACACCAGGTGATCGAAATTCATGCAGGCCTCCATTATGACGTCTCTCATATACATATGGTGGTTCTAGGACGTTAATCCCCACATATCAATCAAGCTGTTTGCTGTTAAAAACTTCCACCATATACAGGTTTGCGACATGCGCACGCATTACCCGATGTAAAATTGATGTTGATTGATTGATTTGTGGGGTTTAACGTCCGAAAACCACCCTTTGATTATGAGAGACGCCATAGTGGAGGGCTCCGGAAATTTTGACCATTTGGGGTTCTTTAACGTGCACCCAAATCTGAGTACACGGGCCTACAACTTTCCCGCCTCCATCAGAAATTCAGCCGCCGCAGCCAGGAATCGAACCCGCGACCTGCGGGTCAGCAGCCGAGCGCCTTAGCCACTTGACCACCGCGGCGAGGGATGTTACTAAGTGCCACTTGCTCTGTGGGCAAAATCGCAGTCGCTGAGGACATGATAAATACGTTCAAGCGATTCTCCGATGGCATGAGCACGGCCTACGTCAAACGTAAAATGAAATAGCTTAGCACTGCATCTGCTTCTGAAAGAGCCTGGCTCAGTCATAGATTATAACTATATGTGGAGTCGTGGATTACGAATATATTCGTACTTCTGAAGGCATGTAGTGAAGTTGAAACGACTGCTGTTCGCACCTTTGACTCTATTCGCTGTTGATGCGATCATAGCTATAGCACCCCCGCAGTTCGCACGCATCGAGATAACTCGAAAATGAAAGTAAGTTTGCGGCGTGAATTGGTGAGGCAATAAGCTCTGTTAGTGAATTCATCCAGTTGCTACTTGGAAAAGTGCCGTTGGGCTCCTTTGAGTGACATTGACACTTGTCACCGTGTGTCTGCTGTTCGCAAGGCATGCGGGAAAAATTGTCATGATTTGCTTTGTCTTGCAAAATCAGCGTAACAATTTCAACCGACATAAAAAGCATGCCTTTCAAGAAAACCGCAAGGTTTTTTTTGCTCTTTCAACAAACTAGCATTGTACGGCAACGATCAATTAATCCACGACAGGAAAATTGTGGTCGAAGCTCTACAGCTGGGAAAGAAAAAAAAAAGTGACCTTCCGTGCGGTCGAGTCAATGACTTGACAAAAAAATAAAAAGGACTGATAGCCCAATCTCGAGCCTCACTTGTGAGGCTTACCTTGGGTTAATCATTTTTTTAGCATTCCGGGACATATAATGTCTTGCTCAGTTGATGCTGCAAATGAAACTATTGCTTGAGAACATAAACTTCACTGATCACATTTTGATGCCGGCAGTTGTGGCCCTGTTTAAGCATAAATGTAGAGATATTAGTATGTCTCTCAGGTGGCTACCCCGAAATGAGGTACGATCCTGCAACATATCAGCTATAACACTGAATAAAACTGCCGAGCAAAATATTTAACTGCTAGTGATCAAGGGGGAACAGCATCGTACGTTGTCCAAACTGTAATCTCTCTTGATATATATGTTTTCTGCGGTTTTCGAGAATCAAATACTTCCTTCCCATGCTGTTCCCATTCAGTGGTTTTGATGTTGTAATGCCATTACGAACCCTTCACCAAGTTTGTTGTGTTCCTAAAGGTCCAAATGCATGTACCATATAAAATAATGAAATAAACTTTTCCTTCGAACGACAGATAGCAGGGGATAATAATGAGTTCATAAACCTTCGTGGCGTTGACCTGCGTTGTTGTATAACTGCTGCGGCGTATTTTTCAACACTTATGTTTAATTCATCCTTCAATATTATAAATAGTACAATTAACTTCAGTCTCTAGGTAAAAGAAAACAGTCTCTCTAACTGATAAACTTAGTGCCAGTTCACACAACTTTTCCTTTGTTCAATAGAAATTACCGAATGAAGGCGTTATAAAACGAGCTGACAGCGACAAAATTAATCGCGCAATCACGCTCTGTGCTCGCGGAATTTCGACACTGACACGTACTGTTATGCAGTCCCAATTACTCTAATGAACACCCCGGGGCATTTCCCGATGGGCGCCTCCATGATGTACCGGAAATCTGACCTGCCCCCCCCCCCCCCACCCATTTCCCCCGACTTCAATGCTAGCTAAAATGAACTCCGAAAACTCAGCGTGGACGACGATCGCCTCAAAGGGAACGTACGTCGCGCTAATGTGACTCGTAGCGCGACGGGGAAATGTGGCGTTATCGACTTTTTTTTTTAAGAAAAACCCGGAAATTACAACACGCAACGGACTGCTGACGAGTACTTGCTTGGCTTCTCGAGGCTTACGCAACGTTGTCTTTCACTGCGTTTAGAATTACCGCCTTCGCATGCGCTCATTACCACTACTATCCCGCACCACATATATTGCGTGCATTACGGCCCAGTAATCGAAGCAAGTGGTCAAAATATGCAGTTTTCCTGCTCTGCATTACCACGAAATATATCCTGGCTGCTGAAACAATTCATTAGTAAATTTGCAGAACTGAAAATAGTTAGAAGTTGACAAGAGCATAAGCATTGTACAATAATGTAGACAAGTAGCTGTTGCTAACTCGAAGCTCCCAAACCAGAAAAAAAAAATGTACGGAAGCCCTTGCCCTACGACGAAAATGAGGACAAGCGAAGCTGCGATTGTGCATCCGAGACGTGCTTCCGTTTCTTTCTTTCTTTCTTTCTTTCTTTCTTTCTTTCTTTCTTTCTTTCTTTCTTTCTTTCTTTCTTTCTTTCTATCTTTCTTTCTTTCTTTCTTCCTTTCTTTTTTTTCTTTCTTTCTTACTTTATTTTTCTTTCTTTCTTTCTATCTGTCTTTCTGTCTTTCTGTCTTTCTTTCTTTCGCGCTCCGCAATGCTCTCCCAGAGCGGTTGCCAAGATCAAGATGATCACAGGGAACCCGGCATAAAGATTCCTCCCGCATGTTTGAGAGTAAACTTTATATATATATAATTAAAAACTTTTCGCTTTATCAATATCCACTGTGGTTTCTTCCATGCCTGGAGTCGGGCGTTATTCACGTGTTGAGTAGTGCCAGTAATAGCTGGTCAAGCGCTAATATTCCGAAAACAATAAAATCTGGGAACTCGAAACGACATGTGCGTTGAGTGAACTGGACAAAAAGTTTGAAATTCGGCATAAGAAGTTGCTTTTGGCCGTGAAGCCCACGATCGAGAGAGCATCAGTCAACATAAAACGAGAAAGAAATGCGCAGATGACTGGTGTTTTCTCAAAGGTCGTGATTCTGCACACTGGATGGCGTCGGGTTTTGCAGCAGTGCTAAAAGTAACGGGGGACGAGCTGAGCAGCACGGTTCTGGGCATCCTTGGGCTGGTGGGCGCCCATCATGTCAAGCTAGCCACCGAAAAAGGCTTTCGCTTTCGACGTTGTCGTTCCTGATGGGACTAGTCCCAAAGACGTCGTTGACGTGACGTCTTCAGTAGTAGGAATCGAAGATGTGTACTGCGTTCAGCCCTTTGGAGGCCGGAACTGCCGTCAACAGTGAGTCCGCACTGGCCCAAATCGTGGACTCATCGCATCTCATCATCCGAGAAGAGTGCGTCGCCATCGTACCCCTGGGACCCCAAGTGACCCAAGTGATCGTGCAGTTCCTGCCGTGCCACGTACCCGGCGAAGTATTCGCAAAAGCACTGTCCCCCTATGGGAAGGTGCTGCTCATCAGCAGATAACTTATGGGGTCACGTCCAAACGTGACCACTGGAACGCGATACGTCTGTATGAAAATGAAGACCTCGTCACCGGTGCCTAACTACCTCAAAGTCGCTGACCATCATGTTACCTGTGACTACAAAGGAATACAACGGGTGTGCCGCTAATGTGGGGACAGTGGGCACTTACGTTTGAGCTGCACGGCCCACTTTTGTGGATGATGCAGCGCCTATGGTCATGACGAAAAGGGATGTTCGCTGCCTTGCCGCCGCTGCGGTGACCCACATGCAACCATCGCTTGCACCATCTGACAGTAGTACTTTGAGGTGGAATCCAGGAACTTCCCATCCCTTAATCCAGCAACGCTGTCCAAGAACAAGGGCAAGGGTTCGTCAGGACTAGCTGCGGTCAACAGCCAATGATACCAAGAGGCGGAAATCACAAAGCTGAACCAGACGGCTACTGTGTCCTCGGCCAGCCCGGACAGGGCAGTTCCTCCAGGTTCGGTTAATTAGTCCAGTGCCCCACGTCCAGTGATCTTGGCCTCATAACAGGCAGAGTCTTTGCCAGACAAGGCGCCTCTTGGGGAATTCGCCACAGAAGGAGATAATACATCTAACGTTCTTCCTATTGCTGCAGAATCAAGCGTCATCGAGGAGACACCATCCCAAGGCAACGAGGTCGCCATCATTGAGGAGTTGAGCAGCACCGCGAATGAGACGCCACTACAGATCGATAAAGACGCCAGTCCCAGCGACGTAAACTAGGACAGTTTAGAATCCTTTGTTCCATCCTAACTCAAGAGCCCTGGCACCAAACACCACAGTGTATCTAGCAGTCATTCGGAAGCCCCCTGCAGAGACAAAAGTCCCCTGCGGTCTTCATCGCGGCTCCACAAGTCCCGTGTCTCCGGTGGGTCGCCTGACCGTAAAAAGTGACAGCTGCTCGCGGAGCACCCACTCCCGCGTCTGCTAATTGTACCTCTGCTTTTCAGTGTGTTCATTGTGAATTTTACTTCTCGCCATCGCTGTAACTTTAAAAGTTCTAACCTTTAACGTTCAGGGTTTCCGCAACCCACAAAAACAGGCTCAGGTATATCATTTCGCGCGTTCAGTGTCGTGTGACTTACTGTTCGTGCAGGAAAGTAATTTTTCAAGCTCTCTGATTTACTCACTTCCAAACGAGTGTTCGGTGGGGATTGTTTCTTCTCGTACGCCAGCATGCATTGAACTCGTGTCAAAGGTATTATATTTTACCAAAGTCTTTTGTGTGATCATCATGTTTATTTTGATGCCTTCGGACGCGTGCTGGCATTCTACTGCACCTTCTTTGCGTTACGTATAAGATTTGTCGGTGTGTAGGATCCAGTGGCGTCTGTGAATTCTAGCGCTTTTTTCGCTTTCTTGATGCATTTCTTTTAAATTCACGACATATGGTACTCTTAGGAGACATTAGTTGCATCTTAGACACGCACCTAGACGTTCGAAGTCCGGGTCACGGCTGGCCAAATTGGAACGCCAAAGAACTTGAGTGTCTAGTGCAGCAATTGGCATTGACCGACATACATGAAATTGTACATGGTATCAATTATGCCTACACTTGGCGGCGAGCAGCGTCGAGCAGCAGAATTGATCTCGTGTACGCATCCCCTGGTCTCACTGCCTACGTTCATGACACTGGGGTAATGTAATTGCCACTGACACCAGGGCACACTAGTGACCACCGCTTGGTAATGCTTTCTCTTCACCTGCCAGCGTGGACGCCGGCGATGCACAGACCATGGCGTCTTGATTGCCGCGTCCTCCAGGACTTTCTGTCTACGAAAAAATTGTCCAGAGCGTTACGCTCATCACTCATTGGTGCGGATATAGCTGATTGGAATCGCCTCAAAGAACAGTGGCGTCAGTATCACAGTGCGTCGGGCAGGGGACTTCGCACCCTTATGTCCAAATATACTTCATTGTTAATCCAAAAAATATGCATCGCTCACCGTGATCCCAGACTTCCCCCCGTTATGCGGGCATGAGAAGACGAGCTCGTTGAACGATACCCATGTACTATGCGCGGTTCTTCGTTCTCCGCTGCAGCTTGGCGCTGTAGACGTGCCCGTGTGCGCACCCTGAGGTGCTGAGGTATGCACGCTTAGCTCTGCTTCGTCCACCAGGCTCGCCTGCCCACTCGATAAACCCTACCACGCCAGCTACTGCGGATACACGGGACTTTCAGGCATTCACTCAACACATTCAGACGATGGCTCAGTATATTGCTGGTGTCGGCTACCCAGGATCCCTTTCTTCGCATCCCTGTTGAAAGACTTACCACATGATTAGATTATGTCACAAGACTTTTTGCCCTCACCACCATCAGACGACGAAATAAAGGGTGCAATGGACGCAATGAACAAGGGTTTGGCCCCAGGGCCTGACGGACTTCCTACAGAGTTTTATGTACAGGTCTGGCCTACCATCGGTTCATTTATGTCATGGTTCATTCGTAAGTGTTTCTGAGATATTACCCTTCCAACTTCTGTCCACAGAGGCCGTATAACAATATAGTCCCCAAGAAACACTAAATCTCCCCGTGACCAGAAGATTGGCGCCCTATTACCCTGCCTAATGTAGATTACAAGCTCTTGGCCAACATTCTCGTGCGTTGAATCACACGCTTTCTTGCTCCATCGTTAGCTCCCCACCAAGTATGTACCGTTCCGGGCCCAGAAATACACATCCATACGTGGCTAATGCGAGGCAACGTTCAGTACACCACTAGCTGATGTGCGCAAGGACTGTTGGTTTCCTTAGATCAGGAGAAGTCTTTTAATTCCATAGAACATGGCTACTTAATAAATGTTGTACATGCATTCGGATTTCCGGATAAGTTCATTGACCTCATTCACACGTTGTACACTAATTTAGAAAGTACCCTTTACATAAATTCCCGTGAGAGTCACGCCTTTCAAATTACGCGTGGGGCTCGTCAAAGCTGTCCGATTTCCCCAGTTCTATTTATTCTGGCATTAGAGCCTTTCTTAAGGGCCATTGAACATGGCCCGCAGATTCAAGGCTTACCCCTACCTCGTAACACTCATATAGAGGTCACTGCATATGCAGATGATATTACTCAATATGTTCATAATGAACAGTCGCTGCAGCTCGCTCTTGATACTTTCCATCATATCGGCATTATCTGCAGTTCAAGGTTAAAGTTTTCTAAAAGCCAGTATTTATTATCGGAAACGCCAACGGTCGTATCAGCACCACGTCGCCTTACCTGCGGTCTCCTAGCATTACAATACTAGGCGTTACTTTCACTGCATTTGGTGTACAGGAGAGCATCTGGTCAGCGGTTGCACGAACTCTTAAAAGTGACGTAAAAGAAGCCAAACACTTCGACTTTCCCCACTTGGAACGCCGATACTTAGCTCAACCAGTTTACCTCGGAAAATTTTGGTGCCTTTGTCATTCTGTAAAATCACCGCTCCACGTCTCCAGACAGTACAAAGCTGCATCAGTTAATTTATTTTGTCTGGTGGCACAGAGTTACTATCTCGTCTGGCGTTAGCTCAACCACGAGATAGAAGTGGTTTTGCATTTCTCAACGTTTCCGTCACGGCTTCTACCTTGTACCTCCGCACTTCACTGCGAATACTGAGCAACGATGGTACGCCCGCTCAGGCACAAGCTCGCTACCGTCTGCGGCCATCACTACGCGTCTTCCTTCTGGCTAGCTAAATTAACCAAGTTCCCCAATCAAGTGAACTGCCATCTTTGTATCGAGCAATTCTGGCATTTCACTGATGGTTGGAGGCTACGTGCCCGTAGATAGATATGGGCGAATCTAAAATGGTGGACACAATAGCCGCCCTGCTATGGCCCTTGGTGCCCCAGCATCTTCAATCTATAATGAACCACCCTTGGAAAACAATAACTTCAGCAGTGTGGCCAGGACACCTCCGGGTCTTCTGCCCCACCGTGGTGGTCTAGTGGCTAAGGTACTCGGCTGCTGACCCGCAGGTCGCGGGTTTGAATCCCGGCTGCGGCGGCTGCATTTCCGATGGAGGCGGAAATGTAGGCCCGTGTACTCAGATTTGGGTGCACGGTAAAGAACCCCAAGTGGTCGAAATTTCCGGAGCCCTCCACTACGGCGTCTCTCATATTCATATGGTGGTTTTGGGACGTTAAACCTCACATATCACTCAATCTCTCTTCTTTTTCACCTCTTTATCTTTCATCTTCACCATTCTCCTCCCATGCACAGGGTAGCAAACCGGCTGTCTATAGGCTGGTTATCCTCCCTGCCACTCTTTCCCTCCTATTTTTCTTCCTTCCATCGGACGAACGGTGGACAGAGGAATGGACGCTTCACTCCACTCGTCATCATTCACTCTCTGGATATGATGTGAGTTCTTTATTATAACAGCGTAATGCATCCACTTTAGTCGTCACCTACACGAAAACACCAACGCCACCTAGTGATATTGTTTCCGAAGACATATACACACACCTCCATCTAGTGAGCACTTCGTAAACTACAGGTGGCTACATACGTACATACTACATACAAAAGCACAAGAATGGTTAAAAGAACGAGAGGGCCGAAAAGCGCATGAGGTCTTTCCCTGCCTTGTTGTTGGTAGAGAGATCCAGTCACTGAATCGCGTTGTCAAGAACTTGTCTCTCTGAGGCAAGTCGAAGACTGTGACAGGGCAGATATTCGACACATACGTCGGTGCCGCAAACGTCACATGCCGCCCAGTTCGTCACTCCGAATAACGTAATATATGCTTTCGTGAAAGCAACTTCCAATTAAAGGCGATACAGAAACAAAGCTTCACGTTGATGTGGCCGGATAGAGGCCTGAGATGTGGGGAAGGATCTAGTTCATGTAGTCTGGTACGTCGTATGTTTGGTGCGTTCCACTCAGTAAGCGTGAGACTGTGGGCCAGTTGACGAATCTGCCTACAGCGTCTCTTCTGGAAAGTGGAATTGGAACCCCGTTGGCTTCCTGATGTGATGCGCGAGCAGCGTTATCGGCGGAACCATTTCCACTGATGCCATGATTCGGAGGTAACCACTGAAATACAATGTCCTGGCCATTTTGTATTAAGAAATGAAGAAGTTTCATGGTTTGAAATGTTGACTACTCGTGACGTTCGCGTCGGAGAACTGACAGCAGGCAATATAACAGCCGCTTTCAGCAAAAAAAAAACCACAGCTCACCTAATTGTTATTTCTACAGAATCAATAAATACCAGTGCACTAGGTAGAGCCGTGAGTTCTTCCGCCGCAGATGTCGTCGAATGTAAAGTCGTAAACACAGGGTACTCTTGTGATGGTATAACCAATGCTGCATCAGATGTGCACGTGGTTAGTGTAGTTTTTGTCTAGTAGTAATGGAATCAATTTTTTAGGGCACGAGTTGGTAGGTCTCATTACTTTTCACTCCTAGGTTCGTTAAGTGAACTAGCAACTGGCTCAAGCTCCAAAAATAAAGCAGTGACTTTGACACAGACGCGTATGCTACAGTAAATGGTGATCGGTGCTTGTAGACAGCGTATGTCATGCGGGGCCTTTTAGCAGCGAGGCTCATCAGGCGGTGGGAAGGAGTCATGGCCTAATGCGTCTGAGGTGCATACGCATTGTCTCGATAGCAATGTGTTTCCTAATTGAGTAATCTTGAGTGATAGCAATGATTTTGGTCGTTGACGCACTGCGGAGTAACCCAAGGCATGCCTGAAGTGCTTGAGATTGAAAGCTCCTAATTGTGTGCATGTTAGTATTGTTGGTATTAGATATTGCTGGTAAGCTGTGCCACAGGAATCCGATAATCTACAAGAGTATCTTACACAAATGTCGCATAGAATTAAAATGAATGAACACTCCGCATTCCTTTCCTGTAAAGAAATTTAACCAGCGACACATTATATGAAATTTGAACACATGAAAAAGCTATGAGCAGCCACTTTTTTTTACATACTTCACTTGTGGAGTCCATGACATGTTTCTGTCTAATATGACGCCTAAAGACCTCCGGCTTCAGCCGCACGATATGTGTTCTCCGTAGATTGATGAATCGTAAGCAGACATTGGGTTCCACGTGAACGCTACCACCGCACAACTTCCGTAGGACACCTCGAGGCCTTGTTTTTGAAGGTAGCATGTCATCGTTGTGAATGCCTTCCGAGAATGGGTACGAAACTGAAGCCTTGTCACAAAGCTTTGGAAATAATATAGAAGAATGACTGCTCAAAGGCGCGTAACTAATGACACCCTGGAGGATTAAGAGTTGAAGTCCTGGCGCCTAACTATTCGTAAAACGTTTAAGCAGTGGTGCTGCATTGCCGTGCTCATATATAAAGGAGAGAAAGGCAGCGAGGTTGCCTAGGGTTCCCGTTTGTGCATTGTGCTTACGGTAAACGATGAAGGAGAAAAACTAGTGAGACCAAGTGTTCGAAAAAAAAAGATGCGGTTCTTTTTTTATTATAAAACGAGTTAGCGGGAAGAAGAGCAAAAAAAGTGGCTCAAGTAAGTGTTTAAAGAGCTTCGAACTTCATTAGTATACCCTATGGTTACAATTTGATATTGTGCACTGTAACAGCGCACGGTTGCATAATTCCTTGCGTCTAAAAAAGTGTAGCAAGCATATTCATTCGCAAGGTTGACACTAAAATCCGCAATAGCAAGCTACCAAGATATTCACAGTTCACATTAGGTTGTACTGCCGTTCGTTTTCCACCTAACTAAGATTACCAACCGAGAGGAGAAAGGCTTTTGTATTCGTCACAGCACTACGTTTTCACTGTATTTTCTCAGGGATTTTCATTAAAAATATTATTTGTTTTCGTATTATGCCCTGGCCTCCCTTCAAAACCTTTCGATATATGTACCTTTGTACAAAACCTAGAACACGCATATTTGTAACGGCGCAATTTCAAATCAGCGTAAAAAACAAAAAAAGGCAGATCCCACGAACTGTGGGAATCGATGATATGCAAAGCACAAATGAGGAAAGTTGATATGTCAATTGAATCAACACAACGTTACGAGACGGACCTAAATTATGCCGTACTTGACTTCCCCGCCATGATTGTCATGTTTAGATATGTCATTTACCTTCGTCGTCTATTTACATCACGTAATACAATATTCATTATCACGTGACTTGATATGTGCTGCTGGTGAAATGGGCGTGAGCACGCTATAAGCGTAGCATGTAGTCATGTTTAACATCACACGCATGTCGTAATTATCACGTTTCGGCTTGCCATTCACCTTCGTCATCTGTTCACATCATGCGATGCCAAATTTGGTAGATGTGGAGCTAGTGAATGGCCGCGAGCGCACTATGAGCGTTGCACGTAGTCATGCTTTACATGACATGCATATCAAGATTATCATTTTTAGACTGGCATGTACCTTTGTCGTCCATTCCCGTCTCGCAATATCAAATTCTGTAATGCGGAGCTAGCGAAACGGCCGCGAGAACGCTATGAGTGTAGCAGGTATTCATGTTTTACATAACACATGTATCATGAATATGATGTTTGGACGTGTTATTTACGTTCGTCGTGTATTCACGTCACCTCATACCAACTTTCGTATAGACGGTTTTAGTGTTTGTAATTGTAAACAATCTGGCTCGCGCCAAACGACGTATCTAAGAAGTCTTCTGGTGCGCCACTTTCGGTAATGCCTTTTCAATGATCTCAATAGTGATTTCGTCGTGTTTCAAGATTTTGCTTCTTTGTTATTTCTGGGGCATTCTTTAGGATGTGTTTACGGCAAAGTCTAACGGCTACAAGAAAGGTCTCGACGTAGCGCACGGGAGGTACAGGTGCGGCCACTGCTGCAGGTAACAGAGCTCGCTTGGCCGACGGGCGCCGCCCGAAATGCCCGTCGAGGTGTTTCGATGAGCGCGGCTCACAGCGGCGTGTGTTACCTCTAACAGTGGCCGACAGAAAATACACAAACTGGTTGAGACGTTTGTCAGCGAACTTAACTGAGCCGGTTGGTTTTGCATGTCGACGATGTAGATATTCTATTTGTAGACGCGTACAGAGAATTGACAGCGCACACCTGTCTCTTCCCTTTGCGCGTCCTCAAAGCGCACCCAAATCGTCCATATGAAGAACAGTTGCTCGATTCGTAACGAAGTTGTGCACTTCAGCTTTTCGACTGGAACTGAGAGCCTGCCTCCTATCGAACAACGAACATATTTGTGTTTCGTCAAAGCACACAACATCAGGATAGAACGCCTAATTCTGCGCCTGTGTCACACCTGGCACATTTTATACAGATCAGCGGCGATCGTAACCACTCGCGATCCAAAGTGTTCATGTGAATGAAAAATTATAAAATGTACTGAATAAGTATTGACGTCAACCTCGGCTGGTTTACGCAAACATTATGGCTTACCCCCCGAGTAAGCTATTAAAGAATCAAACTTTCTACAATCTATAATCACACCGAAATATAAATGAGTTTAATTAAATGCAGTGATCCTCGTTAGCGGCAGAAAGACAGGTGATGAGTCATTTGCTCGCACAGGTGAGAGCCTACTCACTGGCGTCGCTTTAAATAAAATTGGCTACTTAGTGTCCCAAGTTCTTTCGAACAGTAAACATCAGTGATGTCGCTCAAACACATTTGCGATGGATTTTCAGTGTTAGCTTTCATGTTGTGCTACCCATTTCACGCGTCAGTACACACATATCTGCCACGGGTGGAAGACGAAAGTGACTGATGTGTTAGAGTAACTGTCTAATGTCTTAGTACCGCCTGTTTGCCATTAATCGGCACCGAGTTTTACATTGTCTTTAATGAAGTGGACAGAACAAACATGCGTGCTCTTAGTGGGAATCCAGTTGTCTTGCGTGATCGCTGCAATGCAGGCGCTCTTTCTATCGTCATCGGTTGGAAAACAGAACGCTTTCACTAGCATATAAAATTATTTTAGGCTTGCAGACTACATCCTGGCAAGAAACAGCTGGGCTCGAGTTGTGAGTGCTTCATCGCAATAATTTTATCCGCATAGAACATCGGAACACAAGCAGCCGCGGCCAGCGACTAAGGCTGAAACGCCGCAAAAACAAGCTAAACCGGAAGCTTCCAGGAGTGTTTTTTGGTGTACGCACAATGTCGCCAGAGACCGGCACGCGCTGGCCAAACCATCTATATGTGGAGCTAGTGAAACTGCCACGAGCATTCTATGAGCGTCGCATGTATTCATGTTTCCCATGACACGCATATCATGATTATTATGTTTAGACGTGTCATTTACCTTCGTCTTCCATTGACGTCACGTAAAACCAAATTTCGTATATGTGAAACTAGCGAAACGGCCGTGAGCGCGTCATGAACGTGGCTTGTAGTCATGACTAGTCATAACAGAAAAATAATGACATGTATGTCATGATTTTCACGTTAGGGTCTGTCACTTATGTTTACCATGCAGTCATGTCATACCATACCAGTTTTGTCAAATTTCTTGTGAACGAAACCATGCACCGTAAGAGCAGCAGAACTATGCAATATAAACCTTAACATTCATGACATACATGCCATGATTTTCATGTTATGACTAGACGAGTATGCTCGTCATACAGTCATCTCATACCAATATTGGTATTGATGCCATTATCAAAACTGCCAGGAGAGCTTAAGGTCGTAGGTGGGCGGGTGGGTGGATGGATGGATGGATGGATGGATGGATGGATGGATGGATGGATGGATGGATGGATGGATGGATGGATGGACGGATGGATGGATGGATGGATGGATGGACGGACGGACGGACGGACGGACGGACGGTTGGATGGATGGATGGATGGATGGATGGATGGATGGAAAGTAGCTGATGTTCGCTAAGAAATTCTTTGCATTTAAAAGTGTACTCGTGTCTGTATTGTACTTTTTATTTTTTTATTGCCTCGTGGCCACGCAATTGTGAAAGATGTGTGACTTCTCAAAGCACATGACCTTTTGCAGTGTGTTAAAAGAAGACGCGGTCGGGAGCCGACAACTAACATTTACTGATCGACGCCACCACGCGGTATCTTCATTCCTTGCGTTTAGAAAGTGTAAAGGTTGAACGCCCATATTCCACAGCAGAGTAGACGAGTGTACATCCGGCAGCACTTTATTTAGTGTTCTTAATTATTTTGTTTTCATGATGCTTCTTTTTGCATATTTTATGGTGGTAGATGTTCATGTTTAAACGTTTTGAGCCAGTTAAAAAAGCAAATAAATGTGCAAATATGCTATTCCTACGGGTAATAAGCGGAAATTGGGTACTGCGCGTGCTTCGAATATGAGAGTTTCAACTTCAAGAACTCTGTGGTATTTCATTGACAAATGCAGTCGACTATGCTACTGGAAAAGCGTAGTTGCCCTCAATGGGCCATCGTTCTGACACCAAAAATGATTTGGTCAGAGAAACACAACATACGCTTCTCATACAACAAGTACAGCACAATGTGCCCAGGCTTTTCCAATAAAGCGCCTTCAAGAAAAAAGTCACAGCTTTGCCACAAAGGCGAAGCAATGCACGCAATAGCAACGAATTGGAAGGCCACGTGCAGAACGGCAAGCAGATGGAAACGTGCCCCGCGTTTCTCACGCACAAATGACGCAAAAATTATACTCACAGGTACAGATGAATGGGAATGAGAGTTTCCGTTGTTTTTTTTATTGTGATTGCAAATATATGGACACTCTCTGCTGGATTTTGCCACCAGCGTCAGTGCCGACGTCGGTGTCGCCGTCACTTACCGTATATGTGTACGTATGTATTTATAGATATATATATTGATATATATATATATATATCTATATATATATACACAAATATATATATATATATATATATATATATATATATATATATATATATTTATATATATAAACTCAAGACTTAAGTAAGAAAAAATTCTCAAGAAAGCTTCGGTGCTTGAAATCAAATGTGGAACCTTCGAATCGTAAATTCGAGGCGTTAATCACTGATTAATAGTATCATAGTGCGTAAAAACTGAGACAGAGGACAAGGGAACGGGCAAAAGGGGAGCGCTAACTTCCAACAAAACTTTAATTCGTAGAGCGTACACATATATATTCACGAGATGAGAAAAAACAGACATAAGAACTTTGAATCTCACAAATGCTATGCGCGAAAATTTACAATCTTAGAACAATTCTTTTTGACAAAGCCCGATGAAGGGAGTGCTACCACAGTTCAGCCCTCATCTACTCATTTTTTTTTTTGCCTCGATAATCTGTCTTATCATTTTATTTCTGTTTCTGCCAACAATCACGGTATCACAAAAAAGTGGTTTGCAAACACACGTGCTGCAGTGCTGTACCAAAAAACCATCGCAACCATTCCTGACGCTGTATGCGTGTTTATGGAGCCAGTCATCATTAAAGCGGCCAGTTGTCCTACGTAGTGCTTACCGCATGAAAGAGGTATGTGATAGATTATATTTTTTGCACACGTGACAATCTGGGTTTTGTGCTTTTTATAACAACTCGGTATTGCATGCAAAACAACCTTCATGCACAAATAAGACAACTATTTCGTGGCAGAGAAAACGACCTTTACATTGGCCTGCTCCTCAAATTTTGGGGGGTTGTGAGAGAATTTATGTAGATAAGGAACTACGGCAACCACCCGAGGACCAATGGCTTGACCAGGGAGGAGGCTTGATGTGAGGTCTGAGTTTCTTGACCAAATTTTTCGCGACAGAAACCTGTATGTGGGAGGGGTAGCCATGCAGCATTCGAAAAGCGCGCTGCTTGCTCTTTAAAACAACCAGCCTTTAGATGTGTAGTAGATATCTGTAAAGCATTGCTTAAGTACATGTCTGCAATGCCTCTTTTTACGAGTTTTGTGTGATTGGAGTAGTACGGAAGCAGAGTTTTTCGCTCCTTGGCTTATACGTCCAACAAGTATGGTCATCGTGAAAAATTAGAGCTATATCTAAAAATCTGAGGGTGCTATTGACAGGCAACTCATGAGTTAAAGGGCCCGAAAACCACCAAGGTCCATAAATTTACATGTGGCGTTGGAGTTGTGTACAAGTCTGCAATTAACACTGGTGGAATTCTAGCGGTAGAGAGGATCATGCGCCTTGGCCGGAACTCGGCTTTTACTGAAATGATTGTGTTTTAGTTACCGGCAGCACAAAGGTCACTGCAATTGTTGCACAGTCTCCTATTGCGCAAAGGACACGCTTTTCAGACACAGCGAAGCAATGACACGCTTGTTCTCATTGATCTGTGCGCCTGAGTTCGTTTCGTGCGTCATTTGTGTGTGAGAAATACGGGGAACGTTTTGATATACTTGCCATTCGGTGCTTGACCTTTTAATTTGTTGCTACCACGTTCATTGCTTCACCTTTGCAGCAAAGATGCGACTTTTTCATTGAATTAGAAAATAAATGAAGAAGTTGTTGGCGATGGCTACCTCTTTGCACTTGATTGTTACAAATAAATAATAGGAAGAAAAACGAAATAGCTTATATACATATATACAGTCCTACATAGGTAATTGTAAAAGTTCTCATATGGTCATAACAGACACGTAGCCGCCACGCTCACTTTCGAGTGTACTCCGCTCAGTAGAGCTCACAAATTTTTGTTTCTTCGAAAAAGTGTTGCAGCAGCTTCGTTGATTTGCCATGTATGTTGCACCCTCAATGCAGTTGTTACTCCGCTGTGTCTGAAAAGCGTGGCCTTTTCGCAAACGGAAGCTTTCCAACAATTGCAGTGGCCTTTGTGCGCCCGGTAACAACTACAGACGTACGATCCTCTCCACCGCGAAATAAGGGCGTGCGAGAGACCATTTGCCAACCTCCTCTCAGCGGCGCAAGTAAACGAGGTAGATGAGAGTGTGCGCCGCCGCGTCATGACGATGTGGTGATGCAGGCTCATTGCGCTATTTTGCGTGTTATACTGAAAACACGATAGTTCCCCTCGAGATACCCGTCAACAGCAGTAAGCTGTAGATAGTAGATATCAACAGCTTGCCCTTTCAACGTTGAAGGACGTGCCTCTTCATGGCCCAGTGGTAAACGCCTCGCACTTACGTTTGTTTTTTTCTTAAATATTGTTCTTTCGTGCGGCATATATATATATATATATATATATATATATATATATATATATATATATATATATATATATATATATATAGGAAAGAAGTGTTTACCTAAGGGCTCATTTTTCCGTGTTTTGACACAATAATATTGAGATCTAACAGACAATAATGCCAAGGAATGTATCAGAGAAGCTGCTAGAACCAATGTGTAGTAAATAAAAGAAAGAAAAGTGGGTGAAAAAATAGCTTGCCGGGAGCAGAAGTTAAAGCTACGACCTTTAGGTAACGCCTTCGATGCTCTAACCACTGAGCTATCACGGCGGCTATTCCCCCAACCACTTTATTGGGTTTATATGTGAATTCAAATGTGGGAGTGTCAGTCAGCGCCATCTGTAGCCATGGCGGCGACTGTGGAACACCCTTTTATGAGCCTGTGTGGCGTCCCGTAGACGTGAACTTATTACGAGCGGGTAGCTGACCAATAGTGCCTCGCATACAACCTAACGGCCCCAAGTCTGCCAGTACGAGGCCCTCCTCAATGAATAAAGGAGAGAAGTGTATACCTGAAGGCTCGTGTTTCCGTGTTTTGACACAATATTAACGAGATCTAACTGACAATAATGCCAAGGAATGTATCGGGGAAGTTATTAGAACCAATGTTATGTAAATAAGAAGAAAGAGTAGTTAATGACAAAATACCCTGCCGTGAGCAGGAATCGAACCTACGACCTTCGAATAACGCGTTCGATGCTCTAACCACTGAGCTATCACGGCAGCTATCCCCCCCAGCCACTTTATTGGGTTTATAGGTGAGAATAAACGTGGGAACGTCGGTAAGCGCCATCTGTAGCCATGGTGGCGAGTGTGGAACACCCATTTATGAGCCTGTGTGGCATCACGTAGCACGTGAACTTATTTCGAGTGGGCAGCTGACCACCGTATACACACACATATATATATATATATATATATATATATATATATATATATATATATATATATATATATATATATATATATATATATATATATATATATATAAGGGAAAGAAGTGTATACCTAAGGGCTCGTTTTTCCGTGTTTTAACACAATATTATTGAGATCTAATAGACAGTAATGCCAATGAATGTACTGGGGAAGTTATTAGAACCAATGGAATGTAAATAAGAAGAAAGAAAAGTGGATGAAAAAAATAACCAGCCGTGGGCAGGCTGGTTATTTTTTCATCCTCTTTTCGTTCTTCTTATTTACATTTCATTGGTTCTAATAACTTCCCCAGTACACTCCTTGGCATTCATCATCATCATCATCATCAGCCTGACTACGTCCACTGCAGGACAAAGGCCTTTCCCATGTTCCGCAAGTTAATTCGGTCCTGTGCTTGCTGCTGCCAATTTATACCCGCAAACTTCTTAATCTCATCTGCCCACCTAACCTTCTGTCTCCCCCTAACCCGCTTCCCTTCTCTGGGAATCCAGTCAGTTACCCTTAATGACCAGCGGTTATCCTGTCTACGCGCTACATACCCTGCCCATGTCCATTTCTTCTTCTTGATTTCAGCTATGATATCCTTAACCCCCGTTTGTTCCCTAATCCACTCTGCTCTCTTCTTGTCTCTTAAGGTTCCACCTACCATTTTTCTTTCCATTGCTCGCTGCGTCGTCCTCAATTTAAGCTGAACCCTCTTTATAAGTCTCCAGGTTTCTGCTCCATAGCTAAGTACCGGCAAGATACAGCTGTTATATACCTTCCTCTTGAGGAATAGTGGCAATCTACCTGTCATAATTTGAGAGTGCTTGCCAAATGTGCTTCACCCCATTCTTGTTCTTCTAGTTACTTCAATCTCGTGGTTCGGTTCTGCGGTTATTACCTGCTCTAAGTAGACATAGTCTTTTACAACTTCAAGTGCACTATTACCTATCTCGAAGCGCTGCTCCTTGCCAAGGTTGTTATACATTAGTTTCGTTTTCTGCAGATTAATTTTAAGACCCACCTTTCTGCTCTCCTTGTCTAACTCCGTAATCATGAGTTGCAATTCGTCCCCCGAGTTACTCAGCAATGCAATGTCATCGGCGAAGCGCAGGTTACTAAGGTATTCTCCATTGACTCTTATCCCTAACTGTTCCCATTCTAGGCTTCTGAAAACCTCTTGTAAGCACGCGGTAAATAGCATTGGGGAAATTGTGTTCCCCTGCCTTACACCCTTCTTGATTGATATTCTGTTGCTTTCTTTATGAAGCACTATGGTAGCAGTTGATCCCCTGTAGATTTCTTCCAGAATGTTTATATTGTCACGTCACTCCAGGGGGTGTCGACAAGGTTTACTGTCGTCTGATCAAGAGAGCTCTAACCAAGCGCGTTGGTTGGGCTTGTCTTCCAGAGCGAGGGCCCACGTGCACTTCTTTCTTCTCTGTGGTGTGAGCCTTCACCTTGGCATACGACCAACTACTACAAAGAGGTGGCAATATTCCCCCTCAATAACAAAAAAAGAGCATCGTCCCGATGCTGTAAAGTTATTGAAAAAAAACAAAGTAGTTTAAACAATGAAAAAGGGCACCAATAATCAAATGTTAGACGCGATAAGTTCACCAATGATGAGGCAATTGTCGGAGCACAAATAAAAAAACACAGGAAAAGTGGTCTTTTAGGAACGCGCAAAACAGCGCTTCATGCGCACCACGTGAACTATGTCAGAGGTCGGTTGTTTTCGTTGTACCCATCGTGACGACGTAGCGTCCGGAACCACTTCGTAGTTTACGTCGCTCACGCGGCGTAATACTTTATATGGACCGAAGTATCTGCTGAGCAACTTTTCGGAGAGGCCACGGCGTCGAACAGGGGTCCAAATCCAAATTTGGTCTCCCGGTCTGTAAGATACGTCATTGTGACGCATATTGTAACGTCGTGCATCAACCTGTTGCTGCTGACCAATGTGTAGCCGGGCGAGCTGGCGAGTTTCTTCGGCACGCTCTGCAAATTCTTCTGCGTCAGTTGTTAATTGATCGGCGCCTTCACAAGGAAGCATCGCATCCAGCATCGTCTGAACTTCGCGGCCGTAGAGAAGGCGAAACGTTGTAAATCGGGTTGTTTCTTGAACGGCGGTGTTATAAGCGAACGTCACATAAGGCAAAATGCGATCCCATGTTTTGTGTTGGACGTCGATGTACATGGAGATCATGTTTGTGACTGTCTTATTTAGTCGCTCGGTTAAGCCATTGCTCTGCGGATGGTAAGCAGTCGTCGTTCGATGCCTAGCGTTACTTAGTCGAAAAACTTCATCAATAAGTTGTGCAGTGAACGCTGTTCCTCTGTCGGTTATCACTGTAGATGGAGCACCGTGGCGCAGAACAATGTGGCACATGAAGAACTGTGCTACCTCAGAAGCCGTGGCTCGTGGTATCGCCTGTGCTCAGCATAGCGGGTCAAATAGTCAGTTGCAACAATGACCCATTTGTTGCCGTCAGACCATAAAGGAAATGGGCCGAGAATGTCCATGCCAACTTGGTCAAATGGCTTGTGGGGTGGATCAATTGGCTGAAGTAATCCAGCCGGCTTGCTTGGTGGTGACTTTCGACGCTGGCATTCACGACAACTTTTAACGTACTGCTTCACGCTTGACGAAAGTCCGGGCCAGTAGTACGCCTCACTTACTCTGGCGAGCGTTCGCGAGTAACCTAGATGACCAGATGTGGGCTCGTCATGACACGCAGAGAGGACTTCGTCCCGCATGTCCTTCGGAACGACGAGGAGGTAAGCGCGGCTCGTAGGACGGGCGTTATTTTTTTGTACAGGACATTATCTCGAAGGCAGAAAGATGTCACGACGCGAGATAGATGGCGAGGTATAACGGCGCTATGACCTTCCAGATAGTCGATGAGCGTTCGAATCTCTTCATCCTGTCGCTGGCGTCTGCTCAAGTCAGATGAGCTATGGGCGCCCAGGAAACCGTCATCGTCCTCTTCTTCTTGATTGACTAAAGGTATGGGTGCACGTGACAGCGTATCAGCGTCTTCATGCTTCCGTCCAGACTTATATACGATGGTAACATCAAATTCCTGTAGACGCAAGCTCCATCGGGCCAGTCGTCCAGAGGGATCACGAATGTTTACCAACCAGCAGAGGGCATGGTGGTCCGTCACCACTTTAAATGGACGACCATAGAGGTACGGGCGAAACTTGGTGATCGCCCACACTACTGCGAGACACTCTTTCTCTGTGGTCGTGTAATTCACCTCGGTACGGGACAGTGAGCGGCTGGCATAGGCTATGACTCGTTTTTTGCCGTGTTGATGCTGGACGAGCACTGCGCCGAGGCCGAGGTTACTGGCATCAGTGTGCACCTCTGTGTCAGCATCTTCGTCAAAATGCGAGAGAACAGGGGCTGATTGCATCCGCTGTCGTAGCTCGGCAAAAGCAGCCTGTTGTTCGGTAGCCCATACAAACGGTGTGTCGTCGCGTGTAAGGCGAGTCAAGGGTTCCGCTATCTTCTAAAACCCTCTAATAAATCGTCGATAGTAGGCGCACAAGCCCAGAAAGCGCCGAACAGTCTTTTTGTCTGTAGGATGCGGAAACGCGGCTACAGCGGCAAGTTTGTCGGGGTCTGGTCGTACTCCATTCGCATTGACTACATGGCCAAGGAATTTGAGCTCTTCATAACCAAAGTGACACTTCTGCGGTTTGAGTGTAAGATCTGCTGATTGAATAGCCTGTACAACACTCCTGAGGTGGTGAAGGTGTTGCTGGAAGGTTTCAGAAAAAAGGACAACATCATCAAGGTATACAAGACAAGTTTGCCACTTCAGACCAGTAAGCACGGTGTCCATCATTCGCTGGAAGGTTTCGGGCGCTGAGCACAAACCAAAAGGAAGGACTCGAAACATACAGGCCATCAGGGGTCACAAATGGCGTTTTCTCGCGGTCTCGCTCGTCAACCTCAATCTGCCAGTACCCGCTTTTTGAATCCAAAGAGGAAAAATAGTGGGCGTGGCGTAATCTGTCTAACGAGTCGTCGATGCGTGGCAGCGGGTACACGTCCTTTTTAGTCACGCTGTTCAGCTTCCGGTAATCGACGCAAAAACGTAGCGTTCCGTCTTTCTTCTTGACTAGGACGACCGGAGAGGACCACGCACTGTTGGAAGGCTCGATGATGCCGTCGTCAAGCATTTCTCGAACTTGCGTACGAATGGCTTCTCGTTCCTTCGCTGACACACGGTAAGGCTGTTGGTGTACTGGGCGGGCGTCGTCGTAAGTGATGATTCTGTGCCTAGTGATCGAAGTCTGGCGCACCTTAGAGGAAGCAGTGAAGCATGACTTGAATTCAAGCAAGAGTTTTCGCAGTGCAGTCTGGTTTTCTGGTGTGAGGTTGGAATTAATATCGATATTGTTTAAAGACGTATCGGCGGCCTCCACTGCTTCCGACGAGAAGCAGATGGGAATGGTTCCTAATTCATCTGCAAACGCTAACGAAGTGCCACGGAAAAGGTGTCGGTGTTCGTTGCTGAAATTTGTAACGAGCAGTTGAGATCGGCCATCACGTAGCTGTATGGTACTCCTAGCCACACAAACACCTTGAGTCAGCAGGTGTTCAAAATTATATTGCAAGATGTTTCAGCGCGCGAACAAAGGAAAAAGGACAGGGTAGACAGAAAGAGCGCTGACTTCCAACTAACTTTATTTGACAGAGTGCCAAGAATATATACTGCTAAAAAGGATGATAACAGAGCATGAAGGTAAAGGCACGCCTAATCTACACATCAGTAACAAACACGTGTGACAGGTCCTCTATTGCCTCAAAGCCCAGCTAGGTAATCACGTTCAGCCTGTGATAAAGCAATCGATGATGTGCTTACACATTTATCTCCTAGCAAGTGTATTTTTTCGGCTTCAATAATTTCTCGTGTAAGCTGATCCCTGTGCCTTGCCAATATTGAGCACTGATCAAAGAGAGGGGTGCACCCACAATCTCGGCAATGAATGCCAAGATGCCCTTGTACCACATTGTGCACATTGTTTCGGTGTTCTCGGAGGCGGTCATTTATGCACCTGCCGGTTTGCCCGACATAGATGCACCCACACGTCAGTGGAATCAAGTAAACGACTCCCACTGCGCATGGGATGTAGCGTGTCCTGTGCGCGACAGAGCACGAGGCAGAGTTTGCACGAGGTGCATTGACCCGTTTGCAAAGCCTCTGCAATTTTTCCGGGGCAGAAAAAACCACAAAAACGTTGGCGTCTCGAGCAATCTTTTTTAGCCTGTGTGATACGTCGTGCACGTAAGGCAGTACGACAGGCCGGCTCTTTCGGACACTGTTTCGCTTATCCGGTTTGTCGCCTCGCTTCAAGACAGTGACCAGCTTTTCCGCCACCGAAACGAGAACATGCGCGGGGTACCCAGCTTTGGTGAGCCGCTCTACTTGTAGAGCAAAGCTGTGGTTTACCATGTGGGGGCACGACTTCTTTAAGGCATTGACAAGGCAGAGGTTAGCGATGCCCCGCTTGACCAATTTAGAGTGAGCCGAGCTGAAAGGCAGAAGAGGCTTGCCGCTTCTTGGTTCATACATCCAGCAAACATGTCGGGAGTCTAACAAAAGCTTCAAATCTAGAAACTTCAGGTTGTTATCAGTGGGTGATTCATGGGTTAGAACTAGTGGTTTCAGGCACTCTCGGAAAACAGTCAACACGTCAGAAGAAATGGTCTGAAAATTTTGACTATCACATTTCAACAACACTAAGTAATCATCAACAAAACGGCAAACTTTAAAAACTACAGAATCGTCAAGCTTGTTTGACAAGACACGATCATGATGTGCTAGAAATATGTCACTAAGAATGGGTGCCAAACATGAACCAATACATATTCCACTTTTTTGTAAGTAGTTTTTGTCCTCCCATGATACAAAAGTGGCCTTCAAATAAAAAAGTGGCCTTCATGCGCTGTTGAGCCAGGTAGTCCTCAATGTCCCGGGGTCGCTGGCCATACCGAGGAGGCGCTGAATATACTGAAAATCTGCGCAGCCCGAGGCGCTGGTATGGACACTGGCGGTACAAATGGTCCGCTTCACCGCAGTGGAAGCACAAAGGTCGGCGATCAGGAGTGCGCCAAACATCAGATTTCCGAGGCGAAGCGCGTCTGTCGTCAAGGTAGTGTGCTGGTTGTTCTGCAAGATGCACAGGGCTGGCGTAAACGAGGGGTGGCGGTGTGCGCGTGTTCTCGTAGTACCGTAGAACGTCGCAGAACGTCGAAGAACGCGCGCTGAAACATCTTGCAATATGACTACGCACCAACTAGCCCAAGTTTCCACTCTTGTGTGTTCAAAATTACTTTCTGCAATCGCTTCACCATTTCGCAATCCACAGCATGTGACGTCGACAATAACACTGGCTCTTGGAGGAAGCGTTATACTTTCAGCAGAAACACGAAGAACGTCGGTACGTTGCTGGTCGTCCTGCTTGTCGATTGCTCGGTCGGCTGAGAAGGTGATGCGATTCTCTTGAAGATCAATGACAGCTCCATATTCGTGCAGGAAGTCAACACCAAGAATAACGTCGCGTGAACATTCACGGAGCACAAGGAAACTTCCCACAAAAGAATCACGGAGCCATGCCAGGGCGTGATTACCTTCTTTAGTAGTCTGGTCATTTTCCCGCTTAGTATCGAATAGTCAGCCCCGGTATCAACTAAAGCATCTACTGCATAGCCGTCTATCAGCACCGGTATATCCAGAAAAAACCGCACATATCGCTCAGTCGAATCTACACCCTTTACTGTTAGCGTCGATCGGAGGTCTTCAGCACGTCGACTGCCAGCGACCTCGCCTCCAAGGGTCGCTTGCGTTAGTTTTCCCGGCGGGGACTGGAGGACTGTGCGCCAGCATGGCGCTGTGGCGAAGATGAAAAGCGCCTCGGCGACGGTGAGCGCGACTGCCGTCCAGAAGGCGGTGGCATGCGCTGTTGAGCCAGGTAGTCCTCAATGTCCCGGGGTCGCTGGCCATACCGAGGAGGCGCTGAATATACTGAAAATCTGCGCAGCCCGAGGCGCTGGTATGGACACTGGCGGTACAAATGGTCCGCTTCACCGCAGTGGAAGCACAAAGGTCGGCGATCAGGAGTGCGCCAAACATCAGATTTCCGAGGCGAAGCGCGTCTGTCGTCAAGGTAGTGTGCTGGTTGTTCTGCAAGATGCACAGGGCTGGCGTAAACGAGGGGTGGCGGTGTGCGCGTGTTCTCGTAGTACCGTAGAGGCTGCGTCGACTGAAGTGAAACCGTAGGAGGTGCCTGAACAAACAACGGGGAAGAGGAAGATGGGCGCTTCAAGGCTTCTGCATAGGTCGGACGGTGGTAGTCAGCCGGGGCGGGTGTGGCGTTATTGAGACTCACAGGTTCACGAAGGGCATGATGCAGCTCGTCCTTGACGATGCTTGCAATGGAACTCACCGTAGGTAGTGGTGGTGTGGCAGCCTTTTGCAGCTCCTCGCGTACTATGGAGCGGATAAGGTCGCGCAGACACTCGGTGTTGCTCCCAATATTCGTTAGAACTTGAGCAGTGGATGTGTTCACTTGCCGCTCATACAGGGTGGATCGATGCTGAAGCATCTTTTCCATCGTGACGGCTTCAGACAAAAACTCGGCGACCGCGTTCGGAGGGCTCCGTACAAGGCCAGCGAAAAGCTGCTCCTTAACTCCCCGCATCAGGTGACGCACCTTCTTTTCTTCTGTCATACTCTGATCGGCTCGTCGGAACAGGCGCGTCATATCTTCCGCATAGGTCATGGCAGTTTCATTGGGCATCTGGATGCGGGCCTGGATCGCTCGTTCCGCTCGTTCGTGGCGATCAGCACTTCTTTAAGTATCCAACAGCCGGCGGCGGAATTCGGGCCACGATGTCATCTGTTCCTCGTGATTCATGTACCAGGTACGTGCTCCATCCTCCAAATAGTACACACGTCGTAGTTTGGCCGCGTCGTTCCAGTCGTTCAAAGCAGCCACGCGCTCGAAGTCGACCAACCAGTCCTCGACGTCTTCGAGCTCGGTGCCATGAAACGGTGTCGGAACCTGTGGACTTTCGAGGGTGTACCGAGTCACCGGGGGGTTTTCCGTACCTGTTAGAGTGGTTTGGACGAACGAACATGCTCATCATACTGGTGTGAACTGTAGGGTCAGCTTCAGGAGGCAATCCTCTGATCCTGCGGCTTGTCCGATGAACGGGAGTGTTGACTCGCACTGCGCTTGTGGTGCCGCCTCCAGGAGGGGACTGAAACATCCGTGAGGGGCCTACCCAGCACCTCCACCAATTGTCACGTCACTCCAGGGGGTGTCGACAAGGTTTACTGACGTCTGATCAACAGGGCTCTAACCAAGCGCGTCGGTTGGGCTTGTTTTCCAGAGCGAGGGCCCACGTGCACTTCTTTCTTCTCAGTGGTGTGAGCCTTCACCTTGGCATACGACCCACTACTACAAAGAGGTGGCAATATATACTTCATCTACGCCCTGATTCCGCAGTGTTTGCATGACGGCTGATATTTCTACTGAATCAAACGCATTCTCGTAAACTATGAAGGCTATGTATAGGGGTTGGTTATACTCTGAGCATTTTTTTATTACCTGATTGATAGTATGAATGTGGTCAATTGTTGAGTAGCCTGTTCGAAATCCTGCTTGTTCCTTTGGTTGATTGAATTCTAATGTTTTCTTTACTCTGTTAGCAATTACCTTTGTAAATATCTTGTATACTACAGAGAGCAAGCTGATCGGCCTGTAATTCTTCAAGTCCTAGTCATCTCCTTTCTTATGTATTAAGATGATGTTAGCGTTCTTCCAAGACTCTGGTACTCTTCCCGTCACGAGACACCTCGTAAACAGGGTGGCTAGTTTTTCTAACACAATCTGTCGTCCATCTTTCAGCAGATCTGATGTTACCTGATCCTCACCAGCAGCTTTGCCTCTTTGCATGCTCTCCAAAGCTTTTCTGACTTCTTCTATCATTACTGGTGGGGTGTCGTCTAGGTTACTGCTACTTCTTATAGTATTAAGGTCGTGGTTGTCTCGGCTACTGTACAGATCTCTGTAAAACTCCTCCGCTACTTTAACTATCCTATCCATATTGATAGTTATTTTGCCTTCTTTGTCCCTTAGTGCATACATCCGACTTTTACCTATCCCAAGTTTCCTCTTCAATGCTTTGACACTTCCTCCGTTTTTCAGTGCGTGTTCAATTCTCTCCATGTTATACCTTCTTACATCGCATACCTTACGTCTGTTAATCAACTTTGAAAGCTCTGCCAGTTCTATTTTGTCTGTTGTACTTGACACTGTCATGCTTTGCCGCTTCTTAATTAGGTTTTTCGTTTCCTAGGAAAGCTTGCCAGTGTCCTGTCTAACTACCCTGCCCTCAACTTCCACTGCACACTTCGTAATGATACTCGTCAGATTATCATTCATTGTATCTACGCTAAGGTTGGTTTCCTCACTAAGAGTCGAGTACCTGTTCTGCAGCGACACTCTGAATTCCTGTACTTTCCCTCTCAGTGCTAGCTGATTGATTGGCTTCTTGCGTATCAGTTTCTGTCGTTCCTTGTTCAAGTCTAGGCGAATTCGAGACGGTACCATTCTATGGTCACTGCATCGTACCTTGTTAATCACTTCCACATCCTGCACGATTCCAGGGTGTGCACTCAATATAAAGTCTATTTCGTTCTTATTTTTACCATTAGGGCTCCTCCATGTCCACTTGCGGTTTTCTCGTTTTCTGTAGAAGGTATTCGAAATCCATAAATTATTTCGTTCTGTGAATTCTAGTAGTAGCTCTTCTCTGGCGTTTCTAGTACCGATGCCATAATCTCCTACTGCCTGGTCTCCAGCCTGCTTCTTCCCTACCTTTGCATTAAAGTCGCCCATCACTATAGTATACTGTGTTTTTACCTTACTCATTGTCGATTCCACGTCTTCATAGAAGCTTTCAACTGAAGCGTCATCATGGCTGGTTGTAGGCGCGTAAGCCTGTAATACCTTCATCTTGTATCTTTTATTCAGTTTAATTACGATACCTACCACCCTTTCATTAATGCTATAGTATTCCTCTATGTTGCCGGCTATGTTTCTGTGAATTAGGAACCCCACTCCCAGTTCTCTTCTGTCTGCCAAGCCCCTGTAGCAAAGGACGTGGCATTGTGTAGCACCGTATAGGCCTCATCTGTCCTCCTAACCTCACTGAGCCCTATTATATCCCATTTAACACCCTCTAGCTCCTCGAATAGTACAGCTAGACTTCCCTCTCTAGATAAGGTTCTAGCTTTAAACATTGCCAAGTTCAGGTTCCAATGGCGGCCTGTCCGGATCCAGAGATTCTTAGCACCCTCGCCTGCGTTGCAGATCTGACCGCCGCTGTGGTCAGTTGCTTCGGGGACTGAGGGCCGTGAGTTATTTGACGTAAGCATGTGGGAGGTAGTGGCCAGATACTGCACCAGGGTGGCCAATCCTTCTCTGGTGAGGGGGTGCATTCTCGGCGGTGTTTGCCGGTGAGGCCGCACCCAAGGCCTCTTAATGCAGTTCCATGAACACGCGGTTTTTTTTAATCCGGTTGGGAACTGCGCGGTACCGGGATTTGAACCACAGACCTCTAGCATGCGAGGCGGATGCTCTAACCACTACGCCATCGCCACAGCCTTGGCATTACTGTCTGTTAAATCTCATATATATATATTTATATATATTTATATATATATATATATATATATATATATATATATATATATATATATATATATATATATAAATATATATATTGACGCCGTCGGTGAACTCCAGCCGAGAATGTCCATATAATTGCGCAAGAGAAAATGTCAGGCTTGCACGGAAGGCGCAGCACAGTCACAGTGAAAGGTAGAAGACCGTACCTTCAGAGTCTTTTTTAAACACTCATTGCGTAACTGCTGCAAGCAACTTGCTGGGCACCCACTATGGCATTAAAAATAATAATTCCTGGGTAGTAGGACGGCATTCGCTATGGTATCCATCGCCAGTCTTCAGAATGCGTGGTATCCGCTGAACACTTCCAAGAAATTTTGTGTCAATGTTGGCAAATGACGATGAGCAGGTAAGCAAGAAGTAGGGGTACGCTACAGATAACAGGTGACCAAGAAGAAGCTTTTCTAATGGGTTGAAGCATTGAACGACCCACTCGTTACCTAAATAAACCAGCTGCTAAAATAATTATATCTCGCAAATGAGGCACCGTTCCTTTTATGGGCGATCCCCGCGTGGTGGGTTGCGCAGAACTCTGAGGAACAACCAACCGATCGTGACGCTATTTGCATTGTGTGGTGACTGGTTCTTTTGCTCTTATAACCACTTTGTTACACGCGATTACTTTCTCGACGTCATACTGGCCTATGGCAAGTTTGCGAACACGCCCCAAGCCCCGACGTGGCTCAGTCGTAAGATGCTGGGCTAGCACGCTGCGGACCCGGCTTTAAATCTCATTGTGTCCTTGGTACTACGTTTTGTTTTATTTCCTCGACAGTGGTTACGGACACTAGCGGCTGCGGCGGTGGTGAAGAACTATGGCGCCGCGCGTTACCCGTGTTTTGATCTCATAACAGCTTTCGCTGTATAGAATACATATTGGTCTAAAAAGAAGTAGTTTTCTACATTTTAATTTCAATGAACTAGTGGCGCGGCGGGGCGCGTGTGCGCCCACGCTGCTTGAATTCAGCTGCCGGCACGTGCTTGTCACGCATTCGCATAACCACCGTGGAATGCGCAAAAGCCACGTACAACTTTGCCGGCCTTACTGGAAGAAACACATGAACTAGTTTAGAAATATCGTCCGCTTCAAGGCCAAAAATCACTCAGACAAAAAAGGAAAGTAATTTGCAAATGGTTTTCCTAAACCTCCCACAATTCCTATTAGAACACATGGCGTCCATTAGAATATTCATGCATGCTGTCAAAAGTGCTTATAAATCACCATCGCACTTCCATTTCACGCTGAGTGTTAGAATTCATGGCCACGATTTTTCAAGGAACATTTACTTTACAAGCAATCTATTATTATGCAAGCTTTTTTTTAGAGTAGAGTTTCGGAGTTGCCAAAGCACCACGTTTACATCATGAAAGTTGCATTGATTATGCATTCATAAATAAAAAAAGCTGGCATCCGGAACTTCGCCAGTGCACCCTTCTATTTATATTACTCGCTAGATTGACTGTGCAGCGTTTGTCCATGATGTTCCTAAATTCAGAAAGACCATAGGTTTAGTTTGAACGGTGCAGAAAAAAAGGTAATCATTTACTGCATGTGAGTGCTGGGTAACAATTTCAAGGGGGAAAAAACAAGGTAATGTATGGTATCCTCCTGATTACGTTTTTGTTAAATATTGTACACACATATACTAAGGCATTTTCAAAACTAGTGCAGAGCCATTATTTGTTCTTTGAGAACATAATTTGCTTTTAAAGCGAAAACAGTTATGAGATCACATCTCGGGTCACGCGCCGTGCCGCCGTTGTCCACCGCCGCCACCACCACCACCGCTGGTGTCCGTAACCACATAGCGCGAGATTAGACAAAAAACCTAGTACCAATTACACAGTGGGGTTCCAAATCGGTTCCGCTGGGTGCGAGCTCAGTATTCTACCACTGAGTGACGCCAGTGCTTGTGACTTGTTGGCAAACTTGCCTTGTGCGGGCTGGATTTTGGGATAGCAATCGCGTTAATCGACTTATAAAGCGTTTTAATACAGTGAAAGAACAAGCACTCTTTGCACAAAGCGAATAGCGTATTGAGCGGTTCGTCCAATAATCCAACTCATCACAAAAGCTTGTTTTTGTTTCAGCTAATAACTGTGGTGCATACCCATTTCAGGCATAATTCCTCATTGTCGTCAGCCATTGCATGGACACTTGACACAAAATTCATCGCTATAGCTTAGCGGATGCTAAGCTTGCCAGAAGAATGATAAAATATAGCATAGCGAATACCAGCCTACTACCCTAATTTTTTTATAATTATTGCCGTAGTGGGCATCAAGCAAATGTGTTTGCGGCAGTTCCGCAATGAGTGTTTAGAAAGCGCTTCTTAAAGACTATTCTCTTTAAAAAGCATTGTGGCTGGTCACGTGTGCTCCTTATGACAGTCATACAAATCAATTCTTTGCCTCCTTTATAGTCCTCCCATTTTCTCGCCATCATAAGTTTAACCTTGCCATGATGTATAATGAAAGCGTGAAACAAGGCCTAAGTGCATTTAATAATCTTTGTAACTTAAACACACCACATCACCTCAATTACGACATTCGAGAGCGTGAAACATGGGCTGTTCTCTTTTCGCGAACCAATCATGGAAAAGACACGTTATCGTACCCTTTATCATTACAACTTAATGATCTTGAGGGGAGAAAGATTAATTTAAATACTGCTTCTTGTTGTATAATAAACAGCGTTTGCTTAGCCGTGTGGCTTTCTGCGTAAATAGGCTTGCTTTATCTTGTTTGTGTCTTGGTTATGGTACATTGTTTTTATTGTGTGTGTGAAAGTCTTACATGTTCTTATGTACTTGGAAATAGGTATGGTTTCACCATGATACATATTTTCTACCAATGTGTTCGTAAATATTGTGAGCTTCTGGCCAAAAACACGTCCCTTCTGGGTAAGAAAAAATAAATTTTTGTTATGCGGTAAATTTGCAACACACATGTCAATGTTCTATTTGTTAATTTTTTTCAAAAGATAATCTGTACATCGATGCATTGCAGTTTATTTGTACGTGTGTAGGCTCCTGCTCAAATCTGTAGGAATAGAGCCTTTGTCAGGCCACTATGATAGAGGCTTTTTGCTCCTGTCCTCGCATTTGTTGCAAATGAATGCTGAAATAAACAATCCGAATCAATCTGACTACACATTCTGTTGCTCCCAAGAAACTGTCTTGCCTGTAAAGCGTGCTGACTCTATGCACTTGGAGCTCTAGAAGAAGCCGAATCTACATTACCTGGCTGTGTGCACATTACGTGATTTTGCAAATTATCTTCTGAATTTATACAGCTATTTTTACGGCTAAAGCTGTTGTGAGATTACAACTTGGGTCATACGCACTGCCGTAGGGGTCCACCGCCGCCGCCGCCTGTATCCGTAACCACATCGCTTGAAATTAGAAAAACGAATTTGCTGATCCCACAAACAGTGGGAATCGATGATATGCGAGCCTGAATGAGCAATGTTGATATGTCACTATAAAATCAGCATAACGCCTCGAGGCGGACGTAAATTATGCCGCACGTGAATTCCATGTCGTGATCATCAAGTTTGGACGGGTCATAAACCTTTGTCGTCAATTAACAACACGTGATGCCAAATTTTATAAATATGCTAGTGAAACGGCCGTGAGGAAGCAATAAGCATAGCATGAAGTCATGTTTTACATGGCAAGCATATCATAATTATAATCTTTGGACATGTCATTTACCTTCGTCTTCCATTCGCGTCACCGAATACCAAATTTGGTATGCGTGCGGCCAGCAAAACAGCCGCGAGCATGCTATGAGCTTGGCATGTAGTCATGTTTTACATGACCCGCATATCATGATTATCATGTTCGGACGTGTCATTTACCTTCGTTGTCTATTCGATTCATATGTGAAGCTAGCAAAACGGCCACGAGCGCATCATAAATGTAGCATGTAGTCATGATGCTACATGACACGCATCTCATGAATGTCATGTTTGCACCAGTCATATATCTTGGTTGTTCATTGACGTCACCTAGCACCGAAATTGGTATATGTGAAGCTAGAGAAACGACCGCCAACGCATCATGAGTGTGGAACTTAGTGATGCAGTTACATAATGCACATGTCATGATTACCAAATTTGAACAAGTCATTAACCTTCATAGTCTATTCGCGTCAAGTAATAACGAATTTGGTATATGTGAAGTCAGCAAAATGACCATGAGCACGTCATGAGCGTGGCACGTATTCCTATTGTCACATGACACGCATCTAATTATTATCATTCTTTCATCAGTCACAGACCTTTGGCATCCATTCACGTCTCGTAATGCCAAATTTGGTATACGTGAAGCTAGGAAAACGGAAATGAGCGCTTCATGAATGTGGCATGTATTTATGTTACATGACACACATGTCATGATTATTATGTCTGGACGTGTCATTTACCTTCGTCGTCGATTCGCGGAACGTAATACCAAACTTGGCATATGTGAAGCAAGCGAAACGGCTTCAAGTGCATCACGAGTGTGGCATGTCATAACTCATGACGTGCATGTCGTGATTTACATGTTAGGATCTGTCAGTGTTGTACGCCATGCAGTCTTGTCATACTATACGAGTTTTGCAACATGTGATGTACACGAAACTACCACAAGAGCAGCAAGACCGTCGATTGTAAATCATGACATTATTAGCATCCATGTTATGATTTTCATCTTATCACTAGTCAGTTATGCTCGTCATACAGTCAAGTTTTCCCATACCAATTTTGGTATCGATACCACTATCGAAACGGCCAGGAGAGCTAAAAGTTGCAGATGGCTAGATAGATCGATAGATACGCTCAATGTCGCCGAAGTTCGCTAAAAAATGCTTCGCATTTGAAAACCTACTACCAATGACGCGGTGAGGCTCGAGCCTAGATTCGCTGGGTGCCAGCTCAGTATTTTACCACTGAGCCCCACCGGTGCGGCGTACTTGTCGGCAAACTTGCCTTAGGCAGGCTTGATGTCGGGAAACCAATCGCTGTAATATGAACTATAAAGCGTTTGAAAACGGCGAAAGAACAAACAGTCATCGCACAATTTGGGAAGCGTAACGAGTGGGTCGTCCAATGATGCAGTCCGTTACATAAGTTTGTTTTTGTTCATCTATTAACTATGGCGCATCCCCACTTCAGGCATAATACTCATCGTCATCAGCCACTGCGTGAACGATTGGCACAAAACTCATTGCAATAATTCAGGGGATGCCACGCTTCTGAGAAGAATGAGGAGAAATAGCCTAGCGATTGCTGGCCTACTACCCTAAAATGTTTATTATGAATGCCGTAGTGGGAGTCAAGCAAGTGTACTTGCCACTGGCAGGGATCGAACCTGCGACCTTCGAAAAAGATGGTGGAGCATCGCACGCGTTATTCGAGAGTCGCAAGTACAGTCTCTGTCAGAGGCAAGTTATGTCTTCGCCCAGGTTTTGACTTCTTCACATTTACATTACAATACCGGGATAAACATTCCCTATATTTTCGGCTCATCACTGTGTCTTTGTTCTCATAATGATATATCTAGGAAAACGAATTGAAAGAAAATATATGCAAGTACAGTTACAGACAACTGTTTGTATACGTATGTGTTATTTTTACTTTTCATTATGGTAATTGCCTATTTTATTACTCAATTTATATTTGATTGGGAGAAGAGGGTAGACTGCAGAAAAGCACGCGTGGCTCGACGCACCCAAACCTAGAGGTATCTCGCTGTGCTAGTTCTCTATTTACAAATATGGGCAAAGCGATTCATGGTAACCCAGCAAGTGGTGCCAAATATCTACCCTTTAAAACAAACACTTGTTCAGTGATGCTAAGTGAATTAGTGTTGCACGGAGGTCTGCACGTCCCCAACAATGCCTAATCGAAACTGTGTCGTCGAAACATGCACCTCGCCACGGTGGTGTAGTGGCTAACGCACCCGCGTGCTGACCCACAGGTTGCGCGATTGAATCATAGCTGCGGCGGCTGCATTTTCGATTAGGGCTAAAATGTATTAGGCCCGTGTGCTCAGGTTTGGATGCACATTAAAGAGCCCCAGGTCGTAGAAATTTCCGGAGCCCTCCCCTACGGCATCTCAAAATCAAACAGTGGTTTTGGGACGTTAAACACCACATATCAATCGTTTTAAGGCACATGCCTATTGTTTTGTACGTTTACTAATACGGCAACTGTATATACTTGGCAAATTAGTAATTCTGCGTTTTTTTCTTGTTTATCTTCCACAGTTCAGCACACCAAAACATCAATATACATTATATACCTTAGGCTTGAGTCAATAGTATATTTTTGGTTCGACGCAAATTCGAAGTGAATAGTGGTTTTGATCGAATAATTTCGAATCAAGTTCGAATGGTATGTATAACATATAAAAAAGATAATATTTGTAATGATCCAACTAACCTGCACAATATTTCTTTTGAATTGAAATAAGGGCTCCATGCAAATATTTTTTTTCGTTCAAAGAAAATCGAAACAACATTGAGTAGTAGTTTCGATAGCATCCGAGTAATAAGATAAATAACGTTTTAAAATTTATTTTACTTGGATCATATAGGACGTCATAACAAGCTTAATAAATTGAAGAATTGGTTTGAGGGTAACAGGCTTCTTTAAAGGGCCCTGCAACAGTTTTTCAAGAAGCCATGGAGCCAGTAAACATGCTAGTTGTCTTATAAATATGCTGCCGTAAAGTTTCTAGAATCAGTACAGCACGAGTGAAGTTCCAAAAATTTGCTGCATGCTGCGATTCCATTCTCTCTTCTCGTCTTGACCAAATAGGTGGAAGCTAAGCAGGGAGGAACGGCACGGCGAAAAAAAATACTCCACACGCACCTCGGGACCTTGAGCACCTCTTTTTTTTTTTCTGCGAATACGCGGCTTCTCTGTGCGATCGCGCGCGTACTCGTGGAAAAGCAGCGGTACCGGTAACGACGAGCACGTGATACTTAATGCAGTCAGTGCCTGTGACCAGAGCCGTATATTCCTTCTTGGCTGTGACAACTTATTTTTGAGCTTGTGGTGTCATTTGCCGAGGAAAGAAAGCAATATTTAAATGCGAAGCATTTTTAGCGAGCTTTGGTGACTTTCACCGTATCTATCTATCTATCATCTATCTATCTATCTATCTATCTATCTATCTATCTATCTAGCCACCTACGGCTTTTAGCTCTCGTGCCTGTTTCGAGAATAGTATCGATGCCAAACTTGATATGGCATAACATGACTGTATGAAGAGCATATTTTGATAGTCATGACACGAAAATAATTACATGTGCGTCATGGAAGTCATGATTTACATTTAATGGTCCTGCAGCTCTTGTGGTGGTTTCGTAGACATGGAATGTTGCCGAACTGGTATAGTATGACATAATTGCATGGCGAATGCAAGTGTCACGGGTCCCGTTAATTAGGGAGGCGATCGCCGGGCTAATTCCAAGGACCGACGTATCGGCCCCCCGAACCGCACCACGAAAGGGTGGACAATTTAGAAGTGGTCCTATTTGGCGCGCCAGCGGACGCCGGCTGAGGCCCATTGAACAAGTCAGAGGCGAGAGTTCATATACAAACGAAATTATATTCTCAATAATGGCAGATCAAAATAACACACAAGTATGCACACTCCACAATAGTTGAGTGCAATATGTCACCAAACAAACAACGTACTACACAGTAAAATCAGCCACACTCGAAACAACGGACACAGACAACAATACGCACTACAATGCAGCAGCATGCATTGAACAACCAAGACAATTAAAGACTAAAGAGATAGGAAACCTATTCAGTCCAAAGTTCTCGGAACGAAAGTCTGGATGATACTCATCCGAGAATCACTCACTCAAAGTCCAGCGATGTTGTCGTTCCGCTGCCCTCGAAATTTCTCTTCCAGGAAACCTCGCGTCTTCAATTTGGCCACTCTCCAAGCTTCAAACTTCTTCGCCGGAAACACGCCGGCTTCACACACGCAGCTGTTGCCACGCGTCTTCGCTCTATAGTGGTAAACACACACTCTTGCCTGTAGCTCGAGTCGTCACCTCTAAGGTGAAAATCATCTTCTTCTCCCGCTTTGTCTCTACGGACAAAACCTTCGCCGACTGCACGGCGGTATACCCTACACGCTCTGGTGCTTACTTCCGTCTTCTCCTGATCTTTCGTCTCGGCTGCTCGATTAAATACCTTCCGCGCGAGATTCCAGAAAGTTCTCATCATTTCGTCGGCGCGATGCGCAGCGAAGGCTGGAAGAAAGGTCGAGACGATACGAGGGCCGCCCGCGACGGATGACTCAACCCGGCGTCTCCACGCCCCTTTCCATCTAGAAAATTCGAGTGCTTGCTCGGCCACCGTTGTGGGGTAAGGAGGTTCGTCGGCGAGCCTACGCTTCCGAGAGGGGAGGGTCGCGTGCCCCGGGGAGTCCTTGGATGCTTGTTTTCTCTTTTTTTTTTCGTTGACCTCGCGGCGTCTCTCCCGCGCGTTATCGCTAGAATTTGGCGGCGCGCCCATTATTAGCGCTCGTTCTGTGACACTGCCCCCCACTTTAAGAATATTATGTCATAATATTCAAAACCACACAAACGAGCGCGAACAGCCACCACACACTCTGAAAGTCTGTAACACAAACCGTCGCTCATGACACTTCACATTCACAGTACATCGCTCAATATTGTTGTACATTGTAATTCAATTCCACAACACGTGAAATATAGCCACAGGTAGATGAATGCAACACTCCATCACACATTCCAAACAATACAAATGTACAGAGTTCTCTCATTACAACAGTTATACAATACTATACATCACATCACCGTAACAAACATTTTGGCTCGCTCGACATACAGTTGTGACACAGGACAACAAGAACATTAACACAACATATGGCACTCAGCCCTGCCAAACACATTCCGATTTGACCTCAGCACCTATCCTGTGCATTTCGAGCGGCGCTTGCGCCCTTTCTTGTGGTGCTCTCTCGATCTATTTTTATTGTTTTTGCTCGTTTTGTTCCGGCGAGCCCCTTCCAACGACGGTATCCGAGGCGGAGTCTCAGCCATCGTTGTCACTTCCGACACTGCTAACGGGTCATGACGCTCAACCAATCCTGCCTGGTTATTCACCCGCTTGTTCACGTCCCGACATTTGGCCTGGCTGGCCGACTCCATCACCTCTGCACTGTCCCTCGGTTGAGGTCGTGCCGACGTAAGTCCAGCTGCCCGGCCCGTGAACTCATTCAACACGATCATCTTCTCATTCACTGTCTCTTGCGCCGCGGCTTTACCTTGGGCTCTAGTGAGATCCGTCACGGGCTGCTCCTCCACTGTATATTGCGGTCGCTGGGTTGGCGAGGGCTCTATCTTAGGGTCTTCTCCCAAACATTCCGGATCATTCGGTCCTCGCGCCCCGTCGATGTTTCCGATGACAAGGTCGTTCCGGGGGGTCGTCATGCATAAAGCAGTAACCTTCCCGCTGAAGTACCGGGTTTCAACCTCAATTTCTGCTTCGGCAACCATCCGAACCGTACGGTCAATTAGGCAAACCGGTGTCGTTTTGCCTGTTAATTCACATTCCCGTACCAAATCTCTCCGCACGATAACAGTGGAGCTGCCGGTATCTCTTCACACCGCAATCTTTTTGTCCGCAACTTTTCCAGGCAGCATTGGCATTCCCTTCGAAACACAGGTTGGCTGTTTTGTCATTACAGCACCCACAATAGGGATTTTCTCCACATTTTTCAACTCTACAAATCCGTCGGTGACGACATTATTATCGGATTTCGGAACTGCTAGCACACAGGACACCTGGTGAGTTTGAATCGCTCCGTTTCGACATGCGTCTGCTTTGTGCCCAGTGTGACCACACTTGAAACATTTTACAACCGTGGGGCTCGTGAAGTTAGTTCGGCAGTTTTTAGTACGGTGACCCACTCGGTTACGCAGAAAACATCGCGGAATGCTCTCCGGTGCACGCTTCTTTTCTTCGGGAGCCGATTTCTTCGAATCTTCAGGACACTCCTTCTTGACCCTGGCCAAATTAGTTCCACCTTGCACTTCCATGAATTGATCAGCCAATTCAAGCATGCCTTCAAGTGACTCAGCCTTTCTCTCTTTCAAGTACAGCGACAGGCTTGGGTGGCAACTAGTAAGAAATTCTTCTCTAATTAGGAGCTCTCTAAGTTCATCGTACTCCTGCGCTGTCCCTGAAAGTTCAATCCATCTGTCGAAATAATGGCAAAGTCAGGCGGCATACTGCGTAGCCATCTCCCCATCAGCTAGCTTTCCTGTCCGAAATCTGTCCAGGAATCCTTCCACAGTAAATCTAAATCGCTTCAGCAAAGCAGTTTTCACCTTTGCATAGTTGGCTGCATTGGTCGGCGTCAGCCCACCGTACACACTGAGCGCTTCACCACTCAAGCAAGTACTCAAAGCAGTTGCCCATTGATGTTCCGGCCAATTCTGGCTCCTCGCAATCGTCTCCAATCTGTGAAGGTACGCGTCAACGTCGTCCTTCTTTTCATCAAACGCTACGAGCAGCTTGCTTGGATTCAAGCGGAAGCCATGGTCTTCCCGTTCACTGCTTTTAACTCTAGCTTGGACGGTAGTTTCACTTCGCTGTTGCAAACGGAGCCACTTGAGTTCCATCTCGTGCTGCAGCTGCCGTTCTCTTTCCTCTCTTCTTTCAGCTGTCGCTCCTTTGCCTCTCTTTCTTCTCTCGGCCTCTCAGCAGCCAGCTTCTCTCTCTCCAACTCCAACTTCCATTGTTGCTCTCTTTCTTCCTTGGCCCTCTCTGCTGCCAACCACTCTCTCTCTAACTCAGCTTCTTTTTCGGCTTTGGCTCTTTCGACCGCCAACCTTCCTTTTTCCAGCTCAGCTCCCTTTTCTTCCTTGGCCCTCTCTTTTTCTTCTTTTTCCTTCTGGGTGACCCACTTCCGTAGTTCGGCGCCAGAAAGACCCATCTTCTCACCAAGAGCTGCTAACTTTTCGAGATCCTTCGTGTCTCGCAAATGCCGTCTTGCCGCGTGTAAAATGTACCTTCCTAAATCAGTCCATCGGAACACTCCCCTGCACTCGTGGACGAGAACACTGAGCAACACACAAAATCATTCCGATAGCAGTATCAACAACTCGAGGCTCTTTCTCACTACTTTGAACACACTGTGCACCAAAAGGTCCTGTCGCGGACGCCAGATTAATTGTCACACAGGTTCCGGTAATTAGGGAGGCGATCGCCGGGCTAATTCCAAGGACCGAAGTATCGGCCCCCCGAACCGCACCACGAAAGCGTGGACAATTTAGAAGTGGTCCTATTTGGCGCGCCAGCGGACGCCGGCTGTGGCCCAAAGAACAAGTCAGAGCCGAGAGTTGATAAACAAACGAAATTATATTCTTAATAATGGCTGATCAAAACAACACACAAGTATGCACTCTCCCCAATAGTTGAGTGCAATATGTCACCAAACAAACAACGTACTACACAGTACAATCAGCCACACTCGAAACAACGGACACAGACAACAATACGCACTACAATCAAGTCGCATGCATTGAACAACCAAGACGCTTAAAGACTAAAGAGATAGGAAACCTATTCAGTCCAAAGTTCTCGGAACAAAAGTCTGGATGATACTCTTCCGAGAATCACTCACTCAAAGTCCAGGGTTGTCGTTCCGCTGCCCTCGAAGTTTCTCTTCCAGGAAACCTCGCCGAAGTTTCTCTTCCAGGAAACCTCGCGTCTTCAATTTGGCCATTCTCCAAGCTTCAAACTTCTTCGCCGGAAACACGCCGGCTTCACACACGCAGCTCTTACCACGCGTCTTCCCTCGATAGTGGTAAACACACACTCTTGCCTGTAGCTCGAGTCGTCACCCCTCAGGTGAAAATCATCTTCTTCTCCCGCTTTGTCTCTACGGACAAAACCTTCACCGACTACACGGCGGTATACCCTACGCGCTCTGGCGCTAACTTCTGTCTTCTCCTGATCTTTCGTCTCGGCTGCTCGATTAAATACCTTCCGCGCGAGATTCCAGAAAGTTCTCAACATTTCGTCGGCGCGATGCGCAGCGAAGGCTGGAAGAAAGGTCGAGACGATACGAGGGCCGCCCGCGACGGATGACTCAACCCGGCGTCTACACGCCCCTTTCCATCTAGAAAATTCAAGTGCTTGCTTGGCCGCCGTTGTGGGGTGGGGAGGTTTGTCGGCGAGTCTACGCTTCCGAGAGGGGAGGGTCGTGCGCCGCGGGAAGTCCTTGGATGCTTGTTTTCTGTTTTTTTTTCGTTTTCCTCGCGGCGTCTCTACCGCACGTTATCGCAAGAATTTGGCGGCGCGTTCATTTTGAGCGCTCGTTCTGTGACAGCAAGTGACAGACCATAACATGAAAATCATGGCATGCGTGTCATGTCACAACATGACTACATGCCACGTTCATGATGCACTCGCGGCCGTTTCGCTAGCGTCACATATGCCAAGTTTGGTATTATGACACGTGAATGGATGACGAAGATATTGTACTGGTGCAAACATGATAAACAACAGAAGTGTGTCATGTAACAACATGACTACATTTTATGCTCATGATAGCTCGCGGCCGTTCCGCCAGCATCATATGTACCAAACTCTATTACGCGAAGCGAACGGATGACATAGATAATGAAACATCTAAACATGACAATCACGACATGCATGCCATTTAACAACATGACTACATGTGACGCTCATGATGCGCTCGCGGCCATTTTGCTAGCTTCACATATGCCAAATTTAGTATTACGGGACGTCAATGGATGACGAAGATATCTGGCTGGTGCAAACATGATAATCATCAGATGCGTGTCATGTGAGAACACGACTACATGCCACAGTCAAGGTGCCAATACATTTTGATGTAACGTGGTGCGCGTGCTCGCTTGAGTTCATTTTTGTCGCGTCACGCCGGCGTTGCCACGCCAGGCACTGATCCTGCCATACAATCGCTGGCGCGCGCCGTGCTGCGTTGCTTTGACCATAGCCTCCTATATTTTTTTGTGCCCGCGCATTAGCGCTAAATACATACGCGCCATCCGTCCCTTATAGTTTTGGCGCTCGCCGCCAGATGCCGCACCGATCCCATAATAACAGCAGACGACGCGGCCTATGCACGCTTGCGTTTATGACGGTCTAGAAACCGTCTACATTGCATTGGATTATGCGTATACGTTAAGAAGTGCGCACACACCAAATTTTTAACACAAGCACTGTATGCAGAATGCAATGTGAGCTTTGTTATTTGATTTCGCGCTCAAAGCTTGAGCACTTTTCGAGACAATGGTTTGACATGAAAATTTTTTGCCAAGTCGTGTTTGTCAGTAACACTCGTCGCGAAGTTCAGAAAAAGTGGGCGGAGAAACTTCACGAGCACAACCTCCAAAAGTTTTTTATGATGTCCCGGGGTCGAGCACTTGAGTTTGTCACGTTTCTGTAGTATTTGCGCGGCGTTGTCAACGGCAGCCTTCAGTGGCTGATTCATCTTTCTCGCTCTTGCGAGGAAAACTTCCGCGTAATTCTTTAGAGAATTTAGAACCATTACGAGCTCAGTTGACGGATACAGGAGTCCACCTCTGTCCTGGTGCCTAATTAATGCATCCGATGGCGCAGAGGTGTTTGGTTTAGTCACCAAAGTGAAGCATTCATCACAGGAAATGGTTTCGTGGACTGTTCTTGCAATATAGCCACCAACCATTGCTAGTGCAGCAACATCTGGCGTTGGGAGCAACGTCTTCCCCTGTCGAGGCTCTCCTCGAGGATCGTGGTTGATTCTGCTGGAAATGCTTCACCGTCATTCTGCGCTGCTCTTGCCGATCGCTGTAGGAGTGCTGATGTGGAGCAGCTGCTCCTGTCTGCAGTAGGCTCGTGCCCAAACGTACACCTGGGTGGATATCTCCACATTCAATCAGAACATGCTCCGCCGTTTCCTTATCTTTCCCGCAGCATGTGCGTTGTTCTTCTTCTTTACTGAATCTTGCTTTATAACTACGCGTTCTAAGGCAACCCGATCTCGCTTCAAACAGTAAAGCGCTTCCCCTTGAATTATCGTAAAATGCCTCCCTCCTTATTTCATTTTTGCCCTTTCGGTAGTTACTCAAAGCCGGTTTTTTCTCCATAGCTGCCATCCATTCTCTCGTTTTGCGCCTCGGCGCTCCGCCAGGAGCGCTCGCATCCCATAATAGCTCGGGGGACGGCGCTGAGGGACCGACCGCTCGGGCACAAAGTTATAGAGGACGTTATGCTTTGACACATAAGCGTTTCAGCGCATCCCGGCGTTCCTCCGTCACTAAAGATTGATACGCAGTGTTGTCTGCGTAACGCATCGGCGTTAATTTCACGCCGGTTGCCGTCGTGCCGCGCCGACGGACGCAGGTCGCACCGGTTGTGCGACCTGCGTCCTGGAATGCGTGCATATTGCTATGGAATGCGTGCATATTGCTAACGCAGCGTCGCTGTGCTCAGCGTGCGCGTGCGTCAACGCTACATTGGAGTATATAGTTGGGCCCTTCATGATGCGCTTGCGGCCGTATTGCTAGCTCCACATATGCCAAATTTGGTGTTACGTGACGTCAATGGATGACGAAATATGTGAACGGTGCAAACATGATAATCCTGACACACGGGTCTTCTAAGAACATGACAACATACCACGCTGATATCGTGCTCACGGCCGTTTTGCTTGCTCCACATATACTAAATTTGGTATCACGTGACGTGAATAGATGCCAGGTAAACGACGCATTCAAACATGAAAATGATGACATGCAAGTCATGGACGCCATCATTTACCTCCACCTCGTAACGTTGTGCTGATTTCAAAGTGACATATTAACCTTTCTTATTCGTGCTCCGCATATTCGTGGATATTGTATATCGATTCCCCCTGTACGTGGGATTTGCCAATTTTTAGCTTTAAAAAGTTATTGGGAATTATAAGCTACGTGCTCCAATACAATATTTGTCTCGCGTGTTCTCGGTTGCCTTGACTATCGATAGGTTGTGTTTTCTGACCATTTTCAATAAGTGTTGCATGGCTCCTTGGAATTTGAATGAGGGCTTCACGTCAAAGCATTTCATTTTTCAAAATAGGTCTTTAGAGCATTTAGCACCTTCACATTCCAGTAAAACCACCTCTACAGGCGGTAACATGCGGAGTAATACACCTACTCGTTCATTGCGAATATTTCAAAAATATTCAATAATTTCTCTTCTACTCAAAGCAAACTCGGATACTCAGCTATTCGTTTTAATATTCGAAGCATTCGAATATTTGCACAAGCCAAAAATAACTCTCATGAAAAAACTGTGTTGCCTGTTAAGCGTGCTTAGTGCATGTAAACACAGCTCTAGAAAAAGCCAAACCTACAACTTTGGATGTGTGCATGGTGGGGGTTTTGGAAATTATTTTACGCATTTATACAGCTAATTTTACAGGAAAAGCTGTTAGGAGATTACAACTCAAACATTGTGCAGTGTCGTAGTTGTCTGCCGGTGTCTGTAACCACATCTCGCGCAAAAAGAAAACAAAGTACCATTGACACGGAGGGGCTCGAACACAAGTCCGGTAGGTGCCAGCCGGGTATTCTACCACTGAGCCAGGCCGGGGTTTAGGACTTTTTGGCATGACAAAGTTGCCTTCAGTGGCTTGATGTCGGGAAAGCAATCGCGTTACTACGACTTAATGCGTGTTCAGTAATGTTAGGTCAATTAGTGTTGCAGGGAAGTCAGCACTTCCTCAACAATGCTTAATCGAATATGTGTCGTACAAGTTCAAGGCGATAAAACACATGCGACCCGCCACGGTGTTCTAGTGGCTAAGGAACTCAGCTGCTGACCCTCAGGTAGCGTGATCGAGTCCCGCCTGTGGCAGCTGCATTTTTGAAGGAGGCGTAAATGCTGTAGGCGTGTGTGCTTCGATTTAGGTGCACGTTAAAGAACCCCAGGTTGTCGAAATTGCCGTAGCCCTCTAATACGACATCTCTCATATTCATACGGTGGTTTTGTGATGTTAAATCCCACATTTCAATTATTAGAAGCACATACTATTGTTTTCTACAATTACTATTCTTATGGGAACTGTAAATAACTAGGCAAATTAGGAATGCTTCATTTTTTCTTCTTCAATTCCCAGACTCAGCACACCAAGACATCAATATACATTATATTACTACCGTAAAACTGCCTTGCGTGTAAAGCCTGTTTAGTGCGTGTATGCACAGCTCTAGAAGAAGCCGACCTAACAACTGGTTGAGAGGGGAAGAGAGAAGCAAATTTATTTTCTATCTGGCGGTGTGCACGGTGCGTGATTTCGCAAACTATCTTACAAATATATGCAGCTATTTTTACAGTGAAAGCTGTTATGGGATTACAACACGAGCCCTACGTAGTGCCACAGTTGTCCGCCACCACCGTCGCTGCCACCAGTGTGCGTAACCACATCGCGCTAAATTAGAAAAAAACCTTGAACGAATGACGCAGTGGGTGCTTGAACTAGGGTCCGCTGCGTGCCAGCCCAGTATTCTACCAAAGAGCTTCGCCGATGCTTGGGACTTATTGGCAAACTTGCCTTTGGCAGGCTTGATGTCGGGAAAGCAATCGCGTTAATACGACTTATAAAGCATTTTGAAACAGCAAAAGAACAAGCAGTCGTCACACAATGCGAATGGCGTAACGAGTGATTCGTCCAATGATCCAACCGATTACAAAAGCTTGTTTTTGTGCGGCTAATAAGTGGTCGGTCGGTCGGTCGGTTGGTCAGTCGGTCGGTCGGTCGGTCGGTCGGGTCGGTCGGTCGGTCGGTCGGTCGGTCGGTCGGTCGGTCGGTCGGTCGGTCGGTCGGTCGGTCGGTCGGTCGGTCGGTCGGTCGGTCGGTCGGTCGGTCGGTCGGTCGGTCGGTCGGTCGGTCGGTCGGTCGGTCGTCGGTCGGTCGGTCGGTCGGTCGGTCGGTCGGTCGGTCGGTCGGTCGGTTCGGTCGGTCGGTCGGTCGGTCGGTCGGTCGGCGGTCGGTCGGTCGGTCGGTCGGTCGGTCGGTCGGTCGGTCGGTCGGTCGGTCGGTCGGTCGGTCGGTCGGTCGGTCGGTCGGTCGGTCGTTCGGTCGTCGGTCGGTCGGTCGGTCGGTCGGTCGTCGGTCGGTCGGTCGGTCGGTCGGTCGGTCGGTCGGTCGGTCGGTCGGTCGGTCGGTCGGTCGGTCGGCGGTCGGTCGGTCGGTCGGTCGGCGTCGGTCGGTCGGTCGGTCGGTCGTCGGTCGGTCGGTCGGTTCGGTCGGTCGGTCGGTCGGTCGGTCGGTCGGTCGGTCGGTCGGTCGTCGGTCGGTCGGTCGGTCGGTCGGTCGGTCGGTCGGTCGGTCGGCGGTTGGTTGGTGGGGCGAACGGGCGGGCGGGCGGGCGGGCGGGCGGTTAACATTTTGGCGCAACCCACTTAGGGGGATAGGCCATGAATGGAACAGTGCCTTGCTTTTCAAATTATTTCATTTCTTGAAAGAGAGGGTTGGATTAATTATGTGATATAGGTAATAGTATAAAGGCGTTAGATTTCTGAACAAAGATACCTTGAAAAGAAATACATAATAAACACGCACAAAAAAGGAAAAAAAGTTATACATGAAACAGCTGAAGTTATTTATTTTTAGCATTCCATTATTTTATATTCCCGTAAAAAATTTGTAGCAGCGGTAAAAACGTTCCTGCGGCTGAATCCAAATGCAACTGTGCCAAATGAAAGAATAACCGCAAGGGTCAAGTTGAAGCCCAACTTTCGTAGGGGTTCTTATAGTAGATTTTTCCTTTAACTTTTGAACTTTCGGCATGACAAAAAGAAGTGCTCCAAAGATTCTCTCTCATTACAATGAAGGCACAAAGGCGACTGTGCCAGACCCGACCTGTGAAGGTAAAAGTTCAATGAAGGGAGTCGACAACGCAGCCTGGTAATTAATATTTCTTCCTTTCTTGATAAACACCACTTGTTCATCCAAGGGAACTTTAGCTGTGGGTAGTCTGATACAAACAAAGGAGATTTTTCGATGTTATTGGCCGTTGTGCGTTTTTCAAAGCGTGCTGCTGTGATATATTCCAAAGTAGGCAAGATAAGTAAAACAGGACAATCAAGGTAAGATACAGCTATTGCATCGGCATGCTCATTGAGAGCTAAACCTCTATGGCTTGGTGCCCAAACTAGTCGAACGAGTCGCACATGTCTAGGAATGAGCGAGTAGAAAGTTTCCAGGTACGCGAAAAATTTGGTTACCTTAATGCAGTACAGACCGAGAGACAGTCTGGTAGAACAATCACCGCCAATATATCATGCGGCAATTTACGCAATGCTAAGACTATTGCAAGTAGCTCCGCTTGGTAAATAGAAGTCAAGTCGGGTAATCGAATTGAAAAAGCCCACTCTGGAGAGGATGATACGATTCCTACGCCAGCCTTCTCTTCATAAACAGAAGCGTCAATCGCTATCACAATGGATGTTTCTACATTGGCCAAATTATCTTCCAAAATCTTATTTATATACTGGTATGGTGAATTGTTTGTATTTTTATGATATATATTGTCAAATTCAATCCTAATTGCGTATACATTGTTCAGTACAAGTAGCTAATAGGTGTGCCGCACACCTACTTCAGGCATTATTCCTCTTCGTCGTCAGCCACTGCATGAACAATTAATTGGCACAAAATGTGTCGCAATAGTTTAGCGGGTACCATGCTTCTCAGAAGAATAACGAAACAGCATCGTGAATGCTGGCTTAACACGCTAAAACTTTAATTTGAATGCCATTGTCTGGCGTGTCTTATTGCGGGCGAGGATCGAACCTGTGATATTCGAAAAAGATGGTGGATCATCGCACGCATGATCGAGAGTCGCAAGTTCAGTCTCTACCGGCAGCAAGTTATCTTTTCGTCCGCTTTTATTTTCTTCACGTTTTCATTAATATTTCGGGCAATAACACCTTCTATATTTTTCGGGTCATCATTGTGTGTTTGTTCTCATCATTTTCTATCTAGGAAAACAATTTGAGAGGAAATGTATGCAAGTACAATTACAGGCAACTATTTTATACGTGTGCAAAAGGTTATTGTAATTCAGTTCTTGTAATTTACTTCTTTCAATTCTTAGTTTCTTTTTAATTTTTGGAAGGAGTGAACTGCAGGAAAGCATGCATGGCTCGAGGCACCAAAACCTAGAGGTTTCTCACTGTGCTCGTTCTTTAGCTTACGAATATAGGAGAAGAGACTAATGGTCAACCCTTCAAATGGTGCCTAAGAGCTCCATTTGAAGGTTGACTTAATGGTACCTAAGACCTTTTAAAACAAACACTTGTTCAGTAATCTTAGGTCAATTAGTGTTGCACAGAAGTTGGCACTTTCCCAACAATGCTTAATCGATACTGTGTCGTCCAAGTTCAAGGCGATAAAACACAAGCGCCCCGCCGCGGTGGTCTAGCGGCTAACGCACTCTGCTGCTGACCCGTATGTCGCGCGATCGAATCCCGGCTGCGGTAGCTGCACTTTTGATGGAGACGAAACTGCTTTAGACCCGTGTGCTCCGATTTTGGTGCACGTTAAAGAACGCCAGGTCCTCCAAATTTCCCGAGCCCTCCACTATGGCATCTCTAGTCATAATTATATGGTTGTTTTCGGACGTTAAACCCCCGATGTAATTTATTTTAGGCACATGCCTAATGTTTTCTACATTAATTATATGTAAACTGAAAATAAATAGGCAAATTAGTATTGTTGCCTTTTTTCTTGTTCATCTCTCAAAGTTCAGTGCACCAAGACATCAATTACTCCTATGAAACTATCTTGCCTATAAAACGTGCTCAGTGCCTGTATTTGCAGCTCTAGAAGAATCCGAACCTTCAACTGCCTGGCTCTGTGCAGTGTGCACAGTGTTGGATTTCACAAATCATCTAACGGATATTACAGCTATTTTTATGGCGAAAGCAGTTATGAGATTGCAACTCGGGCTTCAAGCAGTGCCATATATAGTTGTCGGCCGCGCCATAGCCGCCACTAGTGTCCGTAACCAAATCACGCGAATTCGGAAAAAAAACAGTACTGATGACACCCTGGGGCTTGAATCCGGGTCCGCTGGGTGCCAGCCCCTAATTCTCCCACTAAACCACGCTGGTGCTTCGAACTTGTTGGTGAACTTGCCTTAGGCAGGCTTGATGGCGGGAAAACAATCGTGTTAATACGACTTATAAACCGTTTTAAAACATTGAAACAACAAGCAGTCGTTGCACAATGCGAATAGCGTAGCTAGTGGGTCGTGCAATGCTCCGACCTACTAAAAGCTTGTTTTTGTTTAGCCATTAGCTGTGGTGCATACCCACTTCAGGCATAATTCCTCATCGTCGTCAGCCACTGCATGAACAATCGGCACAATATTCCTCACAATAGTTTATCGCATATCATGCTTCTCAGAACAATGACAAAAAAATAGCATAGCGAATGCCAGCCTACTATTCTAAAATTTTTAATATTAGTGATGTAGGGGGCATAAAGCAAGTGTGTTTGCAGGAGTTATGCCATGACTGTTTAGAAAAGAATCTGAAAGGCCGCTCTTCTATTTTTTGCTGTGACTGCTGTGCCTTCCGCGCAGTCCTGGCGTCTTTTTTTTTTTTGCAACCAAGGCGAATCTCCACGACTGGTCTCATTATATAAAGTAAAACTGAAGTGAGATTCCTTCCATAATCTGCCTAATTGGAATATTACGAAGGTACTGTCGTTCTGTTCATCCTACACGAATATACTACAAATGAAAAAGCTGGCGCTTTCTAGCCGAATAGAATGTTTTGAGATGAACATTCAATTAGATAGGTGCTTCAAGCCCAGTTCCACATCCAATGCAAGAAATGTTTAAGTAGAGGTATATGGTTTGGCACAAGGGTACATTATAGGCTGTGTTCCAATTCTTAGACAGCCCGTGGACAGTCTACGTAGACTGCTTAGAAGACAGCACCAAGCCCATGCTGTCCGAGAATAGGAACACGTCTGGACGGCTTTTACGCGACGGTGCGCCACCTCTCGTCGAGAACAAAAAGCTAAAATAAACAAACGCAACAGTTGCATTTTCTGGCCTATTTCACGTTGAAAGCAAAAACAAATAAACGTTTCTCACATTGAGTGTCTGGGGAAGCCTCTGCTTGTGTGCAGACGACCATTCCGGCAAGATCCGATCTAGCTGGGCGATTCGCTGAGCCGCCATCTTGTTTAGTCTGCAAAGTAGCCTGAATCGTATTTGTCTACGATGCGGTCTTCTCGGAGCTGTCTATATTTTACCGGCTACGTGAGAATAGGAATGGCACTTAAGATGGTCGTTGTCCATTTAGCCGTCTATTTTGCTGTTTACGGTGAGTGTTGTAACATACTTATAATTGGTTTTCAATAAAGGCGATTATAATAAACATTTCGGGGTGTAAATCCAGTGACCCGTTACAAAAGGAACACATGTCACGGCGCGTATTCCCTTACTGACACGCAGTGCGTGCACAGCAAGCTGGAAAATGTTTCACGCTCATAATTTATCACACTTTAGGGGATGACAGCCATTGCACATAATATAGCTATGACTGCGTTCCAATACTCATCATATACGGCTAAAAAGACAGTTAAGTGGACGGAGGCCATCTTAAATGGCATTCCTATTCTCACGTACCCGGCGAAATAGAGAACATTGCGAAGACAGCATTGGAGACAAAAAAATGGTGGACCCTTAAGCTTCGCCATTCAGAGTTGAACGCGATAGTGAAATACGGCCCCTAGTGCGCCCTTCAATCGCTAAGTGCATATTTAATAACATGTTTTGTTACACACACACACACGCACGCACACACACACACACACACACTAAAACACACACACACAAACACACACACACACGTGCGCACGCACGCACGCACATAGTAGATTGCACCAGCGCGCGTGCGGTAATGGTATAGTATACAGGTTTTTTTCTCTAAAGCAAGAGCCGCGTGGCCTCCAAGATACACGCCGTGCGCTTGCCTTTTTTAGGTCATAAATAGTCTCACAATGCCTCACAGATGACGGCCCTTTATCTAGCGTTGGCTGTTTGCTTGATCAACGCCTCTCGAAAGGCATGATGTTTTTCGCTAGATGGACATAGTTGTCCACATTTAGTGCTCCTTGAAAGTTCTTGTGTGTTTTTAGCGGCGATGAGTGCAGTAGCCCAGCCTTTTTCGACGTAGTTTGATGGCTTTGCAAATACGTCTACAAATAGCCGAACGGGCTCATTCTTGTCGTGGCACCTGTCGTACAAAATGCGTTAAGGAGACTCCTTTCACTACATGGTATTTATGTAGTGTTTTTTTCCCCGCAGTAGCTGCAAATAACATTGTTGTTTTGTGGTAGGACACCTGCTTGCCACGCGAACGGCCCGGATACGATCCTCAGTGGCACCGATAAATTTATTATTTATTTTATTTGCTTCTTTCTTGATTTTTCGCTCACGGACATCTTTTGGCTCAAATCCAACGATGCTGATGCCAACGGCGAAATTTATGCGATACAAGCTCTATAACGCTATCCGTTAATACGATGCCGACGACTTTGCTGTTCAAACAAGATGGCGGCTCAGCGAAGTGCTCCCACATAGCTCGGATGGTGCTGATCTTGCCGGAATCATCGCCTGCAAACAGGAAAATGCTTTTGCAGACGCTTAAAGCCATTAACATTAAGTTCCCTGAGATATAAACACAAAGTAGGCTATGAAGTACCGGTTACGTCTTAACTTAGATTTATCTGGTCGACGCGAGTTGGCGTCATGTTGCTGTGAAGCCGGTCAGACCTGCTTCATTTCTCAGGCAACATGGGCCGATGCTCGATGCCCGAAACCGCGAATCACCAGGGACGCATGGAAGAGACGGGTCAAGTCCCCGTGTCTCTCATGCGTCACTGGCGATTCGCGCCACCGCAAGTAAGGCGCTTCTGTCGCGTTTTCCACCTGTCGGAAACTGGATGGCCCGTGCGCACGCGTATGCGATGACATGCAAAAGCATGGATGCCAAAAGAGAAATGCCAGGCCGTACGCGAAGTGCGCAAAAGGCGTCGTGTATTCCATACCATTATCGTGTGGGAAGACCTACATACACTGTTAACAGAAATAAGCCGAGATGGGAGTAAATGACCTTGTCCTCTAGCGCACGCCCCGATGGGAGTTTTATAAGCACCTCCGTTGGGAGTAAAAAATTTACTCCCCATCAGTAGGGGGTTTTTGCATGGTGCCAGGGGGGGTTTTATTTACATCCATTGGGGAGCTTTTTCAGGTCAGTATGAGAGTAAATTTTTTGCATCGAGGAGGAGGAGGAAAGAACTTTATTCAGAGTCCGGCGAGTAGATGGGGTGGGCGATTGGCCCCGCCTAGGTTATGGCCAGGAGTCCTTGAATCCTGGCGGCTTCCTCGGCCCGCTGGACGGCCCACATTTGGTCTTCGAGGACGGAACTGAGCATTGCGGCCTCCCAGCGCGCGCGTTTTTGCATCGACAAAGAAAAAAATTACGTCAGCAGCCGTACCATGCGCAAGCGTAACTTTAATTACATAACATTTAATGCGCACAACGATGATTACGGTACACAAACATTATCAAAATGTTCACGTTATATCACAACACTCGCACTCACCACAGTTTGCCACACGCAGTACACATTTACCATATAGTCACCGGGTATATATATGCACCACATTTTTACCTCCCATGTAGCCCTGGTGAAAGCCTTTTTTCGCTATTAATTAGGCAATAAATACGCACGGCGTAAGTATGAACTTGCGGTGGTCTGATGTAAGCACTTCAACACACATGCCTTTTATCCTAAGCCTGCCTAATATTTATTATTTTTTTACTACAGCGAAAAAGTTTCATCAGTTGACGCTCTGTCGCACGGGCTGAATTTGCATTAGCAGTACTGTTCGTGGACCCGTAAAATGCACGGAATCGTACACAAAGTGCGCGCGGCCTTGAATGAACACATTAACGAGGCACATTTAGCAGCTACAGCGATGAACCGACGTAGACCGCCGCTACCGCGTTCGACGACTAGGCCTCACTCACGAGTACGGCACGGTGATTCGATGAATGACAGCTGGCGATCACAAAATGCTTGCTGATGTGCAGTTTACGTCTCGTTTTTCCCATGCAGAGAAATAGGTGTCCGCTATCCACGCAGTTTAAGCTACGGAGCGATAGGCTTAAACGAATGAGATGGTTCGCAGTCGCTGTTCCCGTTGCTCGCATGCATTGCATGTAAAGCTCGCAGAGCTCGCCACGGCGGCCGGTGCGCAGTGCGAGCTCGATACGATGCCAGCTTGATACCGACGCCAAAGCGAGGCCTTCTTACCGCTTAGATGTTGCAGCCGGTGAAATACCGGTGACACTCCGAGAAGCCACTATCGGCGGAGACGGGGCGAGCGCGTCGCCGGTGCAACTCTCAGACCGGTTGCCAGCCAGCCTGCCGTAGTCGAGCGAAGCCTACTTCACACCACTTCGAAGTTTCTGATGGTGAAACTCCAGGAGCAGCCGCTGACGATCGTAACAGCTTACTTTTGCTACCATTAATTTATTCTTCGAAGTTTTTTGTTACTCGGCCCTTTGAAGCGCGGCATCCACGACGTTTAGTTGAGGAATCGGACCGATGTGCAGCGTGGTTTAACGGCGCGAAAGAAATATATTGAAATGTTCCCAGTAAATACCAACCGGTCGTTGCTATTCTTCGCTGCATTTATAATTTCGTTGCCCGTTGACAGATGCTTACACGGTTAGCCACACAAAGCGCATGTGTTTCACACCGACGTGCAAGTATATGCCCGCGCACACACACACACACACACACACACACACACACACACACACACACACACACACACACACACACACACACACACACACACACACACACACACACACACCAAACGTCGCCAAACGTGCGCCAAACGTGCGCCAAACGTCGGTTTTCCTCGGCGCACTGCGCTGGCCCGCTGGTGAACGGTAGGTCGTCGGTGGGGGTGGTGGCGGCGGTGGTGTCTGGCGACGGAAGTGCGACGGGGCGGTGTTTTGGCGTGGACGGGGAGGAGCGTTGTGGCGCAATGCAGCGGCGTAGCTCATAGTTTCTGGCTCGGGCAGCGGTGTATGGGGATTTCATAGTGATTGCCGAACTTCTTCTCGCACAATGTCGGCGATCGAATCCACTTGAGGTTGCGCCGAAGGTAACAGTTTGCGCAGCTCTTCCCGCACGATCGCTCGGATCGTTTCACGCAGGTTTTCGGAGTTACTGGTTTGAGCAGCAGCGCATTCTGGAGTCAGGCTACGATTATACTGTCTGGTGCGCATGTCAAGGGTTTTTTCGATGGTGGTCGCCTCGGATACAAATTCTTGGACGGTGTTCGGTGGATTCCTGATTAGTCCCGCGAAGAGCTCCTGTTTGACCCCTCGCATGAGGAAACGAACTTTCTTCTCCTCAGGCATGTCTGGGTCAGCGTGACGAAATAGGCGGGTCATCTCCTCTGTGAAAATTCCAACCTTCTCATTCGGTAGCTGAACCCGGGTCTCTAGTTGAGCAGCGGCCCTTTTTTTGCGAGCGACGCTCGCGAACGTTTGCAGAAATGCGCCGCAGAAGATATCCCACGTTCGGAGCGTGGACTCACGATTCTCTAGCCAGGTCCTTGCGGTGTCTTCCAGGTAGAAGTACACACGCCGGAGCTTTTCTTCGTTGTCCCAGTGGTTGAGGGCGGCCACACGGTCGTATGTTTCTAATCAGGACTCCGGGTCTTCGAACGATGACCCATGGAAAATTGGTGGTTCCCTGGGTTGATGCATGACCATCGTGGGCAGGGATGCGGCGATTGTCATTGTCGCTGCAGTCGCGGTCATGGCCTTGGTCTTCCGCGCCTTGTTTTCTAGAATCCCGTACTCCGGTGGTAGCCCTTGCTGTCGGCGGCTTGTTCGCTGCTCCTGGTTGGCGTCGGTGTCTTCTCCGCGACGTGGGCTGGGTTGACGGCTTGACGGGGGCGTGCGGCACATGAACGAAGCAGCACCTCCACCAGATGTCACGGGGTCGTGACGTGGCCGAAGACAGGAGACTTCGTGTTGGGATTTAACTGTTTATTTGGGCGAACCTGTGCCCGGTGAACGGAAAGTCCAAATACAGCAGCAGTCTCGCACAGATAGCAGTCTCGGACTGACAGCGGCGAACGGAGCGTCGGCCTTCGATCAACAACTGACAAGCGGCGAAGCGCATCGGCATTTATACTCCCGCCGTCGAATGTTCTAGCGCTACCGCTGGCGGCGGCGTACGTTCCAGAACAATCTGTACCACTCGCACAGTGGGCGTGATCTTATCGAAATGATCTACTACAGTCCGGAACCCTCTCGAAAACTGCAGGCGCGGTTTGCGCTGAGAATCGTGTGGTGTTTTGGGACGATAACAAAAGCTTGGGAAATGAAACGTGGCAATATATAGCTAGTGTAGGAACACTTTATGAGCCTGTTTTGCGTCACGTAGCACGTGAACTTATTACTAACTGGCAGCTGACCAATAGTCCCTCGTATACAACCTAAAGGCAAACTATGATGATGATTAGTGGAGTTTATTGGCGCAAGGGCCAGATGTGGCCAAAGAGCGCCAGAACGATGATAATGAATTGTACGATGTGCAGTGTAGATAAAACAGATATGATGTGGCTGTAAATGGGCCTAAAAAACAGTCACTGTAGGTGCGTAAAAATATATATATAGTAAGATTATGGCAATGACAAATGATGTGTGCTATGGAGAAATAAAATGGTTTAAAAGTGATATGTATGTGAAATAAAAACTTGGCATGGAGCACCAGTGCCTCGGCAGAACCCTTAAAACAAGAGCATGGAGGCCTGGGCTCATTAAAAGCTGCTATCACAGCGGTATCCTCTGAACAGAGGATGCGCTATGAACTTGTTTGGCTAAAAACATTCAATGTTGGACTAAAAACATTCAATACTACATCCTTTAAAAAGCTTAAAACTGATTTTGCATCAAAAAGCGGCTCATCGCCGAGGAACATAATCGGATGTAAAGGAAGATTATAGCGGTATGCTAAAGCAAAATATTTTTTTCTCTCACTTTCAGCTTCCGGACACTCCAGGAGGACGTGGAGGACGGTTAGCTTCTCACCACATCTACCACAAGTAGGAGGTTCATCGCCAGTCAGCAGGAAGCTATGGGTACCACAAGTGTGTTCTATTCGGAGGCGACAGAATAGGACATCAGTTCGCCGTGTTCTTGTAGAGGAGGGCCAGTAACCCAACCGCGGCTTAATCAAGTGAAGCTTATTATTTATTTCTGTGTCCCACAAGCGTTGCCAGTGGTTTCGCAGTTTCTTACGTAGGAAGGGTTTTTGATCTGTTGCAGGGACAGTAGCGGTGGGGTTAATAGCACGCAATATAATTGGCGTGGCCATTTGGTCAGCTAACACATTGCCCTCGATGCTTCTATGGCCAGGAACCCAGCAAATAGTAACATGCTGGTTGGACATGTACGCAGTACATAGGACGGAATACAACTGAATTATAACCGGATTTCTGATTCTGAAAAGGGATCTTAATGCATTTACGATGCTTAATGAGTCAGTGAATATAATAGATTTTTGTATGTTTGAATTCCGTATATGCTTCACAGCCGACAATAGTGCATATCCCTCAGCCGTAAATATACTTGTTTCCGGGTGCAGCACACCGGATTCCGAGAAGGATGGTCCGACGGCTGCATAAGCCACCCCTGCATGCGACTTAGAAGCATAAGTATAAAACTCTACGCATGAGCAGTTGGACTGAAGTTGTCGGAAATGCATTTTAATATGTGCTTCTGGTGCATGTTTAGTGATCTCGGCAAAGGAAGTGTCACAATGTATGAGCTGCCACTGCCACGGCGGTAAATGTTTTGTTGTGGGCATAGGACAAAGTTCTAGCAGCGGAACACCCATTTCCTCACTGAAGCTTCTCACACGCAAAGAGAACGGCTTTCTCGCTGCGGGTCGAGGGTGGTAGAGGGTGGCAGCGGTCATATCGTTTATAGCTGAATAAGAAGGATGCTTTATGTTTGCGCGTACCTTTATAAAATAAGTGAAACTGCTATAGGATCGCTGTAGGTGAAGTGACCACTGATTCGACTCTACATAGAGACTCTGGATCGGACTTGTCCTAAAAGCACCGGTTGCCAGTCGGATACCCAGATGGTGAATGGGGTCTAGGATTTTCAGAGCACTTGGCGTTGCGGAATGATAAATTATAGAGGCATAATCAAGGCTTTTGTACAAGTTCAAGAGACACTTCCGATCACTACCCCATGCTGTACGTGATAGGAGCTTTAGGAGGTTCATCGCTTTCAGGCATTTCATTTTTACATGTTTAATATGGGGAATAAACGTGAGCTTAGAATCTAAAGTGGTTCCTAGGAATTTATGCTCGCTTCTCACAGAGAGTGTGTCTCCCTTGATCGTAATATTTGAAATTGGCATTACCCCTCGTTTGCTGGAGAAGAGTATGCAAGTACTTTTCTGGGTGTTTATTTTAAAACCATTCTCATCCGCCCATTTAGAGAATATATTCATTCGAAGCTGCACTTGTCGTTTGCAGATAGACATATTGCATGATTTGAAACTCATCTGCACATCATTAAAGGCAAACCATATATATATATATATATATATATATATATAAATATATATATATATATATATATATATATATATATATATATATATATATATATATATATATATATATATTAGACAATAAGTACTCAGAGAGAGAAAAGCAACAAAAAAGGCACCGTGGAGGTTAACCAGATTGAACCAGGTTTGCTTCCCTATAAGGAGGAAGGGGAGGAAAATAGTAGAAAAGAAAACAGAAGTAAGGTAATCCACTAGCACGCATAAAGGCGTGTACCACGCATACCAGGAAAGTCATAAACTTAGTAGTTCATTATATGCCCAGTAGAGCTTGCACGACCTTCTTCTGCAACGATGAGTCTAGAAGATTGTGTAGTGTACACTTTCCTCTGTCACAGGCTGGTAATCTAACTTGTTCCGCAGGGATTCTGACTTTCATATAGACCTAAGGTGACAGTCTGATGTTTTTTTTTAATTGGGCTCTAGAATGAAATAAATTCAGTGGAGGCAAATGTTGCAAATAAGCACGCGAGAAAATATAATGATGGAAGTAATAAGGAAAGCGCCATTCTCAGGTTTAGAAAGGATTCCCCGTTATAAGCGAGGCAACGGTGTTACAATTCTAAAACCTGAAAAGTTAAGCCCAACCATAGTACCTGAGAACGTACACAAGAAAACTGCGTATTTTATTTTACAGCAGTCTAGGATTACAAAGAACCGAAAAAGGTCGGGCAATGCATGATAAGGAAGAAAAAGGACCAAAGCATTATACAAATGCAATGGGAAAACCACGTCCTTTCTGCGATGATACAATAAGTCGAAGCATTGATAATGTAAGGAAGATAAGTAGGGAACGGGGTTTTACGAGAAAATTGAGATTAAACGAAAAACAAATGACGGCGGAAAGATGGACAAGCAGCCTCTATAGAATACACTGGCGAGTGAACCAGTCCAATGAAAATTTTATTGCACACATCAAATATGCATCTACGTGGACCCCAAAAGCAATAAGCGCTGAACTAGAAGATTCTGGAGTTATGTAAAAGCGCTCGTGTGTAGATCTGCTTTAAAGTTCCATATTGGATAAAAAAAAGCGGGAACCTTTTCGCAGACATGGCACGCTGGATTACATAAGCAAAATTTCGCGACAAGATGGATACATAATATTATATGGTTCAGGCGCTTATGCACTTAGCAACTGAGAATTCTGAGAACTCTTAGCTTAAAATAGAGAAGTTCTACCAAGAGATAGTGGCAAATACCCCTTGCAGCAGGTGTAATAAAATCAGAATAGTGCATGTGGACTGAAGATCAAGGCAAGTACAAGTAACTAGTGCCATAAAAAAGTCACACATACAAAACTAAAAAAATTTAGTATCATGCATGTCGCACGCAATATGAGTTAACGTTATCTCCAAAATCACTATAATAATTTATTTATTTATTTATTTATTCAATTATTTATTATTTGGTTTGTGCACACAGAAAACACGAAGACATTTTAAATAGGGAGGAAACAGAGTGACAATTGCCACCTATAGTGGCTCAACGCCTGCCTGCTCCTGCGAGAAGGGCAGATACAGGAAAGGAGATAAAGAAGAAACAGGAGAAAAATAAACTAAGGGGCAAAACACACTCAAGCAAAAAAGTGCCGCCATATCCACGAAGTGAATGATGATGAGTGGGCGAAGCTCCGGAGGTAAACCTGGTAAACCATGAATCCTCTGCATATTTTGCCCACTCGATTTTATTACATCGCTCCCCCTAGCGTACGTCGCCGCACTAAATCGAACGATTGCCTTCAACCAATGACACGCGCCATATGTGACATCATTCCTATTTTATAAGATCTCGCGTCTTTCATCAACTACAAGTACCGCTTTCTAGTTTATAACATCTTGCATCTTTTCATCATCAGCTACAAGTACCACCATCTAGTAAACACTACAAGAACTAAACGAGAGGTGGCTACATACAGGAGACGGTACCGCCATGTAGTGAACACTGCAAGAACTAAACTAAAGGTGGCTACATACAGGGGACGGTACCGCCATCTAGTGAACACTGCAAGAACTAAACTAGATGTGGCTACATACAGGGGACGCACAGCCCACGCCCTAAGGAGCTTCGCCCCTAAAAAATAGCACATGAAAATGTCTACAAACGCGACGCCAAGTCCATATTTTTTAAGAAAGTTAAAAGTGCTCTTTGAGTCTGGTCATGGCTAGAAACGGAATTAGAAATAAGGCAAACTCTGGCAGCTTAATTGCACTGCATACTAGGTCATGACCAATTGCTCATCGCTACAGCAGCCTCTTAAGTAGCATCATTGAGCATATGCCTATTTATTTTTGTCAACGTACCTCACATCCAGTTTTTTGCAATGTCACTCGGTTAAATTCAGATATTTTCGCAATGTTCTGCTCTAGCTCTAATTTGAATACTATTGCTGCTTTGTTGTTTGTAAGGCTCACAGTACGCATAAGTTGTGATAAGGTGTCTTTCGGGCTCTCGATTTATCAGAGGAAGCAGATTTGCGTGGGCTGATTGGCGACGTGTTCACCTTTGACCGGCCCCACCTCTCCACTATCAAGCGTCTGCCGGGAGATATTAATTGTGATTAGATTATTGTTACAAGCTGCCACTCTAGCGTCGCCAGCGCGAAGTCGGCGACAGGAATGACAGCAGGTTGGTTCGTTCCGTACGCAAGCAGAGACAGCGAAGAGATCAGAGACGTGAGAAAACAAAACAACTTTACTCTAGTGATATTGCAGCACACGGGATCTAATACAACACTTCAATACAACTAATAAAATACATCGACACTTGATACAACTAAAGAAGTATACAACAGAAACACTAAATCAGCTTACGAGAGAGAACTATTACAAACTACACAAAGTAACAAGAATAGAACGACGGAGGAGAAAGTTCGAAGATATAAACAGGTGAAGGCATACGTGTGATGACCGGCAGCGTTGTGTCCCCGACGATCGGATGCGAGAAGTCGAAGAGAGTTCTGGCACGACTGCGATGTCGGCGGTGTTGCAACGCTGGTGGCTCCGGGAGGCTAGTGCTTGCAGGTGTCTTCGAGCAGGTTGAGCTAACTCGAGGCAAAGTCCCGATGTCTACGTTGCAGACATTAATATCGCGTCACAACTAGACGAACGGCTAAGTTTAGGTGGCCAGCCGATACAGAGCCACACTAAAAACTTCTAGAAGAGATGCTTGTTGATCTGTTTCTACACCATCTTGGTCAGCGACTAGTCTGCCTAGCAGGGCAAATACCTGCGCTTAAATCCCCCTCGTGTCTCCTCGCTCTCTTCCTTGGAGACAAGAGACCTCTACCTGGGTCCAATCATGCGCGTTTAATTGATGGGAAACTCCGCCCCAAAAATATTTTGGACCCCACCCTCTTTTTAATTGGGAGAGGGCCGACAGCTAGCGAGAGTGACAACCTGTCGGGTTGTTGTCATACGGCTTGGCCACCAGAGCGTTTCTCACACTTTTCCCCGTGGGAACGGTCAAACGTTTGGCTCTTAGCCGGGGTGTCTCGTAGTCTGATCCTTTTTCGGGGTATACCGCGGCCTTCTACGACCTTGCAGACGTCGCCACAGTTACAAAAGGATTAACCGTCGGCGGCGACGTTCTAAGAAGAGCACCCCATTCTGCCCTTCTCGGCTGCCTTTCATGCGCCGCCGTTTCACACGGTCAGTCGGGGTGTACGGCGCCCGTTAATTGCCGTGACGCGGTGTCGCCAAAAATAGCCGTCCGTGACATTGCCCCCCACTTTCAGAATGTTATTCATAACATTTGTTCACACGGAGGGGAATTTTTTCGACAACAAGGAACAAAACACCACCAACAAGGGAGACATGAGGGCTGTCCCTCTCATACACAACATAACTAGGCAGAGTGCATCAAAGTAACAACAGAAAAAAAACAAACAAATTGTTAGAGTACCAACTTCAGTTACACGCAACAATATCAAGGCGCAATACAAACAAGAAGAGGAAATAGCTGTTTACGGCAGCCATCAATACAGAATACACTGCACGAATGTATACTACGAAACAACACAGGACTCTACTGTAGTGCAATCCTTCAATCTGCATTAGAGCAAGTAAGAGCAACCAATACACCAAGCAAGAAGAAAATAACTCAAAATACACTTCTTATACAATGAAATACGCACATACAAACAGAAAACAACCGATGAAAGAAAAAAAAACAACATGCTCATAGACCTCAAGAACTATATCCGGCTCAAGTAATCGGCTCCCACGTTTTCGCCACCCTTAATATGCGTAATGGTGAACTGGTACTCTTGGAGTAGTAAACTCCATCGAAGTACTCGAGCGTTCAGCTGTTTCGCCTATTGGATATAACTCAGAGGCTGGTGGTCTGTCTGGACACAAAAATGTACTTCATATTAGTACATGGAGAATTTCTGAATTCCCCATACCAACGCGAGACATTCGCGTTCGATGGTACTATAGGAAGCCTCCCGTGGAAGTAGCTTTCGGCTGGCATAAGCTGTGGGGTGGAGCTTGCCTTCGTGGGCCTGCACGAGCACGGCTCCGAGACTTGTGTCCGATGCGTCCGTTCGAAGTACGAATGGTTGGTGCAAATCTGGTAGCCGTAGTATCGGCTCCGTCGAGACATGCTGTTTGAGACTTCGAAAAGCCTCCTCGTGGGCTGCTGTCCATTTCACCGAGTTAGCTTCGCCCTTCCGAGTTAAATCTGTAAGGGGAGCGCTGACGTCTGCGTAGTTCGGGATAAATTCCCGATAGTACCCGGTCAAACCGAGGAAGGCGCGCACTTGTCGCTTGGTTGAAGGACGTGATGCAGCTTCGATCTTGTCGAGTGTTGTCCCCAGTGGTTGCAATCTGCCCCTGCCAACTCGGTGTCCCAAGAAGTCGATTTCTTCTACACCAAGTTTGCATTTACTGGGGCGCACTGTAAGCCCGGCCCTCTGTATGCGCTCAAAAAGCAGTCCCAGAGACCTCAGGTGCTCTTCCCATGTCTCGGTGGCTACCAGTACATCATCGTAGTAGTGGTCCACACCGGGTATACCTTCTGCAACCTTCCGCATCAACTTAGCAAATACAGCAGGCGATGTCTTGATGCCGAATGGCATGAAGCGGAACTGATATAGTCCTGATGTCGTCGAGAAGGCCATCTTCGCTTTGGACTCTTCGGTCAGCGGGATCTGCCAATAGCCCTTCACGAAGTCGAGCTTCGAGAAATACTTCTTCTTTCCCACTGTAGCAAACACCGCGTCAGTTCTTGTCATAGGTTCGGAGTCGGCCACCAGAACGTTGTTCAGGCGTCGAAAATCGATACACAGTCGATTTGTCCCGTCGGGTTTCTTTACCAAAATGACTGGCGAATTATAAGGGGACTCTGATTTCTCCATGATGCCGAGCTTCTCCATCTCCCGCACCTCTTTCTCTACACCTTCCCGCGTTGCAAAGGGAAGAGGGTATTGTTTCACGTGGACGGGGTTACTCGTGGTGAGTTCGAGGTTGCAGTGGACCCAGTCAGTTTTGCCCGGGACATCCGAGAAAATACAAGCGTGTTCCCTGACAATTCTTTGCAGCGGTCCGATCTGCTGAGCGTCCAGTTTGTCGGAGAGCTTCACGTCTTCTTCCCCTTCTACTTTCAGCCAGTCAGGGGTTGGAATATACTCGTCCTCGCTCGATTCCACAACGCCAAATGTCACGTTGCACACCTTGGTGGAGGGGCTGTCCCTCTCCTCGTATCTTTTTAGTAAGTTGGCGGGGAAGATTTTTCTGCCACCAGCCGTGTCTACGACGTAGTCAGCTTCACCTTTCTTTTCCCGGACTTCAAAAGGGCCCTTCCATTGCAGCAGCAGCTTGTTCGTGTCGGTTGGAAGTAAAATCAGTACCTTGTCTCCGGGGTTGAAACTCCGCTCCTTCGCCTTTGGATTGTACAGCTTCGTGTACCGTGCTCCGGCTTTTTCCAACTCCTCGTGTGCCAGGCGGCACGTTTCCTCCAAACGGTTCCGAAGGTCGAAGACATTCTGGTACGTCGTCTTAGCTTCTTCAGTCAAGTCGGCGTTCGTCCACAGCTCCTTCAGTATCGCCAAGGGTACCCTCACATGGCGGCCGTAGAGAAGCTCGAAGGGTGAAAACCCCATACTGGCCTGCGGAACCTCCCTATAGGCAAAGAGGAGAGGTGCCAGGTAGCGGTCCCAATCTCTCGGTTTTTCGGCGCACATGCGCTTCAACATTAATTTTAAGGTGCCATTGAATTTTTCCACCAAGCCATTCGCCATGGGGTGATATGGGGTGGTGTGGAGCTGGCGTACGGAAAGGAGCCGCGCTACTTCTTTCATCAGGTCCGATGTGAAGTTCGTGCCACGGTCGCTCAGTACCTCGCGGGGGACGCCAAATCGGGAGAACATCTCGACCAGGGCTTCGGCCACTCGCTCAGTTTCGATACTCGGGAGCGCCACTGCGTCTGGATACCGGGTGGCATAATCCATCAAAGTCAAAATGTATCGGTTCCCATGCTTTGAGGGCGGGTGAATTGGTCCCACTATATCGATCGCCACTCGCTTGAACGGGGTGTCGATTATGGGTGCCCTCCCCAGTGGAACATGTGGTACACGGCCCTTTGGTACGGTGCGCTGACAAATGTCACATGAGGCGACGAACCTTTTTACGTCAGCTGTGATGCCTGGCCAAAAGAACTCCTCCGAAATCTGGTCCTTAGTTTTCTGCGTGGCCAAGTGTCCTGCCGTTATACCACCGTGTGTCGTTTTAAGCACAGCTTCTCGGTGGCAGCGCGGAACGACTAATTGGCGTACAAGCAGTCCGTTGGCCTCTGTGTACTGTCGGTACAGCAGTCCCTGTTCTTGTTTGTACTCGATGATAGCCTTCTCATTTCGGCATGTTTGCTTCCTGCCGATCTTCTCAAAACACTGTTTGAGTGTCGCATCTCCCCTCTGCTCGCAGCCATAGTTATCTCCCGGCAATCCCGCCGTGGTCCCAGGCGTACGAAGCTTGGCAAATTTTCCAGGCTGTGCATGCGCTTGGGAACGGGTTATAGCTGCTGCCACAGGCTCTTCCCTTAACTCATTTGTCGCGACTGGTTTTTCAATCGGCTTTCTGGGATCATTAGGAGGTCTTACGCCCTCGATATTGCCCAGAATGAGGTCATACAGTGGATTTTGCAGACATAGTGCTGTCAGATTGCCAGTAAAGTAGGGGGTGTCAACCTCAATCCATGCTTCGGGCAGCATCCTCGCTGTTCCGTCAACCAAATAGACGAGTCTGCTAGTACCTGTCAGCTCGTCTTCCTTCACCAACTTCCTCCGCGCGATTACTGTGTTGCACCCCGTATCCCGCAACACTGACATGTCTGTGCCTCGGAGGGTCCCTGTGGCCACTGGTAGGTTCTCGGCCAGATTTTTCGGCGGTGTTACCCTTACGGCGTTGACGACGGGGACTTTTTCGCCATTCCTAAGTTCGACATACCCGTCGCATATGAGATCCTCACGCGTTTCCCTTGGTGCGTAGAGGAAGGACGCCTGAAGGGAGTTATTTGCTCCTGACCGGCAGTCGTTTGCCCTATGTCCTTTTTTCCCACACTTGAAGCAGACGATGGCTACATTAGCGGCAGGTCTGTTGCGAGACAAGTGCGGTGGGTGATTCCCACGATTGCAAATATAGCACCGTGGTTGTGGTGAGTGGCTGTTGCCTCCTTTTTCGTATTTCCCCTTTTCGTCCGTTATGGGACCATCTTTCCTTGTTTTCGCTAGGCTTGCTCCACCCTGAGCTTCCAAAAACTGGTCTGCCAGCTCAAGCATGTCTTCCAGGGATTCCGCCCTCCTTTCTTTCAAATATAATGCCAGGTTCGAACCACATCCATGCAAAAACCTCTCTCTAATAAACAATGCTCGGAGGGACTCGAATTCTGTCTCAGTTTTGGACAGCTCAACCCATCTATCAAAGTAATGTCTTAAACGGGCCGCGTACTGTGTTGCTGTTTCACCCCCTACTGGCCTCTCCTTATTAAATTTGTCTCGGAACCCATCCGCCGTGAATCGAAAGCGCTTCAGGAGGGCGGTTTTAACCTTGGTGTAGTCCGCTGCATCTGCAGGCGGTAGCCTGCCATAAACACTTAGCGCCTCTCCTGTAAGACATGTCGAAAGAGCCGTCACCAATTGGCTTTCAGGCCACTTTTGCCCTCTGGCGATGCTCTCGAACCGGCGTATAAACGCATCTAAGTCGTCCCTTCCTTCGTCAAAGGTGACGAGCAGTCTACCTGCGTGTATTCTCAAACTCGGCTCCTCTACGGCATCTCTGTGCTCACTGCTGGATCCGCTCACCCTGCTACTCTCACTGAGGCGAATCTTTAATTGCAGTAACTGCACTTCCCGTTCTCCGGCTTCCCTAGCCGCTTCCCTTGCCGCTTCCCGTTCTTTCCCCTTTCAACGCGCTCTCTCTCCTTTTCTTCGCGTTCTCTCTCCCTTTCTTTTTCCTTTTTCTCCCGGGCCAGTGCCCGCTTTTCTCTGGCTAATGCCTGCGCCTGTTCCTGCTGCCCCTTAACACATTGTCTCAGTTCGGCGCCCTCGAGGCCTAACTGTTTACCGTACGCGATCCACTTATCGAAATCCCTACACTCCATACTGCAAATTGTCACTATATTGGCCCTATAAAACAAGCGCAATCATATGCATGGTGCACCCGCTTCAACTGTGCGGCTCTATCACCACGCTGTCCGCACGGTTCTCGTTCACCCCTCACTGTCTTACTCTTGTACGGAACGTCCTGTCTCGCGGACGCCAGTTTTGTTACAAGCTGCCACACTAGCGTCGCCAGCGCGAAGTCGGCGACAGGAATGACAGCAGGTTGGTTCGTTCCGTACGCAAGCAGAGACAGTGAAGAGATCAGAGACGTGAGAAAACAAAACAACTTTACTCTAGTGATATTGCAGCACACGGGATCTACTACAACACTTCAATACAACTAACAAAATACATCGACACTTGATACAACTAAAGAAATATACAACAGAAACACTAAATCAGCTTACGAGAGAGAACTATTACAAACTACACAAAGTAACAAGAATAGAACGACGGAGGAGAAAGTTCGAAGATATAAACAGGTGAAGGCATACGTGTGATGACCGGCAGCGTTGTGTCCCCGACGATCGGATGCGAGAAGTCGAAGAGAGTTCTGGCACGACTGCGATGTCGGCGGTGTTGCAACGCTGGTGGCTCCGGGAGGCGAGTGCTTGCAGGTGTCTTCGAGCAGGTTGAGATAACTCGAGGTGAAGTCCCGATGTCTACGTTGCAGACGTTAATATCGCGTCACAACTAGACGAACGGCTAAGTTTAGGTGGCCAGCCGATACAGAGCCACACTAAAAACTTCTAGAAGAGATGCTTGTTGATCTGTTTCTACACCATCTTGGTCAGCGACTAGTCTGCCTAGCAGGGCAAATACCTGCGCTTAAATCCCCCTCGTGTCTCCTCGCTCTCTTCCTTGGGGACAAGAGACCTCTACCTGGGTCCAATCATGCGCGTTTAATTGATGGGAAACTCCGCCCCAAAAATATTTTGGACCCCACCCCCTTTTTAATTGGGAGAGGGCCGACAGCTAGCGAGAGTGACAACCTGTCGGGTTGTTGTCATACGGCTTGGCCACCAGAGCGTTTCCTACGCTTTTCCCCGTGGGAACGGTCAAACGTTTGGCTCTCAGCCGGGGTGTCTCGTAGTCTAATCCTTTTTCGGGGTATACCGCGGCCTTCTACGACCTTGCAGACGTCGCCACAGTTACAAAAGGATTAACCGTCGGCGGCGACGTTCTAAGAAGAGCACCCCATTCTGCCCTTCTCGGCTGCCTTTCATGCGCCGCCGTTTCTCACGGTCAGTCGGGGAGTACGGCGCCCGTCAATTGCCGTGACGCGGTGTCGCCAAAAATAGCCGTCCGTGACAATTATCCGCACCCCCTTTGAAGTGGTGTGACCATAAGTATTCATTTAGTCGGTACGCTATCAACCTTCAGTCCACAGAACTAAATTTGGTTGATGTTGAACACTTATACTGATCGCAGGTGCAAGTTAGGTTTGGCTGGCTTTTCCAATGACTGTGTAGCCACTGTTTCGTTCCGCCTGGTCGCGTAGTACCGCAGTACGTTTTCGAGTGAGCGGTTGTGGTTAGAAGGAAGAGGCAAAAGGCACCTAATTTCTGTCTGCCTCAGGGGCGACACGGCGCAGTGCCTTATAGAGGTGGGGGTAAGGAGGAATAAAAGGTATAGAAGTAAATAGATGAAGAAATGGAGCGGCAAGCGACGGAAAATAGAAGGAGATAGGAAAGTGGGGATCCGGTCAAAGCTGTCCAAGGGCGGGGCACCACAATGCCAGAGCTGCACGGCGTCAGGAGACCGCGGAGGGCGAACCAGTCGTCGGTATCTACTCTAGCGTCGGGGATCGCGAGGGCACGTCCATCCAGCTTGAAATCCTCCGAGCGACGTCGCCTGCAGCACCGTCACCTCTCCGCTGCGGGTCACGCGACGGGACTTCCGCATGCCACACAGGAACTCCAGTGGCTGAAGGTCATTGCAACGCGATGAATGACCCTGGGAGGAATGGAAAAGACCCGAAGAGCAAGGTAGCGTAAAATGAGCTGGAGGTAAATGAATCGCATTCAAAGGCGGGAATGATACTTGCTTCAGGCGCTCTTTTCTCGCTTTCTTCACTGCTTGATTAATAACTATTAATTTGATTGATTGATTGATTGAATGTTATGTTGGATTTAACGTCCCAAAGCCACCATATGATTATGAGAGACGCGGTGTTGGAGAGCTCCGGAAATTTCGACAACCTGGGGTTCTTTAACGTGCGCCCAAATCTGAGCACACGGGCCTACAACATTTCCGCCTCCATCAGAAATGCAGCCGCAACAGCGGGGATTTGATCCCGCGACCTGCGGGTCAGCAGCCGAGTACCTTAGCCACTAGACCAACACGTCGGGGCTTCCTTTAGTGCTTTGAAACGTGAACGTAGCCACCCGTTACCTTTGCCGGCTGGTCTCTGTGCCTTTACTTAAGGTTACAATTTAAGCCTTGATGGCTGAATTTTGACGGGAGCGAAATGCAGAAAACATCCGTGTTCTTAAATGTCGACAGACGTTCAAGGGTCCCAAATGATCTAACTTATTCCGTAGCCCCCAACTATGGTGTTTTTTGTGAATAAATTGTGGTTTTGACACGTTAAATCCTCGTAAGTATTGTTAATGATGCAATAAGGTTTATTTAGATGCCTAACAACCAGACGATAGATCGGAAGGAACGCAGTAAGAAGAAGAAGGTGGTGTTTCAAAACCGACTCTTGTGATGGTGATCGTTGTTTCCTGTCGTCGTTTTTCTTTCTTCATTGTACTTATATTTTCTTTTATCTGTTTCTCACGATTCTTGCTTTTGTTAGCTGGCATGCAACGTAAATACACTTTTGCACTGTGTATGTAACATCTATTAAAAGACATTCTTGAAGGCTTCGCATTGCATCACTAATAAGGGTCCCGTTGCAGTCGTGTACTTTGGGACCCTCGTCTGTATAATTTTACTCCCTATAACGTCCTTTTATGACATGATATAAAATTGATTGATTGATTGAATGAAGGAGTGATTGATTGATTGATTGAACAACTCTTGGAAAACCACAACCCCTCCCTCAAAGAGGCCAGCTGTAGGAACTCATCGCACTGGCAACGGCATCTAAGCCTGACGCGTTATGTCCTAATCTTACTGTCTCGTCTTGGCAGGGCGAAGCTGTTACGCGGCGAAAGCGAAATGTAATAATAAAGTGCGAGGCTTACATTGAGGCAGAATTCAAAACTTTAGGTTTTAATTAGAGGCTCAGTGAATTCTTTGAGCCCACGCTTTTCGGTCTGTTAAGCCCCACTAAGTTCATCGCTCAGATATTTCCTTTCCTGTATCCTGGAAACATACACGACAGCGAATATTTTGTGCAATCACATAAAAATTCTGTTGCGCGAGGTATAGCCCTCGGTTGAATTTTAAATTGAAGGTTTTAAAGGGTGCTGTCGAAAGCAAGTATTGAATGAAATATTTCTCTAATTTTTGGTCGTTATAAAACGTTAGTTTGTAGTTCATTTCTCACGCTGATCAAAGAACATGGCCCTGGCACTCTATATTTCGTAAAAAAAAGAAGCACGTTGAGCCTGCCGCAAAATAATGTCTCTTCTGTGCAGTTTAATTAAAGGCTTCGTTCGACATTAGTTTTTCACCATACTACGCGGTACTACACTTTTTAGGCTCTGCTTCCCGCAGTCCTAAAATAATTTTATGCAGCAAACAACTCCGATTCGGCTAAAGGTGGCGTATGGAAGGGTTCATGCAATTAGCGCCCGAGAAAACGTTTATGCGCAGAAGTATTAATTTTACGGGCTTAATTGAAAGTGCCCCAAACGATTCAATCACCCTCTGTTTTAGGCTTTCGCATCACTGTTATATAACGTTCGTTATTTGAATCTCTATGTAAAATATCAGCATTAAATAAACTTGGTACTGAATCGTTACTCGAGGGTGTGGAGGAGAGTCACGCTGCCTTTGTAAAGGCATTGTTATGTACTGATACGACTTTACGCAAATCACTTTCAAATATGAGAAATCACATACATGATGGGTGGAGTGTCTTAAGCTGGTTTTTTTTAGTTGGTTCAGTTCTTTCAAAACGATTCACTGAAAAGCAGATCGTGTAATACAAGGCCATGCCTTTACGTCCTCATTTTCCCCCCATTTCTGTTTGGTTGAGTCTTACAAAAAAAACGAGCCTTTAATGGTTGTTAAACCAGCTAAAGAACCAGGACAGTGCATAATAAAATCGTAATAGTGGGCAATTTATCTTTATTTTTTGTTATCCTTTCAAGTGTCGGTGTTTGCTCACAGCATTACCTTATTTTATCGTGATGACTTGATATAGGGGGCCGAAGCTGTGCTTTACAGGCTCAATATGATGCTCCGATTTCAAGACCATGTGGACAATATTTCTACCATCACCACATTGATTACTCTAACTATAAAAAATGCGCGCGGGCAAGACGCCCCTAAAAACTATGAATATTCGTGGGGACAGAAATCCGTTGCCTTTACGGTTTAAGGTGGGTGAACATCTTCGAGCAAAAAAATTCAGTTTTGTTCAAAAGGTACAGTTGTGCCTATGACTTGTAGAGCTTTGAAAAATTTTCAGATTGGCATGATGAAATAGCTAGAAGTGTTAAAATAAATTTATAAAATCAAAAAGTGGCATAATATGCATGTTGCGCCAACAGACCGAATTATAGGCCTAGTGTGTTCCTTGCATTCCTATCGTGCCATTTTTATATATGAGCATGAATTGGAAGTTAAGAAGGACTTTTAGAGTGTTTGTATAGTGTCTATAAATGCCTATTTTGGTGTTTTGCCTAAATATCCATAAGTGCCTTTAAATGCCTACTTTCTCTATCAGCTTCTATATGAGCGCTATATTTAAGCCCAAACTTTGTTTTCGAGCGTAGTTCTAAACCATTATTCATGAAAAAAAGCAACATTTAAATTTCCAAACACTACGAGGTTCAGCAAATTCCTCTAGTTTTAGCCGCAAAAGAACCGCTAACCGCAGTAAAATGGCCCTCGCTGGCCACCATACGCCACAGAGCTGACATGCTGCGAGCGGTTGAAGAAGGAGATTGAGTGCAAAAGACGCTATCTCTGCAGCCTTAAGTGGAAGCGCGTCTCAGCGTCTGCAGAGGAATGAGGCGAGAGAAATAAAGATGCACGAGAGAAGCGTCTATGGCCGAGAACGCGCTGACCGTCTTCTACAGACAGCTGTCCAGTGTCCTGAAGGAACGGAAGAACCACCATGAAAACCTGGGTGCTGCTATGAGAAAGAAACAGCAGGTTTTTCTGTGCGGCCGAGGGTAAGTGGGAAACGAATGAAAAACCGTGGAGGGCCAGTCATCGAACCATCATGTTTATTCGGTGGTTGCGAAGGCCGTCGAATTTCTATACTTTGTACAGCGAAGCCTAAGGCAGCCGCCGGCATGTTTACAGTCAACGGTGTATTTATCAGACATTTAACCAGTGCTTGAATACGCTTTTGCCGTATGAGATCCCTTGGCATATGACTTCAAGTGACAAGCATAAAAAAAATACAAAAAACAGCTGCAAGGTTTGTCTTAAGACATTACTCAAAAAAATGACAGCGGTACCCCAATGAAAAAGGAACTAGAATGAAAATTACTATCATCGCGTCAAATTAAACTACACTTCGATCATCGACGTTCCAACTCCGCTGAACCACCCAGGAGTAAGGCCCAGTGCTTCTGTTGCTGTGTTCCTTTCTGCGCAGCAGTTTGTGCGTTTCCCTCAAGCGCGGTACTTAGGAAACTGCAACTCAGTAGACGTGTGATTCATTGATCGGAACAGTATGAAACAAAAAAAAAGTGCTGCAACACACGACCAATACCCCTTGGAGTATAAGAGTATTCTTCGCTGTTGCAGCCAGCTTTGACCGTAACGGGCCGAGGAATGGCCCCCGGGGCGCTATATATACTGTGACCGCATGCGTTCTCAAGAGAAACCACGCTCTTCGCTGTACACGTGCGAAGCATGCGCAGAGACGCACTTAGATCCAGCATGAATCGTAGTGATTCTGAGACCAAGGGCGCTTACTATCCGGGACAGAATCCACCAAATTACCGGAAGCACATTCAGTGAAGCCGTACTCCAGTTCCCGTCATCAGCAGTGAACAAATGCTCACTCTGTGACTTGCAATCTATCATATTGAGTTATCCCGTTAAAACACATGCGCAGCGTATACGTGATGTGCAGATCCAAACAGTCAGTTACGCGGGTGTCTTTAGGCTGATACTTCTCTTGAGGAACGTTTTTGTTTTACAACAAGGAAGAATCTCATGGTGCCTCGGCGATGCGCCTACTGTAGGGACTCGTTGCGAAGGGCAGATAGCAAAGAAAGATGAACGCGGTGTTAACAGAATGAGTGCAACAACTGATTGCGGTGGTGTTTTTATTTTTGTTCTTCTTAACGTCTTTCTACCATAGGCGCATCGCCATCCAACTTGAACCGCCTAGTCTCTTTCGTCGCATTAAACTACCTGAAGAAGTTTTATGAATGCAAACAGTAGTATAGAACTTGTTTACTTTGTCACATTGCGTAATATATTACACCAAAGAACAGGATTAAAAAACATGTTGAAGCAAATGATATTTAAAGCAGCTTCACTGATTTAACGTGGTGAAGACTTGTTATACAATGCTTGCTAAGGTTACACAGACAATCCGGTGGCATCATATTGCTGTTTGATTGCGTGGCCTTGTTCTGTAGCAGTTTCACCACTAACTTCATTATCTCGAACGCTTTCGGTCAACAAGGCTGTTCCGATTTAAAAGTCGCAACGGCGTTTTGCTCTGTCACACCTCCTGTCAAACTCGGTGCCCGATGAAAACCATTCATGCCTGAATTCAGCCCCTCTATCTCGAAGCTCTGAATTTTACTTTCTTGCTGGCTGGCTTGTTGCTTGATTGTTAGATCCTATCCAATAGAGGGAATTGGTGAAACGAAACTTGAAAATTGATATTTTCAGTTTACATAAAATCGACGAATAGGCACTATGTATTCATGAAGTGCAGAAAACATGCAAACATGCAAACAGAAGAAAAAGTTCTTAAGGTTGCCTGTGCCGTCTCGAATAAATGAAATGATTTGCATGACGGCAACCAAAAAAAGTTGAAGGCATGCTTCAAGGCAAATCTTTTCGTAATAAAATTCCTAGCGGCAAGCTTTTATGTACTGAGTAAAACAAGAGGCTTGCCAAAGCTTCGTGTCAAAAGAATATGCATTTGCAAAGAATATGCAATTAATATGCAAAGACATACCAAATTTAATAACGCTAAGCCACCCCACGTATCCAAAGCCACTGGACTGATATTCGCATATTGGGCGAATTGAGGAATAGTCGTACCATGTGCAATATGCAAAGCATGCACTGGCCATGAACATACTTGTATATATACGTTTTTTTTTCGTGAACCATAAGCCCACTATTCCACGAAGCGTGAACTGCAAGATATGAGCTTTCGCGAATGTCCGCTGTAGTCCGCACAGTATTGAGCCACATATAACATGCAAATAGGTCAAAATATACATGCCCGTTGGGTTTCGCAAAGTCGCGTGGCCATGAAAATACTGGGTGGCCTTTCTGCCGACAGATAATTTCGTGACTTGAAAGTGAATATTCGCTAAGCGAACATTGATAATTCCCCGTAGCCTTATATTTTCTTCACATTCAGTGATGGCCAACGAGAGTTTATGTCGGCGTTCCTTCATACTGCGTCATGTGTATAGACCTCGAGCTAAAGCTTCATAATTGGTGTTGATACGTATGTGTATTCGGGAGACGTTTTGTGTGGAGTACACTGAGCTAAATTGGATGAGGGTAGGGACTTTAAATGAGAATTTATTATGTTCTTTTTGTTGACTAACATTTTAAATGCGACTAATGTTTTTTAAATGTTTGCTGGCACCCAAGTCACATAAGAATGTGATGTTTCCTAATAAAACTTCATCACGCGGCGTACCCTAAAAAATTAGAATTTCTTTGAGACTCTGTCACTGAGACTTCTTATAATGGCCTGACTGCATCCCTTCACGATGATCAAACAATTTCAAAGTGAAGCACATTCAGTGTCTTTGTAAACAATGTGGGAATTTGGTGGAAGTTATAAGCTAACTTCCGTATAAAGTCTTCTTTTTAATATTGTTTTTGAAAATGTACTGTGACATAAACTGAAGCACGATCATTTGAATATACACAATGTACATACTTTTCGTTTCAAGCATCCCGAGTTAATATTAACATAGTTATGACTCGAACACTCATCAGAAGAAACCTAACCTTTGTAGGCGAAATTTGTAGCAGTATGTGACGGGTATCATCATGTCACTCCTCGTAGTAGTCGTTATAGCAGCGAAAATTGATCCTTCTCAGTGACTGATGAGACTTTGACAACATCTATGCCCTACGAAGAGTTCTCATCTATGATGGCTTCTAGTATTTGACTTCAAAGTATAACAACAATCACCGCTACGATTTGACCTCTGAAAGCCATGCTGCTTTAGGCTCATCTTCACTCAGTTCAGGTGCAGTTGCAAGACAGTTCTGAGTCGCGCTTGTTTATTGCAGTGCAGGCGCGCACCCACGCGCGCCTGACGACGACGCCATTGAAGCAACAAGTGACAGTAGATGGGGCCCAGGGAGGATTTAAAAAATGCAATTTTTTCAATCCTCCTTGATGAGGCTCTGTCTCTTATATAACAATTAAAGCAAACCAAGGTTGCTGGAAACTGGTTGCGAAGGCCGCCACCTCCACACTTCAAACATGCGGTGGACCGTGGAAAATATTATTGTGATAGCAATTGTATGGACACTATCGGCTGGATTTTGCCGCTGGCGTTGATGTCATGCACCGTATATGTATACGTATTTATATATATGAAAACGCAAGAAAGAAAAGAATTACAGAAAAAAGACACCGACGTGCGGAATCGAACGTGGGATTTTCACGTCGTGAATGCGAGGCGTTAAGCACTGAGCCACAGAGAGGTACCTCCTTGAAGGTTCAAACAGTAAACTATTTATATCTACTACAAACCGCTGTTGGCGGGCACCTCGGGGGGGGGGAGGCGGGGAAATATCGTGTTTTCAGCGTTATCAGCAAAATGGCGCAGTGAGCACTCGGCGGCTCTCATTTCTCACGCGTACTTTGACCCGCGTAGGGATTAAGGGGGTGTACGCTCAATCGCGAGCCCTTATCTTGCAGAGTGGAGAATCGTACGTCTTGACTAGCCTTTAGGTTCGTCGTAACGATTCTGTTGTAGTTACCGGGCGCACGAAGGTCTCTGAAATCGTTGCACAGCCTCCGTTTGCGAAAAGAGCACGCTTTTCAGACACAGCAAAGTAACAACCGAGACGCTTATTCACGGTATTCTGCACCTGTGAGTACGTTTCGTGCATCCTTTGTGCGTGAGAAACGCGGGGCACGTTTCGATCTGCTTGCCATTATGCGCGTGATCTTCCAATTTGTTGCTATCGCATTTATTGCTTCGTCTTGCGGCAAAGCTGTGACTTTTTTTCGCAGAATAAATTTTTCCTGACTTCTAGCAATACCTTTCTATTGAATATCTGGCGTAAATTTCTGGCAATTATTACTGCTCAACAATGTACTATTACGAAGCTGCAGCCTTAATTAGATATTTTACTTGCAATGGTTCTTTTGATTACAGAGCTTTGATGTTACTGTAGCATAACCACGAGGGGCAAGCACTTCTGTGAAGTTCACCAGCCACGTTCATTTTCGCAGCAGCAGACGCAGATTTCTTCATGCAGAGGTCTGTCGAAAATTACTATGCTGCCAAAACGGGCAACGCAAAGTAGATTCTTAAAGGCGTCTGGCTTGACTAACTACTAAAAAAATCTGGATGGACGAGAAACACATCAAACATACCGAAATCGAAGATCGAAAGTGTTGATCCCCGGTGATCGATTTGAATTGGCGTGGTAACGAATGAGTGTAAAAACACCATATGGTCGATGTTTCCGGAGCACTCCATAACAGCATCTTTCAGCAGTGTTTCGGCGTTTTGGAACTTCAAAGCGGAAGAAATATATAATTTATTTCTTTTTCTTCGCCTGATTTCTCTCGCATGAAAGCATGTTTGCGGACTTTGGAGGTCTTCGCGAAATAAATTGTCACGTCATATGAAAGAATCAGTTGCACGCAATACAATGCGCCCGTTTGCGGGGCCTATCGTTATTTTATAAGTACTGCAGTACCAGCTACATATAAGTGTACCATGTCTGCTACGATTCAATATTTACAAGATATGCTTATACAGTTGAACCCCTTACAAGAGGCCTTGTCTGGGCAGCGATTTTCATCTTTTATATATGTCTCTTATAAGCATCTCGCTTGCATTTTCCCATCAAACGCGTCTTTTAGTGTAGGCACAGTGGTGTTTCTTACACCAATTTGTCTCTTAAATCCATGTCTTTTATGCAATAGTTTGACAGTGCCTGTTTTCTCGGCTGTTAGTCATCACTGAGCTTCAACTAGGCTATTCGTTACTTCCAGTCAGCAGAAGTTATATTTATTAAGCATGCAAGACAGAGCGCGTATCATTTTCGATAAATTTCGTTTGATTTCCGAATTCAATGAGCCACGCTGCTTTCCACAAAAGCACTCAATAGACTTGTCAACAACCAAACGTTATTTCTTGTTCTACGGGCGATTGTAAAGGTCGAGTTTTACTACACCGTACTGTGCAGAAACCAATTTCTGGTTTATACGTGTATATAGCAAGAGAGAGTAAAAGAATAAATGCTGCTCCAAAAACATATGCTCAACACAAGCTATCGACTGTCAAACAGGCAAAGCATACTAACTTCAGCCAATGGAAACTTTATTTCGCGCCATTAGCAACATCTCAGCGAGCGCGTTCAGACAGGCACACGCCCGTCCCATGACGCGATGAAGGGGACGCGCATCGGGATTGATGGGCTGGCCGTGTTCCTTATTCATGAGACTAATACAGATATCCGACTCAGTCTGCCGTAGAAAGCTTCTCAAAGCAGCACTAAACATACAGCGCATGCATGAATGAGTGAGATAAATCTCTGAATCTCCATTCGCGCACATCCTCCCATATTCTCGTACTGGCGACGTCGTCAAAAGAACGTGAGCTGCGATAGACGATCGAGATGGACGTGCTTTAAGAGCATCTCACATAGGCATAGATTTTTTTTTTTCGTTCGAGCCCTTCAATCACGCCGCAGTCGTTGCTTCTCGTTCGTTATTTTGCCGACATATATTATGCTAATAGTATGGCTATAATCACTTTTATATCATTAGCTGCATTGGTTTTCTTCCCATCAACGCACTTGTTTTCTTCTTTTTTCCTTGCAATAACCGTTACGAGAAGATAACATCACACGTGCCGTCTCCGTCCCGTCGAAGATTAGCATAGCAGTGGTATTCATTTCGAGTGTATACTTGTGCTGGTGTTGCTCTTATTTATGCACGGCTTAGCTCTACTGAAATTCGCTTGTGGAAATATATGGAGTCGGCACGGCCAGTGCGCTTCGCTGTGCTCCTCGTCCGCGCCTATAAATTGTAACAGAGTTTTCACGACACGTGAAAGCTTGCGTGCTTATGCGGTGCGTGTCTGTAGTTGTCGTTGTGGGATGAGCATGTGCAGGCGCAGAAAGCTGTCTTCATGTTGCCGCCGCTTTTGGGTGCGTGCTTCTAATCCTCCACGCGAATTCTGCCTGTTGGCGAGCCTGGGCGAGGCCTCTCTCGCAGCGACGTCTCAGCCTCTGTGCGAGATGAGTGAGACACATGAGTGTTCATTTTCGTACCGATCATGAACAGTATCAAAGTAGTGGTAAGACAAGTCGCCAATCAAAAAAGGCAGCATCTTCACTCTCGTAGAAGCAGTATTGAGACAACTGGGCCACGCCTATAAGTAACGGGGACAGGAATGTTGTTTTCATGTTGTCACGGGGGGCGTTTATGCGCATGAACGCTGTTTGTCCGTTTCGGCAAGCGTAAGCCGGTGTTCTACGGCTTGAATTTATTTGGCCTGATCCCAATGACATAACCTCCTCTTTCACCGCGTTTAGAGTTACCGTTATCAGCCACTCTCATTATTGCGACTAACGAGCGCGAGGAATGCATTGCATGTATTACCACCCAATAATCAAACTAAGTTATTCAACTTGTTCGTTTTTCTGTGCAACATCACTGCCACACATTTCCTCTCTGCAAAGACACCTCAATATTCAGTTTAGGCAGTTGTGTCATAAGTGAAGATAGCTATGAATAGAAAATGAAGTCATTGTTGGTAGGTGGCTCAACGATTTAATCTAACCCAATTGGAGCTCGTGGAACTAGGAATAATAAACAAACAGTGATGCGACTAAAAATGTATTACAAATAAAACGCTAATCGTCATAAATACACCTTAAAAACGAAATAAATATTGTCATAACGGTTACCACACTTCAACATCGAAATTGCGCGCAATTTTTTTTCTGAAAGTGAATAAACTGGGTAAATTTCCTTCATAATGAAATTAAATTGGAATACTCATGAGCTGACTTATGGCACTGGTGAACTGAAACGTGACCTTCTTTTTATTACAATGATTTGTATGAGATCACGCTCTTGATAACTACACCATAGGGCTGTCAATCTGGTCGGTAAATGTTCCTTCTAGTGTAAAGGTTAGGTTCAATAGTAAGCCCTAATGGTACTTACTGTGATCCGGTAACAAAATCAATAGAAATACTTGGCTTTTAGTTTTATCGTTTCCATCGGTTATCTCTGTATACCAGTGGATGTAGCAGAAATATGAGGAAGTAGCGTGGCTTGTATCAGTGGTGCGCAGTCTGCGTCTTCCTGGGAGATCTCATGCTTCATATGTATGCAACACGACTCGACAATTTTTAGGGGCGAAGCTCCTTATGGCGTGGCTTGGGCGTCTCTAGTAGTACGTAACCACCAGTGGCACATACTCGAAATAGGTATAACATTTGACCTCCAAGGTGGTGCCGGTGAGAGATTTCTTCTGTGCGTTGTTTAACAATGAAAAAGAGTGCTCAATGTACATGCCAATGGCTGCTAATGCGGAATGAGAAACAGGAGCATTCAGCTTTTAGTCAACGCGCACGCTGCGATACCGATTAGCAGCAAATGGCATGTACATTGAGCACTATCGGACAAGAAAGGGTTGCTACATTATACTCGTTGGGTGTAATCTCCTTAGTTTTAAAAAGGTTTAGCGAGCGTTGAGCCGCAGGGCCATGAATACAATGAACTAGTATATACCATGAATGAATTCGAGGTGGTTAAAGGGGGAAGCTGATACGAAGCGCAAGCCGTAAGAAATTAAAGGCTGAATCCTCCTCTCTCTCATTTCACATTAGCAGCCACTGGCATATACATTGAGCACTATCTGACAGGAAAAGGTTGCTACGTTATACTCGCTGGGCGTAACCTCCTTGGTTTTGGAAAGGATTAGCGAGCATTGGGCCGCAGTGCCATGCATACAGAGAACTAGTCATCATCATCATCATCAGCCTGACTACGTCCACTGCAGGACAAAGGCATCTCCCATGTTCCGCCAGTTAACCCGCTCCTGTGCTTGCTGCTGCCAATTTATACCCGCAAACTTCTTAATCTCATCTGCCCACCTAACCTTCTGTCTCCCCCTAACCCGCTCCCCTTCTCTGAGAATCCAGTTAGTTACCCTTAATGACCAGCGGTTATCCTGTCTACGCGCTACATGCCCCGCCCATGTCCATTTCCTCTTCTTTATTTCAACTATGATATCCTTAACCCCCGTTTGTCCCCTGATCCACTCTGCTCTCTTCTTGTCTCTTAAGGTTACACCTACCATTTTTCTTTCCATTACTTGCTGCGTCGTCCTCAATTTAAGCTGAACCCTCTTTGTGAGTCTCCAGGTTTCTGCTCCGTAGCTAAATACCGGCAAGATACAGCTGTTATATACCTTCCTCTTGAGAGATAGTGGCAATCTACCTGTCATAATTTGAGAGTGCTTGCCGAATGTACTCCACCCCATTCTTATTCTTCTGGTTACTTCAATTTCGTTAGGCTCTGCGGTTATTACCTGCCCTAAGTGGACATAGTCTTTTACAACTTCAAGTGCACTATTACCTATCTCGAAGCGCTGCTCCTTTCCGAGGTTGTTGTACATAACTTTCGTTTTCTGCAGATTAAATTTAAGGCCCACCATTCTGCTCTCCTTGTCTAACTTCGTAATCATGAGTTGCAATTCGTCCCCTGAGATACTCAGCAATGCAATGTCATCGGCGATGCGCAGGTTATTAAGATAATAATAACTCTTATTATTATTATTGATAACTCTCCTTATTATTAACTCTCCATTAACTCTCATCCCTAACTGTTCCCATTCTAAGCTTCTGGAAACCTCCTGTAAGCACGCGGTAAATAGCATTGGGGAGATTGTGTCCCCCTGCCTTACACCCTTCTTGATTGATATTCTGTTGCTTTCTTCATGAAGCACTATGGTAGCAGTTGATCTTCTGTAGATTTCTTCCAGAATGTTTATATATACTTCATCTACGCCCTGATTCTGCAGTGTCTGCATGACGGCTGATATTTCTACTGAATCAAACGCCTTCTCGTAATCTATGAAGGCTATGTATAGTGGTTGGTTATACTCTGAGCATTTCTCTATTACCTGATTGATAGTATGAATGTGGTCAATAGTTGAGTAGCCTGTTCGAAATCCTGCTTGTTCCTTTAGTTGATTGAATTCTAATGTTTTCTTTACTCTGTTAGCAATGACCTTTGTAAATAGCTTGTATACTACAGAGAGCAAGCTGATCGGCCTGTAATTCTTCAAGTCCTTGTCATCTCCTTTCTTATGTATTAGGATGATGTTAGCGTTCTTCCAAGACTCTGGTACCCTTCCCGTCAGGAGACACCTCGTAAACAGGGTGGCTAGTTTTTCTAACACAATCTGTCCTCCATCTTTCAGCAGATCTGATGTTACCTGATCCTCACCAGCAGCTTTGCTTCTTTGCATGCTCTCCAAAGCTTTTCTGACTCTATTATTACTGGTGGGGTGTCATCTGGGTTACTGCTAGTTCTTATAGTATTAAGGTCGTGGTTGTCTCGGCTACTGTACAGATCTCTGTAAGAATCCTCCGCTATTTTAACTATCCTATCCATATTGGTAGTTATTTTGCCTTCTTTGTCCCTTAGTGCATACATCCGACTTTTGCCTATCCCAAGTTTCCTCTTCACTGCTTTGACGCTTCCTCCGTTTTTCAGAGCGTGTTCAATTCTCTCCATGTTATACCTTCTTACATTGCATTCTTTACGCCTATTAATCAACTTCGAAAGCTCTGCCAATTCTATTTTGTCTGTTGTACTTGACACTTTCATGCTTTGACGCTTCTTAGTTAGGTTCTTCGTTTCCCGGAAAAGCTTGCCAGTGTCCTGTCTCACTACCCTGTCTCCAACTTCCACTGCACACTCCGTAATGATACTCGTTAGATTATCATTCATTGTATCTACGCTAAGGTTGGTTTCCTGACTAAGAGCCGAGTACCTGTTCTGCAGCGACACTCTGAATTCCTGTACTTTCCCTTCAGTGATCTCGGCTGCTGACCCGCAGGGCGCGGGTTCGAATCCCGGCTTCTGCGGCTGCATTTCCGATGGAGGCGGAAATGTTGTAGGCCCGTGTGCACAGATTTGGGTGCACGTTAAAGAACCCCAGGTGGCCAAAATTTCCGGAGCCCTCCACTACGGCGTCTCTCATAATCATATTGTCACGTTACTCTCGACAAACTTGATAAAAAATGGGCTCGTTTAGTCGACTACTCAAGCAGCGGCTCAGAGAGATCGTCTTTGTCTTCTTTCATTCTTCGATCTCACCCAAGCAAACCATGTGGCAATAGTCCCCCCCCTTTGAAAGCATCGACTCGATGCTCGTAAATAAAAAAATGAAGGTATACACACGCAGATATAGAGAACCAAAAGAGGGAGAGTGCCACTACTCGCAGCGCAAATGAGGAAGTTTCGCCAACGCTTCCGCCAAGCGCAAAAAGAAAGGGCACAAAAACACATGAGAACACAAACAGCAGCGGGAACGCAATGCCACGGCATGACGTAGCACGTGAAACCACAAGGGCTACTGTGTGAAGTAGGGCTTCAGCCGAAGGACATGCACGGTTTCGGGTCGAAGCTGTCGACGAGAAGACGCTGCGCCGTCCGGAAATACCTCGTAGGTAAGATCTGTGATTCGTCTAAGAACCTTGTACGGTCCAAAATAACGGCTTAGGACTTTTTCGGATAAGCCTGGTCGCCGGACAGGGATCCACACCCACACTCGGTCCCCAGGGTGGTAGGTGACATTTCAATGGCGGAGGTTGTAACGTCGCGCGTCTGCATCTTGTTGGTGCCTGGTGTTTATGCGAGCTAGCTGACGAGCTTCTTCGGCGTATTGAGTGTATTGCTCAGCATCTTGAGCAAGTTCATTGCTTTCGTCGCACGGAAGCATAGCATCGAGCATGGTTCGCACGTTGCGTCCGTAAACAAGTCGGAAAGGCGGAAATCGCGTTGTTTCTTGCGTTGCCGTATTATAAGCAAACGTGATGTATGGAAGAATCTCGTCCCAGGTTTTATGTTGTACGTCCACGTACATTGACAGCATGTCCGCTATGGTCTTGTTAAGCCTCTCTGTCAGTCCATTGGATTGCGGATGATAAGCCGTTGTTTTTCGATGACTTGTGCAGCTCAGTTTAAAAATGTCCTCCATCATTCGTGCTGTAAACGACGTCCCTCTGTCCGTAATCACGCATGACGGGGCACCATGCCGTAGGACGATTTGGTGCACGAAGAACTGCGCGACTTCAGAGGCCGTGCCACGGGGTAACGCTTTTGTTTCAGCATAACGCGTGAGATAATCTGTCGCAACTATAATCCACTTGTTCCCAGAGGACGACAAAGGGAAGGGCCCGAGAAGGTCCATTCCCACGAGGTCAAACGGTGTCCGTGGTGGTGCGATCGGCTGGAGCAGGCCCGCGGGTCTCACAGGCGGAGTCTTGCGGCGCTGGCACTCACGGCAGCCTTTCACATATCGATGTACACTAGTTGATAGTCGCGGCCAGTAATACTGTTGGCGTACTCGGGCGAGAGTTTGCGAATAGCCCTAATGTCCTGACGTGGGCTCGTCGTGGCACGCCAGAAGGATTTCATCACGCATGTCGGTAGGAACAACGAGTAGGAAAGCCTTGTCGCTACCACGGGCGTTTTTCTTGTAAAGAATGCCTCTTCTTAGACAAAAGAGGACAGTTCGCGAGCAATGTGTTGAGGGACCTTAGAGTTGCGGCCTTCCAGGGAATCAATGACTGGGCGTAATTCATCGTCTGCCCGCTGCTTTGACATAAATTCGGAGTCACTAACTGCTCCGAGAAGGCATCTTCATCTTCGGAGCCCCCTGACAGCGTTCCCCACAGGTGCTCGAGAAAGCGCGTCGGCGTCTTCGTGTTTGCGCCCTGACCTGTACACAATCGTAATGTCAAACTCCTGCAAACGCAAACTCCACTGTGCGAGACGGCCGGATGGATCTCTGAGATTTGCCAGCCAGCAGAGCGAGTGGTGGTCAGTCACCACTTTGAAGGGACGACCGTAGAGGTAAGGCCGAAATTTGGTCGTCGCCCACACGACTGCGAGACATTCTTTTTCTGACGTAGAATAGTTGGTCTCAGCTCGAGAAAGAGTACGACTGGCGTAAGCTATCACATGCTCAACGCCGCCGTGTCGTTGTACAAGGACAGTGCCAAGTCCGACGTTGCTGGCATCTGTATGAATTTCTGTAGCAGCGTCCTCATCAAAATGGGCAAGAACAGGGGCTGTTTGCATTTTCTGTCGTAACTCTGTGAACGCTGTATCTTGTTCTACGCCCCAAGTAAGGGTACGTCATCTAGAGTGAGTCGCGTAAGAGGTTCAGCTATCTTAGAGAAGTTGGCGATAAATCGCGATAATACGCGCACAAGCCGAGGAAACGGCGTACTGCTCTTTTATCTGATGGGACAGGGAAGGCGGCGACAGCAAGCAGTTTTGTCTGGATCAGGTCGCACTCCATCTGCACTAATGACATGTCCCAGAAATTTCAGCTCTTCATAGCCGAAATGGCATTTTTGGGGTTTCAGCGTAAGTTCAGCTGTGCGAATGGCTTCCAGAACCTTTCTCAGACGCTTCAGATGTTCTTCAAAGCTCTCGGAAAAGATGACCACATCATCGAGGTAGACAAGGCAGCTTTGCCACTTCAAGCTAGCGAGAACTGTGTCCATCATCCTCTGAAAAGTGGCTGGTGCAGAACAGAGGCCGAAGGGAAGAACTCGGAATTCGTAAAGTCTGTCTGGAGTCACAAACGCGGTTTTTTCTCGGTCTCGTTCATCCACTTCAATTTGCCAATAGCCACTCTTTAGATCGATGGACGAAAAATACTTCGCACGTCGTAACCTGTCGAGGGAGTCGTCTACTCGTGGAAGCGGGTAGACGTCCTTTTTTGTGACGCTATTAAGCTTCCTGTAGTCAATACAGAATCGCAGCGTTCCGTCTTTTTTCTTACTAGAACGACTGGCGAGGACCAAGCGCTGCTGGATGGTTGAATAATCCCGTCATCGAGCATCTCTTTTACTTGTGTCTGAATAGCCTCGCGTTCTTTGGCAGAAACGCGATAAGGCTGCTGCCGGATGGGGCGGACGTCATCGTCGGTAATAATTCGATGCTTCGTGAGGTCAGTTTGACGGACTTTAGAAGAAGAGGCGAAGCAAGATCTACACTCCCTTAACAGGTCGTGAAGTGCAGCCTTTCTCTCGTCTGACAGCGTCGAATTGATGTCGATGTGGTCTAGAAATTCCTTAACCTCATGCGTTTCCTCGGACGCGAAGCACTCCGTGACGTCGGCAACAGGTTCTCCATAGGCTAGGGTGGTTCCACGGAAAAGATGCTGGTGCTCGTAATTGAAGTTCGTAGCTAGTATCGTTGACTGTCCGTCACGGACGCGCACTACACTTCGGGCGGCGCATACACCTTGAAGCAGCAGAAGTGATAAGTTGCTTTCAGCCACCACGTCGCCGTCTTGGAAGTCTTCACAAGTGACTTCGATGGGAACAGTTTGCTCGAGGTGGCAGCGTCACAACTGTCGTCAGCAACACGCAGCGCAAGTCCACGGCAGTTATCGGCGTCTCGATCTGTTGCGCCTTGAGTCGAGAAGGTCACGATGCGCTCACGGAGATTTATGATGGCACCGTATTCCCGAAGGAAGTCCATGCCGATAATCAGCTGACGTGAACAGTCGGGGAGAACGAGGCAGCTGAGCACAAACGTTGACGCACGAATTTTCACTCTTGCGGTACAGCGACCCAGCGGTGTTACAACGTGTCCTCCAGCTGTTCGAATTCGCGTTCCAATCCACGACGTGATCACTTTTCTGAGATCTTTCGCTAGCCTCCCGCTGATGATCGAATAGTCTGCACCAGTGTCTACCAATGCACTGACCTGAAGACCGTCAACCAGCACAGGTATGTCGAGCGACACGCGGTCACTAAGTTCAGATGCGGATGTCGGCGTTTCTTCGGCACGGCGATTATTTCTGACGAAATGCCTTCGGCGTTGCGTGCAAGCATCGATGGGAGGTCTTCCGCACTTTGAGTCCCAGCGACCTTGCCCCCGAAGGCCGCTGCCTTCAGTTTTCCCGACGAGGGCTCGGGGAGCGTTCCCGTGCCGTCACCCGAAACGTGGCCCAGTGGCTGCGGGTCTCCTCGGAGATGGTGACCGCGATTGCCGTCGTGTAAAGGGTGCACGCTGTTGCGCGAGATATTCTTCGATATCCCTTGGCCTTTGACCAATTCGGGGACGAGGGGAATTGACGGAAAATCCGCGCAGTCCAAGTTGCCGGTATGGGCATTCGCGGTAAATGTGACCAGCTTCACCGCAATGATAGCAGAGGGGTCGTCTGTCTGGCGTACGCCAGAGATCAGACTTGCGCGTCGGTTGTACGGCGACTATCGATGTCCAAATCAGCGTGCGCTGACTGAATCGCGACTGACGGCATCATTGTCTGGATCAGGACGTATGGCATTGTCTGGATCGGGACGTGCGGCACTGTCTGGATCGGGACGTGCGGCACTGGCTGGATCGGGACTCCTTGACCCGAAAGAGGAGTGGCAGATCGCAAGGCTTCCGCGTACGTACGACGGCGACTGTCAGTAGACACAGGAGCCGTTTCCCAGATTCAACCGACGTGGGCGGAAAACGATGGGCGTGCAGCCACCTGCTGGACCTCGTCGCGGATGACACTGGTGATAGACCCAACATCAATTTGCCCTTGTCCCGTACATCTTTTCCATTTCTTCCCGGACGACAGATCGAATGATCTCGCGAATCCATTCGGGGCTCTTGCTCCCAGGGGTGGCGAAAATCTCGGGAGTTGAGGCAGCATTCACTTGATGGTCAAAACTGGGCAGACCGTTGGTGCAGTACTCGCTCCATTGTTGCCGCTTCAGTAAGGAACTCAGCACACTTTTGGGGGGGACTAAGCACCAAACCAGCAAAAAAGTTGTTCCTCACACCCCCGCATGAGGTGGCAGCAACTTTTTTCTTCTGCCATCGCAGGATCGACTCCCTTGAAAAGCCGGGCATGTCCTCGAAGTACATCGAGATGGTCTCGTTGGGCATGGATGCGTGATTGAAGTGCACGCTCCGCCCCGTTCGCGGCGGTCGGGACTATTGTAGGTCTCAGGAGGCGACGCGGAACTCGCGACAAGATGTCAGAACATCATCCATGTTCAAAAACCCGTCTTGGCACCGTCTTTTAGGAACCTGTACACGTTCCGGAGCTTTCGCGGCATCATCCCAGTAATTGATCGCTGCGAACGTTCGAACTCACTCAGCCAGTCGTCAACATCTTCATGCTGCGCTCCGTGAAAGGGGTAGGCAGAGCGGGTTCTGGACGGTGCAGTAGATCGGCGTGGAGGTGTCGGAGCTTGATGTATCTTGTGTCGAAGTCATAGTCGCTGCGTCAGTGGTTGGGTGTCTCAGGCTGTAGGCCTCGTTGGCGGCGGCTTACTCTATGAACAGGAGTGTTCAACGGGTGCAGGGCTTGTGTTCCGGCTTGCTGGACGGGGTCTTGGGCATCGGGTGGATTGCGAGACGTTGTACCCAGAACCTCCACCAGTCTTGTCACGTTACTCTCGACAAACTTGATAAAAATGGGCTCGTTTAGTCGACCTACTCAAGCAGCGGCTCAGAGAGATCGTCTTTGTCTTCTTTCACTCTTCGATCTCACCAAGGAAACCATGTGGCAATATCGTGGTTTTTGGGACGTTAACACCCCACAAATCAATCAATCAATCAATCATCCCCTTTCAGTGATAGCTTATTTATGGCTTCTTGCGTATCAGTTTCTGTCGCTACTTCTTCAAGTCTAGGCGAATTGGCGGACCGTACCATTCTATGGTCACTGCAACGTACCTTGCCAACCACTTCCACATCCTGCACGATTCCTGGGTGTGCAGTCATTATAAAGTCTATTTCGTTCTTATTTTCGCCATTAGGGCTCCTTCATGTCCACTTGGGATTTCTCGTTTTCGGTAGAAAGTATTCAAAATCCGCAAATAATTGCGTTCTGCGAATTCTACTAGTAGCTCTCCTCTGGCGTTTCTAGTGCCGATGCCAAAATCTTCTACTGCCTGGTCTCTAGCCTGCTTCTTCCCTACCTTTGCATTAAAGTCGCCCATCACTATAGTATACTGTGTTTTACCTTACTCATTGCCGATTCCACGTCTTCATAGAAGCTTTCAACTGAAGCGTCCTCATGGCTGGATGTAGACACGTAAGCCTGTACTACCTTCATCTTGTATCTTTTATTGGGTTTAATTACAATACCTATCACCCTTTTATTAATGTATAGTATTCCTCTATCTTGCCAGCTATGTTTCTGTGAATTAAGAGCCCCAGTCCCAGTTCTCTTCTGTCTGCCAAGCCCCGATAGCAAAAGACGTGCCCATTTTGTAGCACAGTATAAGCCACATCTGTCCTCCTAACCTCACTGAGCCCTAATATATTCCATTTAACACCCTCTAGCTCCTCGAATAGTACAGCTAGACTTCCCTCACTAGATAAGGTTCTAGCGTTAAACGTTGCCAAGTTCAGGTTCCAAAGGCGGCCTGTAGTCCAAAGATTCTTAGCACCCTCTGCTGCGTTGCAGATCTGACCGCCCCATGGTCAGTTGCTTCGCAGCTGCTGGGAACTGAGGGCTGTGAGTTATTTGACGTATGCAACCCCGCAGGGGCGCCTGCGCAAGTAGGCGTTTGGTGTGTAGCGACACCACGGACCCGAGCTAACGGGGGAGTTTCTATTCCCTCCCACGCCTAGCCGTGCGTGGCATTGCCGTGTCTGGGGAAAAGGGGATCCTGAGGGTTGAGCCGACGCTGGGTGATTGGACTGTTAAGGCCCCCCGGCAGAGGCAACACACCTCTTTGGCCCCGGCTTCACGTAGACGGCACCCCTGGGCTGACCCACCCAGGGGAAATCGGCAGTCGCCTTTTCCTATTTCTCTCTCCCTACATCTTCTTCTTTTGTTCTCACTTTACATCTTTCCTGTCTTCTCTTCACTTCATTTTACTTCCAATTTTTCTTGGCGGCAAGGGTTAACCTTGTGTATGTGCTCTGTCTTGGGCACAATATATTTGGTTATAGCGGCTGTGTACAGCTGACGTTGACATGCGTCATATAAATTTAGGACTTGTCACGTCCCCGTTTTGGGCTCCATGGTGGGCGGCTGGCATGGCTGCCAAACTCATATTTTGTTTATGGCTTTTTCTTCTTTCCCTTCATTGCACGATCGTCCTCTCTCGAAGAGAAGGCACACCGAAGACATTCGCAATTATTTCAGCAAACCGAAAGAAAGCTTTCCCCGCTACCATGTGATCTATTGTGAAACCGCTGAAAAGAACGCCAGAACTATTTCGCCTTTCGTTGTTTCCAAATGCCTCACCACTACACTTGGACCAGGTTACCAGGCTACAAGAATGGCCAGTGGGGATCTCCTCCTCGAGGTAAAAAGTCAGAGCCAGTATGAAAACCTCTCAAAACTAGAATTGTTTGGAAACATACCTATCTCAATTACACCACACCGCTCACTCAACACTTCCCGAGGCCTTGTATCTGATCAAGACTTGCTTGACCTGACTGAAGATGAGCTCCTCGAGGGCAGGAAGGACCAGCAAGTGACACAAGTACAAAGAATCAAAATTAGGCGTGATAAGAAGGAAATCCCAACAAAACACATAATTGTGACATTTTGCACCAGTACTCTGCCTGAACATCTCGAAACAGGATACTTGAAGTTGAATGTGAGACCCTACATTCCCAACGCACGACGTTGCTTCAAATGCCAGCGTTTTAGTCACGGCTCTCAGAGTTGCCGCGGCCAACTCACCTGCGGAAAGTGTGCCTCCATAGGACATGCTACGGACGAGTGTAAGGTGGAGGATGGGGCCCACTGCGCAAACTGCGATGGTGCCCATCTCGCATACTCCCGAACCTGTCCAACATAGAAAAAGGAAAAAGAAATTGTTACAATCAAAATCACACAAAACATTACTTTCCGTGAAGCCCGTAAACAAGTATCTGGTCTTTTCACAAACAAACCATCGTTCGCCGATGTAGTGCAACAGGGGGCAGCACTACAACGGCCTGCGGCAACTGCCCATGCCAGGCACAGTGTGCCCAGGCGGTCGCCAATGCCCCCACCCACGGCGGGAACAGCCAAGACTGCCCTGCCACTCGTCCCCACGGCGACAACCACGGCCGCTGCAAGCTCTTGCAGCGGCCAGGATATACCAGCACAAAAGGAGGTTCTTTCGACCTCTAGCCCAAGAGGACCGAAGGTTTCGCCCCCCTAGCTGAAGGAGAACCCAGGGTCGGCCTATATGAAGGCCTCGTCTCATCAGGCGAGGTCCCAAGCCCAAAACATCAGCTCGCAAATGCGGGGACGCAGTGCCTCTGAGGAGGCAATGGACACCACGGTACCCCTGGTGCAGAAAGATCGGCGTAGCTCCCTAGAGCGCGCCAAAAGAAATAAAAAGCCAATAACGGGGCCCGGCGACGGCCCTGTTCTTTGAGTCTTAACTCTTAGCTTAAGAAGCAGACACACCCATTTTGCCTTACACACAGCACTACGTTACCACTAATATGGCAACACAAATAATAAATTGGAACGTCAGAGGACTCCTCAGAAACCTCGATGATGTTCAAGAGCTCTTTTGCAAACATTCGCCGAAAGTGCTGTGTGTACAGAAAACTCATTTAAAATCTAAAAACACGAATTTTTTGCGTCGGTATGTTCTCTTCCGAAAGGACAGAGATGATGCTGCGGCATCATCCGGCGGTGTAGCCATTATTGTTAATCAAAAAGTAGCATGCACACATTTACCACTGCAAACAACACTAAAGGCAGTGGCTGTTCGAGCAGTTCTTTTCAACAAGCTCGTCACCATCTGCTCTCTGTACATACCCCCACACCACCATCTTGGAAAACTAGAATTCGAGTCCTTAATAGATCAACTACCCGAATTTTATTTAGTCCTTGGTGACCTGAATGCTCATAGCAGTCTATGGGGTGATTCTCGCTGCGATGCACGAGGTCGCCTCATTGAACAGTTCCTTTTTTCCTCCGGCGCCTGTCTGTTGAATAGGAAAGAGGCAACATATTATAACCTTGCCAACAAAACCTACTCTTCCATAGATCTCAGCATCGCATCTCCTTCACTTGTACCATTACTCCAATGGAAAGTTCTAAATAATTCCTACGGAAGTGACCATTTTCCTGTTGTTTTGAGTAAACAAACATCATACGAATGTCCTCCACGAGTTCCCAAATGGCTTATACATAAAGCCGACTGGGAACAGTTTCATAACAATGCTCAGTTATGTTGGACTGACATATGTGGGCTAAGCATAGATGAAGCTGTGCAGTACTTCACAGCTCTCCTTATTAACGCAGCAGCCAAATGCATCCCACAAACATCTGGACAGCCCGGCAAGCGACACGTACTGTGGTGAAACACACAGTGTCGTAATGCGCTAAAGGAACAGAACAGGGCATGGAGGTTGCTGCGAAACTCGCCTACAGCGCAAAACCTTGAGAGCTTTAAGAAAATAAAGTTGCAAGGCAGGAGAACGCGTCGGCAGGCCAGAAGAGAAAGCTGGCAGAAGTTTTTGTCAGGGATCAATTCAAACACAGAAGGCTAAAGTCGGGAACATGGTCGGTAGGATAGCAGGAAAACAAGTACACACACTTCCACTCGTAAACACTCAGGGTGATACCTTGGAAGATCAGGCAAACTTGCTCGGTGCACACTTTGAACAGATATCCAGCTCGTCCCACTATACCGACACTTTCCAAAAATACAGAACAAGAATAGAAAAGCAGAAACTCGAACACAAATCCACTAGATGCGAG